>OZ038504.1:27415500-27458000 GCA_964036315.1 Acanthosepion esculentum
ATGCACGCACACAAAACGGTGATGAAACTTTCTTATCCTCTTTTTTAAAATTTCTTATTCAGGCATCTTTTTAGCACTCTCCCTTGATATATATATATATATACATATATATATATATATATATATATATATATATATATATATAACAAAAATGTGGATAACAAAAATATTGGCTCCTGAAAAATTAATTTCGGCTGAGCTCTCTGGTTTGAGGTGTGAATTTGTAAACAGTGACTATTTAAGCTAATATTGCACGACTCCTCGCCAGAATTGAGTCACTGTCAGTCACTGTGTGTTTATCTAAATCTAAAAATAAACACACTAAAATTCACCTTCATTCCTGCCGTGCACTGATGGCTTAGTGGGAGAAGTTCCGACTGACGCAAATTCAGTCGGGTTTTGATCCTAGCTAGAGGCAACCGGACGTCTAGCCACACTGATGAGCTGTGAAACTGCGAAACAGTCTGTCTGTGGATGACAAATATATATATATATATATTTGTACAAGCAATGCAGGATAATGAACCAGTTCTCAATTAGAAAAACTGAATGAATAAACCATGTTCAATTTCTGCCTGGAGAGGCTCATGGGCATTTCACAGTAATGTTTCCGGCAAAGGCATAAATGCCCTTCTTGTAATCTGTCCTACCACCTGTTATCTTTGATAAATGGCACAATATTTGACAGAAAATTTTATGTGAGTAAGCTTAACTACTTTAACTGCCCAGACAACAGTAGTAAAATATTGTAACGTCTATAGTCACCCTTGACAAAGTGTAGGACAAAGGTAGGATTGAAACAAGATATTCTATGTTCTATGTAATTACTGGCCAACAACAGAATAGTGTATATTTAATCAATTACAACAAATGGAGGTTATCCAAATATCGTCTTAAGACCAAGCAGTCGGCAACACCCTTCTCTTCAGATGTAGAAATAAATAAATAAAGCACTGAGGTCTGAAATGCAAACAGAATGAAATGCCTTTCTAAATAATCAGACGTGATGGGTGTGCATCTGGGCAGAACAAAACTGCTGCCATTCGACCAGTACCTAATACGGACAACACAAACACTTTTCATGCCTTGCTAGGTTAGAATACAACATTATTCTATCACAGAGAGAGCAAGAGAGAAATGACATAGGATGAAACACAGGTTTTACATTACAAAATCCCATCAGCCAAAGATGGCTGAGTGCAAATACATTGATAATAGAGAACTCAAATGTAGAACAAACAGAAAAATGCAAGCTCCTGAGATTTGAAAAAAAAAAAAAAAAAATCAAAAACCAATTCAGCATGGAGTCAAAAGAGGAAAATAGATTAAAACAAATTTAGAACAAGAAATTAAGTCCACACCATAATCAGCACATAAAATCTTTCTTTTAAAATATCTTATTGTTTTGGATATATGATGCTCTTTCTGAACAACTGACAGAGTGATGGTTAACAAACTGCTCTTACTAAATCATTCACGATAAGATGGTAATTACAAGGGCAAGTCAAAAAGTAAATTTTTTTCAGATATATGAATAAATGAGCTTATATGAAAACGGACACCCCACTGGAAGTCTGTCAGAATCAAAGAACAGTAATCAAGTTCTTAGTTTTTACAAAGCTGGGATAATGGTCCTCATTCATTGAAAGAGATGTTGAGTCTATTGAGAATTAGGGATGTGAACCTGTAATGTACAGCTAGATCTTGGTGCATGTTCTTTTTGATTGTGTTCCATATTTCTTCTAAATAAATAAATGGCAAATTCTGTCTGTCTGTCCATATGCCTGAAACTCCTTTAACTCAGGTCACACATGCTCTACTTAGACATATTATACATTTTGGGAATCAAAATGGTCCTGGGATTGAAAATCTGCCTTTCATCCGATGCTTGAACATTCAGCATTGGGATTTGTATCCAGACGAGGAAGGAACAGTTAAAAATTCAAATTTTAAAATAATTAGTAATTTTCAAAGTTTTTAATTTAAATTGAGTTTAAAGTAACACAAAAACTTTGTGAATTTAAATTTTTTTTTTTTTAAATTCAGTTTAAAATATCTCCAAAACTTTGCAAATTGAGGAATTCAATTTTATTTCTTCAAAATGTCAAGGAATCAGAGTTAAATTGAAGGGTTTCATGACATGAGGTTTTGAAGTTCTGCAGAGTTTATGATCTGAAGAACTCAACTCAATTGATGTTCCATGGAGCTTGTGATTTGAAGAACTCAATTTACAACCTGAATTGAAATTTTGGCCCAAATTGATCTTTTAGCCAGAATTGGACTTGTAGTCCAAATCAGAGTTAAAGTGAGGTTTTGAAGTTCCATGGAGTGAATGAATTTAGGAATTCAGAGTTATTTCTTCAAAATTATCATTGCTGTTTTCTAAGCTGGACCTGAGGTCCCTTTAGGATTAGGCTGGAGGCCCAATTATCCCTCTGCAGTAGCTAGCTTAAAGTCAGCATGGAATGCAGCTTTTAAGCTAATATATAATAAAACAAACTGCAATACTTTTTGGCTAACTCTTGTATAATCTTCATAGACATGCTTCTTTTATGGACCTGGACCAGACTAAACTAAAGGTAGCTTGCATTACAGAAGCTACCTCTCAAGAACAGGATCATTTATCAGCAACCCTAGCAGACAGGCACATGAGTACACATTATTATTATCATTAATGATAATAATAATGTGTACTCATGTGCCTGTCTGCTAGGGTTGCTAGATAATCCTTGTTGAAAACAACCTGCTTATGCACATTTTTCTTCAACAGCCATATAACTAACATGTTTTATATGGCAGATATAGCAGAGAAGACCTTAGTGACACTATCTGGGAGAGTGTGTACAATATGGCATCAGTCATTGAACCAGGCCAGTAGGCTCAAACCACTGATCATGATGATTTGGGATTTTTGAGATCACAATCATTAATGGCTTCTGAACAGTTTCACCTACACAATGTCATTTACAAGGTTTGCGTCAACCAGTGGTATGGTTTTCAGATACTTTCCAATAGTACCACCCAAGTTATCAAATTGATAATGCTGAGATTCAAAAGCAGGTCTCATGGCTGGAATGCTATCCTAATCAACTGGCCATATGCCCACATTCATAAGAATATAATGGTAATATTAGTTGTTTCCTTATAAAGAAACATTTGGTAATCATTGACCAAACAGTCAGTGCTACTTTTGGTTAGTTATTTTAAGGATTAGGTAATCAATAATCTGAAACTATTTTGTTTAAATAACACAGTATAATATGCAAGTCTTAACAAGTATTTGGTATATGCTGGTGGAAAAAACACAAGTACCAAGAAGCATATATCCATCAACATGAACTGGTCGCCATATAGAGTTAGGCTGAGTCATAAGTAATTTCTGTTTTCAGGAACTAAATGTAATGACTATAATATCATTCTAACTATTAATCGTACATGGCAGTTAAGAATACACGAACATATTTTCTTTTTTACCTTGCAGTGGCAGTGTACACAATGGATTAAAGGAAAAATGTTGTTCTCCTCCACGAGTGGGCCCATTACAGTAAGAATAACACAGGAGAAAATGTTGGAACTTGGTTGGTCTGTTATAATCCACCTACCATATTCCTCTGACATTGTATCAACTGATGATTCTCTTTTGCAATTGCAAAACACTTTGATGTGGAAAACTTTCTTTAATGAAAACCCGATTCAAGAGTTCAATGAAAATGTTTTCATATCAATGGGATTAATTTATGCATCATATACTTTAAATAATAGAATGTCATGAATGTAATTGTTACCTTTTAAGTTTTTAACATTTTAATAGCCATGTATGTTGGATTGGGAAGGAAGTAATTCTTTCAGGAACAGAGATATTTGAAAAAATAACAATAATAATTCTGAAGCAGGTATATATAAAATAAACTGTCACAAACTGTTCTTTACAAAGCATTGGGGAAATTTACAGAAATTTAAAAGATGTACCTATGAATACAAAATTTACCTTATGCACAAAACATAAATCAATGTCCTGGATTTTTGCAAATATCTCTGTTTCTGAATAAATTACTATTTTCCTAAGTGAACAAACATGATTATAAAATGTTAAAAATTAAAAGGAAATGGTTAAATTCATAATCTCCTATTAATTAAAATATATAATATATAAATTAACCACAGAATTAAATAATATATATATTAAATACATTATTAAAAATAATACATTTATTTAAAAAAAATTACTCACTTTTGCTGATGAGACATTAAATTACATCATTTAGCATCAGCTATAATTTACCTCAGCTTTTTAGTTAGCCTGATGAATACAAATCTTCTTAAAATTGAAAACTAAAAATATTTTACTTTTGTTTGTAAATACATGTTGCAAAATAAAATCCTTACATTTGCCTTGACAAAGTCCATGAGAGGACAAAATACATTGGCTAAGATAAGTTTTCCTTATGTGTGTGTACACACACACACACACACACACACATATATATATATACATATTTTTTTTTTCAGAAATGTATTGATGGTAATATTGTTTTTCCAAAAATGAATTGCTGTTAAAATTTTTTGTCCAAAAATGTATTGCTTGTATTAAGACCTATTTTTACACGTTCATAGTGTTTTGACCCCAGTTTTGGGGATTAACTATTTGCCCATAGCTGGGACCCAACAGGTGCTACCACCCCACGTCAGGGTGGACTTGGGAACACCAGCAATTAAGAGGTGGTTCCACACTCCTCAAAAGCTCCTGGTTAGAGGCCTTGCTACCGGTTGTAGCTTATCATTATACCCAGGACACAGATGTAGTTTCTCGCCATACCTAGGACACACCAGGTTTGAAAAATAAAACATTCCTATCATTCTAGATACATACATAAAACAATCCATACATTCAATTTAAAGTAAAAATAAAATCAGCCCCGATAATGTTTCAAAGTACAGCTGAAAGCGCACAGACATACAGAACATTCAGACAATTTCTACATAATTTATGTCCAGAAAAGAAAAATATTATAAGAACATTGAAGAACACAAATAAATAAGATTAAATAAAAATGTAACCACAGTACCTTGTCAGTAATTTTTAATAAAAGTGGGATAGCTGCCCAAATACACAATTATATATATATATATATATATATATATATATATATATACACACACACACACACACACACAATGTTTTTATGGAAATCATATTTGGCAAAAGAATTTTAAAGATTACTCTTTATTCTAAGAAATCTCAACTACATATTTATACAGATTGAGCCTCTACCATGCAGTATGATTTTATAATGATAATAATAAATGTTTTATGAAGTGGAGTTTTCTTACCAAATCCTCAATGAAGAGAAAGAAAACTAACAGATATTTGAGGATATGATCTGTAGACTAATGTCATGGGTTAGCTTAGAAACTGAAGATGCAGTAGGTTTTTCGTGTTTGTTGCCGGCCCACACAGGAGAGGCAAGCCTTCCAATATTATCTGTGAGAGAGAGTCTGGCAGCCAAGCTAAGGTCATCTCTTGCTCTGCAGTTTGCTTTCAAAAGTGAGGTTGCCCAGTAGACCTTATGCCTCCATATCATCAACATCTGTTGTCCACTGACATTGGTTGGCTGCACAGGAAATTAAGATCCTTTATAAAAGGTCATTGTAATTGATCTAGCCAGAGTTCAGTTCTTCAAAGAGAGTCTTTGAAAGTCTTTCCCAACAGAGCCTCAATGCAAATGGCCCTGTTCATGATGAAATCTCTCTTTTACACATCAAGAATGATGCTGAAGTAACACTGATGGTAGCATTCAAAAAGGTATAGATGGTTCTGGTATAGGACTCAAGATTTGATTCTACATAGAATGGTGAGTAGCAAAAATGGCTTTGTAGAATCTCTTGTTTTCGTCTTGCTCCATATGATGCATTCTTGGTATACAAACTCTAACTTCATCTATATATATATATATATATATATATATATATATATATATATATATATATATATATATATTATAAAATTAATACAACTATAAATTTTGTTACTTAGCTGATTTGTGTTACATTCAGCACCAAAACTCTATAGTTTTGTAGAAAGACCCTCCTGCAGTCACTCCGTCCACTCATCAGATAAATCTATGTAAAATTCAATCTTAAAAAAAAAAAATCAAGCATCATAATTCTGAAAAAGTTAATATTTTTCTTTAAATTGTATGAGTGTTAATGTAGCTTTTTTTTCAAAAACATGTGCTTCACTTGCTGTAAAATGTTAAAATAAAAGATGTCAGGACACTACAAGAGCTACTCTGGTACCATGTAATCCAGTACTTGTTGGCACATTGGTGACTAAACCAGTTTTCCCACTAGGCTTTCCTGGTGAGCGCAAAATAACCACAATGACAATAGTAGTAGGAATTCTGAATTACTTTATTCTCATACCAACGAGATGCAAATACAAAAATACACTTTGCCTCTGGTCACTCAGCTGTTTATATAACACAGGAGCAGGTAACATGTCTTCCAGTGTCTACCTGTGGAAGTCGGGGTACCATGAGGTCGAGGAACCTGCTGCTCCCAGGGTAGAATGATGTTGGATGTCAATAACTGCGTGGATCTTATCGAGGAAGTGATAGTTTTGAAAAGTTACTCGATTGCTTCAATCCACACATACACAGTACTGATAGTTACTGAGTATCTCCACAATTCTCTCTGTTTTCATCCACTGATGAGGGTAAGGGCCATCTTGATTCTGGATTTGGATAGAATCACTAGTTTGTAATTGCTGAGGTAATCAACTATGTTCATTGTAAAAGACATGTTCTGCATGTGCCTTTTAGCTATTGCTGCTTCTCTCAGTTTACCAATTTCTCTCCACTGTGATATGTGGTATTTGTCCTGTAGAAGATGGAGGTGATCATTGATAATATGACTGTATAGCATAATAGCAGAAGACGTGCCAAGATCCTGGGTGCGAGGTGTTGTGTTGTGCTAGCAATGCATTGGCTGCATGATCATGACACAGCTGTCCATATCTTTTGCGAGTATACACTGAGCTGTTTTAACAGCCAGTTGTGCTCAGCCATTGTTTTGTGGGTAGTAAGTCAATGAAGTATGTTTCCATATTCCACAATTCTTAAAGAATGAGTTGTATTCTTGGAAATCAAAAGGTGGTCCACCCTCAGAAGGAAGTTTTTCAGGTGCACCATATATGCAGAACCAATTTCTCAGGCTATTGCATACTGCCCTTATCTTCCCAAATGACATTAGGGCTATTTCCATCTAACCAATGTACTGTTATATAACATAATTCCTACCATGTAGGTTGAAAAAGTCAATCACAGTTTGTTGGAATGAGAATTCAGGGTTAGATGGTGGCATCAAGGGCTCTTTAGACTGTGACAGGGCGATAGAGCTACATATCTGGCAATGGCCCCTTGTTCGCCGGACACTGGAATTCAAGTCAAGCCAAATAGGCATTGTCTCACATTTGCTAGCATACCATTTACACCCTGCATAAGATATCTGATTCACCAGTCCAAACAGGACCTAATGCCCATGATACTTGTGAGTGTAGGAAAGTGAAGGATGGCCTCAGTCAGTTTCTTTGTGGGTTTCACAGCATCAGCAGTTATTAAAAACTCGGCAAATTCTCCCACATTCTCTGCAAAATGGAACTTGTCAGAGTTAAACACAATCCCATTCTTCCCACAATGTGTTATATATTCCATTGTGTGCCAGGACAAGGTCTCTATAGAATCATCTCAAACGAGGCTATTGTTTATGCAATGGGGTTTTAGAACCATGTCCGCTTTAATATCATCAAACCAATGGGTATATCAGTCTCCAAACACATGATATTCCTGGTGAGCACAAATATATCTGTACCGGGCCTATTCAGTGGTAAATGTAGTGGCATCTTGTGCAGCTAGGGAAAGCAGTAAGCTTTGATACCCATTCCATGAGTCCAGAACTGTTTTCCTTGTCTGAGCTGGTACGATGGAGACCTGATTAAATGGAGACAGGGTATGATGGGTTTCCCTCATGGCTGGCAGCATTCAGTTTTTTTTAAGTCCACCATGTGTCTGGTGGAGCCAACATTTTGGGGTGCGGCTACCATCCTTGGGTACCAGGTTGTAGGAGTGCCCAATTATACCAAGTGTGATATCTCGATCAAGGTCTTATTTCTTCCTCCAGTGCTGAGGAACAGGGATCAGTATGTGGACCACTGATGGCATCACATCAGGGATGAAGGTAAAGTCCAATGGCTTTCCTGTCATGCTCTGTAAGGGTTGGTGTGGGAATGTATTAAATGCACTGGACTTGAAATGGTCCCATATCCATTGTTCTAGTAGGTGCCTGTTGGTTTCCATTGGAAGGAGGAATGGGATCGTACTAGGCATCACTAAAATGAGTTTTCTGCATAAGCATGTAAAGAGGGCAGTTTCCTTGGCATTCTTAGATGAGTTGAGCCATGATGTCTGGGATGGGAAATCAGGTGATGACAATTGTAAGACCTCCAGGGCAGATTCTGATAAGTAAAAAATATACGTGTTGTTTGACACATACACCACCTGCCATGTCTCCCTTGAACCAATTCATATATGCACGAACAAGATGGCCTTTATATGAAGTTTGTTGTCCATGATGCCAGGTCTTCAATGACCAGTTGGCACAACATACTCATCCAGGGACCTGAGTAGTTTTAATATCACTGGTAAATTTGAACAAGTTTGAGCTCCTGTATCGGCTAATTGGACCAGTGCATGTCCAAATGAAGCAAGGATTTGATGTATTATGGCCCCGTCAGTGATGGTAGTGGGTCTGGGACACTGTCTTCAAATAGCTTTCCATTCCACACAAGATCAGGCACAGCATGGAGTGGTGTCAAACCAGTTTTACTGTTCCATTTTGATTTGTTAACATAGCGGATGGTGGGCACAATTTTCAGACTGGTATTTGAGAAAGTGAATGAATTGTGCTCTGTCTTGCACCTTGTTGATTAGTTTGTGTTTCCAATTTCAATTTTAGTAGATTTCTGGCATATCCTTTTTACGTGATCCCTAACCTCACAATTATGGCATACCAGATCAGTTGCTGGATAATCTCTCCTACGAATTGATCCACTAGGATGGAATGTCTTTCCACAAACTGCACAAGGATTTTGCTCGAGTGAAGAAGTAGATACATTAATTCTTTGGGCATTGTTGAACTGCATGATGCTCATGGCCAGATTTCTGTAGGTAAGATGAGGTTGATGGACTAAGATCATTGCAGCTGACTTGTCTGTCATTTCCAAACTGATAAGTCAGTTGAACTTTTGATCAAGTGTGGTGAGGTTGACAGTTTCAGCCAAAAAATCGACTCTAGTGGTCCTAGTTCCACAATCATCTGCCCAGCTATCATATTGCACAAGCAGTTAACTCACTGACTGCAGCCTTCTAATCAACTGTGAACAAGCAAGATTTGGCTTGGGGCTGTAGCCTTGCTGAAAAATGAGTGATTGACTTGCCTTCTGCTTGATGTGTAGAATGAAAGGTCCTTCAGAGAACTTCCTTAAGCAAGCCTTATAATACAATGAATCGGATGTGTGATAGAAACCTTTAAGATTTCAGCCCTTATAAAGTCAAAAAGGAGCCTGCTGACTTCAGGTAAGCATGTTGTTCTCAATTTCAACTAGACTGGTAAGTTTATACATCACCTTATACTGAGTCCAAGCATCAAGGAATCACGCCCATTCAGTGTCTGTTGCATTGGGTTCAATGACAGGATGGGCTGTTTCTTTTGTGTTGGAGGTTTGTATCATATTAGGGGTTCTGTCCTTCTGAAGGGCGATAGTTTCCCTTTGTAGCTCTATCATTTCTTGCATGAGTTGAGCAATCAAATCAAGGGTTCTGCTTGGTGAAGATGCCATGCCTTATTTTCTTAAGATAGTTCCATGTATTCACCAGATCCTGTTCACAGCACCATGTAAAATAACCCCAATGACAATAGTAGTTGTAATTCTGAATTACTTTATTCTTGAAACAAGGTACAAATACAAAAATACACTTGCCCCTGGCCATTCAGCTGTTTATATATCACCAGAAGAGGCAACTTATTTTCTCCAGTGTCTGCCTATGGAAGTCCCCCATTATCTAATAAGATCTTCCATTTCTACTCTACAGTGAGCAGGTTGGCTAGACACATGACAGGATTAAAAACAAGAACACTTAAAGAAAGGATGCGTCAATGGCTACCTAGCACAATAGGGTAGACTGGGCCCCATAGCCAAGGTGATTTTCTAAGTGCTGCTTAGATGTGGCACAAGGCCAAAAGTATGGGTCACTTAGTGAGGATCAAACTCACTACTCAGCTGTAATAATTCTGAGCAAGACAAACTTGCTATCCAATACACCATGCTGAGGTGCCCTGAGCCCCTTAGCTAATTATGCTGTCAGTTGCCAGTATGGTGAGATACAGCACTGCTGGACAGAGGGCTTCCCAGACAGAAGTCAATGGCCAGGGAAGAGGGTTCGTTCCTCCAATGGAATCAACATCATGTCATTGACTAAGGTGAGCATTCAAATGAGAGGACATTGGTTTTGGTTTGACTTGAAGAAAGATGAGCTCCACTAGGTCTATTCACCCAGAACACATGTTGTAGGGATGAATATCTCTTTGGCTTTCAACCTAAATATGGTTTGGTTTATTTTGTTTTATGGTATATCAATGTCAGTGGGTTATTTAATGCCAACAAGATTTTTAGGGTAGGTTTTTATGAATAGAATAGGTATTAAATTTTTTCTTCAAAAATGGTAATATATATATATATATATATATATTTTTTTCTTTTCAAAAATGTATTGCTAGTATATTTTCCATTTCCATTCTGTTTTGATCCCTGATTAACTATTTGCTCATAGCTGGGATCCTAAGAGGCGTCATCACCCCAAGTCAGGGTGGAACTAGGAACAACAGCAATTAAGAGGTGGTTCCACACTCCTCATAACCTCCCAGTCAGAGGCCTTGCAGCCAGATGTAGGTTTATAATCATACCCAGGATGCCTCATTGGGGTGGTGGCGTTATCCCTTTGCAGAGGTGCAGTTGGCATATTCTGAAGCCCCAGCTGACAGGGCAACCCAAATATGTCAAAGGAACTACTCAGCTTCACAGTGACCATCAACCACACCCGATCATGGCCTTGATGAGGATGATGATACTTTACATAATATTTAAAACATTTTTTTTTCCATAGAAAAAATTGTGAATTAATAAAAATGCAATAAAACTATAGCACGACCAAAGACAAGTGAGGAAAATGCAATTCTAAAAAAGAAGAAAGCCTAAATGAACCTGTTAGGTAAGACAAATATCTGCCAGGAATATGAAAAATATTCTAGCATTTAAATGAGGGAAATATTTCATTCAGGAAGAGAGTTTGGTGAATATGAAAGATAAAAATTTAAAAAAACAAACAAGTGTAATATTTATTGAGCTAGTGAAGATGAATAGCTATCAACAGGCTGGGGTACCACTAATTATAGAATCATTTAGAAACACGCATAAATTTCAGATACTCAAACGTATTATCCCGATAATCACTGACCTTTAAGAATAATCCTAAAAATATAGTTTAATAAACTCTCTTTTTCATACATACACACATGTATATAATTATATTGTTTCAAATTTATAGAGGCAGAGTGCTAGATGTTAGGTACAGAGTAGATGCAGATATAGACAGCATTGTCGAAGAAATCAATACTGTATAGTGAATATAAGATGATCATTAAAGCATGAAACTAAAAGTCAAAATGCAGTGTTACTTTATATGTATTTCTCTTTCTCTCTCTATATATATATAGAGAGAGAGAGATAGTGAGAGAGTGTGGTGGCTAAATTATCGGCATATTATATATTTAGTTTTGCACATGCACATTGTCCATTTCTGATTTTGTTGTCCACACAGTAGACAGTAGGGTCAGTTGAACACTGTGAGAAAAAGAGCACTATGGCACAATTCATTTTGCCAGAAATTTGGAAATGGCATGCAGTGCTGCTTGGAATTTGCACCAGAAGCTCCAATATGAACATTTCAGTGTGTTCTGGTGACAATATGAGGACAGTACAGAGGATTTGAAAAGAGTTGGATGAGTCTAATGGTGATTACAAAAGTGATTGGTGTGATCGCTAGTGAGGGGGACATTATACCTCCAGTCTTCTTCAGTCTGCTTAAGACTCAACACAGAGGCCTACATTAAGTGCCTTGAGGAGATAGTGATAACCTTGATTATGAGGGTGGCTGCTGGAAGACCCTATGTCTGGCAACAGAACCTTCCACCCTGCCACACAAACAAGTGAATTCAGTCATGGCTGTCAAACAGTTTCTGCAACAACATCCCCCCCATACATCTGGCCACCTAACTCCCCAGACTGCAATCTCCTTGGCTACTATGTGTGGAGTGTAGTTGGATAAGAAACCAACAAAACTCCTTGTAACAACAAAGATGAACTGAAGGCAAGTATTATGGCATTCATCAACTTAAAGAGACTGTCCAAAAGAGCTTCAGGAGATTCTGAAGTTGTCTGGAGGCCATATTTGAAGCTAATGGTGATTTTATTGAATAAATTTGCATTTTAGAATTTCAAAATATTTTATGTAATTTTGGTAAATATAGCTGTTAAAATGAGACGTCAGTTTTATTTTCATTTTTGCATAATTCAGGCAACAATTTACCAATCCCACCTTATATATATATATATATATATATATATATATATATATTAATAAATAACAAATCAAGAAAAAAAACTTCAACATCCATTTTGGTTATAATTTATTTTGTAATTACTTTTTTTTATTCATCTCTTCAGACCAAAAGTTCTTAATAAATGGAGACAATTCATTTCGACAGATATACTAGAGGTACAACAGTTGGAGGCATCTGTAATTTGAACAGAGAACAAACAATCTTGGAATTGTAGAACCAGGAAGAACTGCCCTATTGGAGATATTCGTTAATTTGTGGTCTGGATGAATTATCTTCATTTATTAAGAACTTTCAGTCTGAAGAGATGAATATAAAAATATTCACAAAATAAATTATAACTGAGATGGATCTATAATGTTTTTTCTTTATTTATTATTATTTAAATTTATATTGACTTCTCTTTGGATTAATTATATATATATATATATATATATATATATATATATATATATATATTTGGTTATAATTTATTTTGTAATTACTTTTTTTTATTCATCTCTTCAGACCAAAAGTTCTTAATAAATAAGGATAATTCATCTCGACAGGTATACTAGAGGTACAACAGTTGGAGGAATCTGTAATTTGAACAGAGAACAAACACTCTTGGAATTGTAGAACCGGGAAGAAATATATATATATATATATATATATATATATATATATATATATATATATATATATATATATATATAAGCAGTAATTCATCAGAAGAACCTTTTGCTAAATTTAACCAAATTGTCTTTTCCAATATAAATTATAATTAAAAAAATATTTCAATGAAAATTGCCATTTCCATTAAACTTAATTTTTTCCCAGTTCAGTCAGGCACCAATCCCATAAAACTGCAGCAGTGAAAGTGTTAATTACCTGCATGTATATTCATAGAGTTATCTCCATCATCTGTTTTAAAATTATATGTATACAGATGTGTGTGTGTGTGTGTGTGTGTGTATGTGAATGTATGTATGCATGGTGGGGTACTGAAACATTTTCAGCCTAAAGTATCTATCAGAATCTCACCCAAAGGCCAAATGCTAGAATTTTCTTTTCTATTTCTGTTTGTACTCAAATCTTTATATCACTATGTAAGGATGTGTGTGTGTGTGTGTGTGTGTGTGTGTGTACAAATACACACACACACACATACATATATATATATATATATATATATATATATATATATATATATATATATATATATATATATATGCATGTACAAATCATACTCTATCCAGTGCAAACCAATAAAAACTTCTCTCCACCTTCCCATACATTCTTCAGTGGGAAAAACATAAAACATGGCCAGCCATTAAAGAGAGTGGTCAGCCATTAATGGTACAATAGAAAAACACCAAGTTTTCTGTGTTCATCCAATGAGACTTTTACAGTCATTGACCATTGATGGTTGACCAGTTTAATCAAGAGTATAACAAGTGCTGAAAGTCAAGCACACACACACACACACTGTGTGTGTATACACACACACACACACACACAAAGACAGATTATTTTGTCAAATATTATAATCAGAATACTTCTATGAGAGGATGCTGAGATGTTCTCAGCAGAACCAAGGAAGGATTTCAAGAAAACAATTATATTTATTATAACTACGATATACAAGGCAAGTCTGGCATACAAC
The DNA here is from genome assembly GCA_964036315.1 of Acanthosepion esculentum. Lineage (NCBI taxonomy): Eukaryota > Metazoa > Mollusca > Cephalopoda > Sepiida > Sepiidae > Acanthosepion > Acanthosepion esculentum. Next base: position 27,429,878 of record OZ038504.1, read on the forward strand.
CTGCCATTTAGAATATCTCAAAAAAACAAAACAAAAAAAAAAAAAGAAAAATTTGGACAGCCTTCATGAAACCAGGCACCTAATAAGTGAGGACTTTTTCTGCACATGCATTCAGGGATAGTCTTCTGACAAAAAAAGTTATTAAAAAAAAATCTGATGTTTGGTTAAATTGTTATGAAGTTGTTGGAGTAAAAACATTTCAGTATGTTTTTATATATAAATCTCTGTATGCAGGCCCTCGATTTAGTGAGTCATATTTATGTCATTCCAAGTGGACCACAGGTGTTATGGTTTGAATAAGCAAAAGATTTCTGCTACAAATATATTCACAAATGGCCAGTCGTGCACACTAAGAATGCACACATCTAATGCAAGAAAGAGATAAAAACTTATACTTAATGAGAAACCCATGTACACACATTGGGAAAGAGAAAAATGAACACAGTGAGGGACATTTGCACATTGAAAGAGGAACACTCAAATACTGAAACAAGCAAATATAGTAAAAAAAGAAACATACACAGACACACACACAGTGCAAGAGAAACACACAGAATGCTAGAGAGACACACACGCACAAATAAAAGTTCTAGAGACACACACGTATGCACACACACACACAGTGCAAGAGAAACACAGACACACCCATGAAAAAGAAAGACACACACAGTAAAAGAGAAACACACAAAGAATGAAAGAGAAACATGCACACAGTGAAAAAGAAACATGCATGCACACACACACACAGAGTAAGAGAAACATGTACACATACACAGCAAGAGAAACAGACACGCAATGTAAAAGAGAAACTCACACAGTGTAAAAGAAAAACACAGAAACACCGATGAAAGAGAATCAGATACCCAATAAAAGAGAAACACAGACACACATAGTGAAACGGAAACACATGTACACACAGTGAATCCACCACTACACACACATTGAAAGAGAATGAAACACATACAGGAAAATAGTAAAAGAGAAACCTATCCACACATATAGTGAAAGACAGAAATATAGTGAATGAGAAACACACAGAGCAGATATATGTAGGGAAACACACATGCAGTAAATGAAAAGTACAGATATATAGGGAAACACACAAGGTAAATATATACATATATAGAGAGAAACTTACACACACATACATACATATATATATATATATATATATATATATATATATATATATATATATATATATACACACACATACACACACACAAGCACAATATACTGATACATCTATAAAAACTACTTCAATATATCAAAGTCTATGTACATACATGTACTATGTTGGTCAGACATTATTCCTTTATAAAACTACAAAGAGGAAAAAACAGTTCAAATTAAATGAATTAGGTTTTTTTCTTCTTCCAGAGAGATTGCATATATTCACACAGGTGTTTGTGCATATTTTATAGCATGTGTTCTGAAAGGTTCTCAACAAACCAATTAGCCCTTCCCCTTCAACAATCTAATGCTTGATCATTTGGTCAGATTTTGAGAAGTATGTGTATTCTTGTGCAGACGCAGCTTATATAAAAGTAAATATCTAAGCAGATGACAAATGACCGATATGTCTGTGAGAATCAATACAGAGTTCCTCCTGATATTTTCAGCCCTGCAACACAAATGTCGGAGTAGGCCTTCTTTTAAAAAGCTTATTCTCTCTCTATATAGCCAAGGCTGAATTAAACAGTCATCTAATAAAGCTTACAGTGACATACCTGGGAGGAGGGCAAGCCACCTGTACACATGTATAAAGAAAAGAAAATTTAGTGGCTTACAGTTATTTACTCAGTATTAGTCGGGGACAAGGTCAACAGAATGGAACACATAGGAGAAAACTAAACATGAAGCATCAAGACAAATTTGTAAAACATTCCAATATGGTAGACCCACTTTTTACTAAGCATATTTTACTGTATTTAATCATTTTTTTCACCCAAACATTTTTTTATGTCCTTTCAAGAGATAGGTGACCACAGCCCTCCACAGATTCCTTTTCTTTATTATCAGTGAATTTACAAAACTTCTTTGGAAAGATAATGCAGATAATGCAGTTGTTTTCTGTTGCTTACTCACAGTTTAGAATTCAGTATTGTCCTCCTTCTAGACTGGCTACCATCCAAGGCTAGAAGGCAGAGTTATCCTGTTTAACTCATATCTGGGAGAAGAAATGGATTTATGTTTTGCCTAAGGGCATTTGTGCGACAAGGGAACACAACAGACTTGGCCTGAATTTGAACTCTGATTTTCAAGTCCACACCCATAAGCATTCAGCTAAAAGTTAATCTCTAAATATTAGAATCTGATAAAGTTGTAATAAATACACAAATCATGACTTGTTTTGAATTGAGCCAAATGAGGAATATGGATGAAATGCCAGTAACATTCATTTTCAACAATTTAGCCTGAAATGAAAGAGGACATATGTGTGGACAGAATTTATCTGCCATCAAATACAGGAGTTTGGTATAAGGCTACTGTAGTACCTGACTGAATAAAGATTAAAGTCAATACACTACGAAAGGGTCTATAAGATAAGTTTTGTATTGAGCAATTTATGTCAGGCGTTCAACTGGTATACAAATAGATTCAGTTTCAGATCAACTGGTTGATTGGCAGAGCAAGAGAATTCAATCAATAGAAAAGGAGATTTATATTTATAAACTATAATTACATAATATTTTTTATGAACCATTACATGCTAAGCTCAATTACAAATAGTAGGAATACAATGCTTCAGAAAGCTTTACACAAGATGAGGAAGAGGTAAGTCTGAACTGTTATTATGAGAGTGAGATGAAGAGGCTGAGCATGAGAAAGAGAGGGGAAGAGACTGATCTAGAGAGATGTGAAGAGACTGAACAAGAGAAAGATGTGAAGAGACTGAGCAAGAGAGAGAGATGGGAAAAGACTTGCAAGAGAGAGAGGGAAAAAGACTTGCAAGAGAGAGAGATGGGAAAAGACAGAGAGAGAGATGGGAATAGACTGAGCAAGAGAGAGAGAGATTGGAAGTGACTGAGTGAGATGCAAAGAAACAGAGCAAGTAGGAGAAAGAGAGATTTGAAGAGACTGAGCAAAAAAGTAGTGAGAGAGATTAATAGACTGAGCAAGAGAGAGCAGTATGAAGAGACTTTTGAATATTTCAACTGCCTATTCTTCATATATTGTGCAGGTATTTTTAGCAAAATATTACATTAGCCAGTATACTGTCACTTCGCCTACTGTCAAGAATTGGTTCTCTACAATTCCTGGCTTTTCTCTAAATCTAATATCACACTTGAAAAAAGATTTCTGACCATAGTCAAGATTAAGGTGTATAATGACTTCAAGAGAAAATTCTGGACATTTTAAAAAAACTGAAGGGATACTGGGATTGTGTCAATTGTAACAGTGAGTAGTTTGAAGGGGACTATCGTAATATTGCTGCTGAGGAGGCTATTTTGTCTCATTGAATGGCTGGATCCTTTTTATATTAAAACAAAATGGAAAAAAAAATAGAGAGCTTGCATAATATTTTACTCTTAAAAACAAGTTTGGTGTCGAACTAGTTATTTTTTCATGACAAATTATACACCCAATATTGCTTGGGAAATCAGTCTTCATGTTCTCAAGTGCAATCAATTTTAGACCTTTATTTTCCATGTGTGTGTGTGTGTGTGTGTGTGTGTATATATATATATATATATATATATATATATATTTTCATGTAAAATTTTCATCCTCCGATAGGAATCGAACCTGTATCCTATACGGATCCATCATATAGCCTGACGTGCCTTCTCAGACATCCAGGCTGGTAAATGTTGTTTAATACTGTTTATTATAAAACAGAGCATTTACTTAAATATTTGTATCTATGAAAAGTATGTATAAACATAAAAATGTCTTAAATTTATTGTTGGACTTTGTCCATTTCATAATGTGTGACGTCATTTGTTTACATTTGATATGCGATGAGCAGATATGAATTGTACGTGAGAGATTCATGTAAGATTAAAGTTTAAAGACATTATAATCAACCTTGCTAACCGAACGCTCCTCTGTGGCCAAAACGGTTAAGGTACGTCAGGCTATATGACGGTTCCGTATGGGATACAGGTTCGATTCCTGGAGGAGGATGAAAATTTCTCGGTCATTCAAGCTGGTAAATGTTGTTTAATACTGTTTATTATAAAACAGAGCATTTACTTAAATATTTGTATCTATAAAAAGAATGTATAAACATAAAAATGTTTTAAAATATATATATATATATATATATATATATATATATATATATATATTGTATATATATATTGCATATATATATATATATATATATATATATATATATATATATTGCCTATATATATATATATTGCCTATATACAGTGCTGTTTGATAAAATGACTCACCTGATTTTTTTTATTTAAAAATTTTTTCGACTATTGTTTTTGGGGTCAAACTAATTTTTAATCTTACTAATATAAAGACCCCTTCCCGACCACCTAGTAAAAAAGTTTACTCACTCTAAGGTATTCTATTGATAATTATAATTTTGGATATGAGATTTAGGGAAAAACTGTGCAAAAAAAGTGACTCACTTATTTTCTGCAACTAGTAATCAATAGAAACATAACCGAACTGCTTTAAATAAAGAATAATAGAGGTATCATTTATTTATAATAGGTAATATAGTTTGAAATATTTAATAATCTATGGGTCCACTTTATTTTGAATAACCTTTTCAACCCTTTTTGGCATTGACTTGATTAGGTTCTGGCAAATCTCATCTCCAAGCATTTAATTCCATTCGGATATGAAATTCACAATCCAATCCTCTTTGTTGCTCAACTGCTTCCTTGAGAGCCCGTACTTTATAATACTCTATAAGTTTTCTATGGGGTTGAGGTCAGGAGATTGGGGTGGCCATGTCATAACACTCACCTGCTTCACATCAAAGTATTCCTTCATCAATTTTGATTTGTGACAGGAAGTATTATCCTGCATAAAAATGAGCTTGGTGGGGTGATTTGCACCCTTTCAGCAGAAGGAAGCAGACAAGACTCTAAAATTCTCTTGTACTGCTCGCTCCTGAGGGTCTTTTCAATAGGTTTTAAGAAACCGGTTCCATGAAAAGAAAAGCATCCACAGAACATTATACTGAACAGATGCTTGACAATACTTGCTGCTAAATTCAATGGGCTTTCAAAGCTTCTTTGGATTTTAGATCGCTTATCCTTTGAATTTAGCCCAACTTTCGTTTCATCGGAGAAGAGAACATTTAGTAAAAAACATCAGGTGAGTCACTTTTATCAAACAGCACTATATATATATATATATATATATATATATATATATATATATATATATTGCATAAAGTTTCACTGACCATTATCCAGTGGTTATGTTGGCCATTAGTAGTTAGTGAAATAAATCAGTGATACTAAGGAAAAGTTATTGTTTCTCAAAAGAATCTTTTCTGAGCCAAAACAATGGATTTTTGGAAAGCTGACAAGAGAAATCAAGGGAGATAATCAAATTTGAAACTGCTTCTCTTGAACAACAGTAATCTATGTTGCTTCAATTTGATTTAGCTCAAACGAAACAACCATACCCAATGGAATTTGGCCCAGACAGAGAAACGATTGATACAGTTGATATAAATAGAGAGATATGAACAAATTTATCTGGGCCAATCCCAACAGAGATTATAAGTCTCAAAGAGAGAGAAAGAGGCATACAAGCAACTGATGGTAGAAAGAAGAAAGAAAGAAAGTACATTGTATTAACAAAGATAGAAACAGACTAAGAGACAACAGGATGAACAGAGAATAAGATAGATATGAAGAAACTGAGATAGATAGATAGATAGATAGATAGATAGATAGATAGATAGATAGATATAATGGAGTGGTGAAGATTCATGGCCTGATCAAAAAGTGAAACTATGTTTGGTCACTATTTGGGAAGTGGGTTGGGACTTAAATGTTTCAGCACCCACACATAGATATAAACAGATGTAGAAAAGAGAGAAAGCTATAGACAGACAAACAAGGAGGGAGAAGTATAAAAAGATCAATATGAAAAGAGAGAGAGGTAGGGAGGGAGTGGTCCGGAGATATTTATAGAACTACTAACAGACAGGGATAGATATGAAGTGACTGATATAGTGAGGTAGATAGACATGAATGGAAATAGATAAATAGAAAGGAGCTTTTCAGCAGCTCCCTCATAGAATAATCCAGACATCAAGGTAGAAAACCGATATGAACAAATCAAGATAGGTATTAAAAGAAAGAGATATAAACAGAATCGCATGCCATAAACAATGAGAGGTATATATAATGAATTGATAAAACTAACGACAGAAGAAATTGGTATCATTAGAGTGAGAGGGATGCACGAGACGGAAATAGATATAAACAGAGATAAGTAAACAGTACAATCCATGCAATTCATCTTTAATATTGAACAAGTCATTTTATATCAATGCAGTATTGTGAGGACAAGCCCAAGAAAACTTACAAATCACTGACAAGAACTCAACTACTTTCAGAATCAATTTGTTTCTGACAATGTGTCTGCAAGTAAAACACTCCTGCCACTCATCTGAAACACACTCTGGTACACCTGTCAGTGGCCAGGCCTCTCAGACCATAGTTCACATCTGCTGTCTACTTACACCTGCACATTTTAAAGCTGAGATATTCCATGGATACCTGTTTCTGACTTTCTATGACACTCTCAATCACACAATTGTCGTGCAATAACCTTACTTATCTATAAATGAAAGAGAAGAAAAACTTATGTCTGGTCTTAAACAACTAAATGGCTATTGTTCAGTGAGGATACATAGTCCCCTACTTTTTCCATGTGTAGGTTGCAACGGAAAGCTCAATACTCAAGATTTGAATTGTTGTCATAAGAGCTGTAGTAAAGCTATTGGTAATAAAAATCAATTTTGTTAGGAAATAAAAAAATTATAACAAAAAGAATTGATTCTTTTTATCTCGTATTTTAATTCAATAAAGCATTGCAAACCATTACTAACTTTGACTTGTACGTCTTTCATTTCTGCTACTTTTAATTGTAAACAGACTCGCATCGACTAAAAAGTTTATATCGGAAATTGATAACGGTTGTAAGTTTACTTGAACTTTTCCTTATAATATTGCACAGATATAAAATGACTTACAATATTTGACAGTGTACAACATGCACCCCAAATTCAGCAGGGCAAATCAAGAAAAAATTAGTAATTAGTAAAAGTATTAGTAAATGGTACAGCCTACAAGCATTTCTTGGGAAAAAGTTGTCTGAGTGAAACTTCTTTCTTACTAATGGAATACAAAGGGAATGAGGATGATTCACTCTTGTGTATGCGGCATGGTGGGTCCCAGCTGCAAAGGTTGGTGGTGGAACCAAGGAATGGAGGTCATCAGAACTCTTGCCATGGAAATAGCAACAGGATAGTGAGAGGCTTGCAACTTTTTGTTTGTGTGAAGGGGTTGTTGGGTGGGAAATAATTCGTCACCCACATAGCCGATTAGATGTTTTTGGACTATCAAGAGAGGCAAATGAGAATTGGACAGCTCTAGACCAGATTTGGCAGCAATACTCCATTTTTGGTTTTATCTTGCTCTTGTAAAGATACCGAGATACCGAGTGGAGCAGTACAATGAACTGACCATTTTTCCAGCATCTTTAGCAATAGATCAGATATATAAGTCCCTTTTGGGATTTCGGGTGAGTTTGAGTTCCAATAGACATTCAAGGCAAGAAGCATCCTTCAGAGAATATCAATCCATCATGATAGGTGAAAGTTCAGGGTGTGCTCAGTAATGGTGGAACATTACTAGTCTGGTTTTGAGCTCACTCAAGCCAGTCTTTCCCCCAATAAGCCACCTAGGCTAAGTCAAAGGGGAGATGAGCTGCCAGCTTCTGGTCAGCCAGATTTTTGGAGGTGCAACTATAAAATGTTATATATCATCTCTGCAGATATTCACTAAAGATCAGGATTTACTGTATACTTATCTCTGTTCATATCTATTTTTTCTCTTACAGTGTTATCAATTTTTTCTGTCTCGATTCATTATATAAGCCTCAATTTGTCTATAATATTTCTGTTTGTTTATTTTGCATTTAATGTGGAGCAAATTATGCTCCACATGAAACAGAAAATCACAATACTTTCAGTTTCACCTTAGGAACATTCTTTCTGTAATAGCTGCACTACTTCTTGAGTGACATGAGCTTTTATGAAAAGGCAGATCATTAACTATAAGTCATTCTTTATTTTCTCCATATACTGTTTTTAAATACATTAGTAGCAGTATTAGTAGTAGAAGTCATAGTAGTAATACCATGACTCTTTAAGAGAGGCTTAGTGATTAAAGAATTTGTTAAAAGCTATATCTGTCAGTTGTGAGTTCAATCCCAGAGTCTGGTAGTGCTGAAAAGTTACAAACTCTGGTTCAGTGAACAATATGTAAGAAACATAAAGCTGAATGAGACCAGTGAATCTTAACTGATATGAGTTATCTCCCCTAAACATTAAAAGTGGAATGAGAAGAATCTATTCTCATGGATTGAATAAAGGATTTAATTAAAATGTCAAGAAAGCTACATTTCCAATGACCAATACCTGAAAAAGACTAGAGATTACAACAGCTATTATCCAATTATAATTGTGATTTTTTCCCTCTCTTTAGTCAGTTTGCACGACCGTTACGCCCTGCCAATACCATATAAATAATGGACTATTCCATTTTGACTGTGTGGAAAGAGGGGAAAAGACATTATTGGTTTCATTGAGAAATTGAAACAAAGACGTGTTTAATGGCTTAAATGGAAAAAGTTGTCAATTTCAAATCTTTTCATTTGTACCCACTTAAAATAACGACCAGCATTCATGTCGATGCTTGTTATTGCAATATTTTGTTAAAGTTTTTAGGCTCAAATATTTAACAATGTGATAGGGGAATTTTTATGCATATTTTATGATTGCTGTAGTACTTGCCCTGAGGTTATTCAATCATTAACTGTAGAATTAGGATTAATCAGAAATTTAAAATATGAAAACCGTGAAATTTTTATGGGTTAAAATTATTTACACGGTTCTCATATTTGTTGCCATATTCACAACATTTCAGCCACTGTACGCTTCGGCCTTCTTCAGGTGATTGTAATTTCAAACTGAACCCTTTATTTCATCCACCAGGGTAGATTGTTCTAGTTCCATGTGCCATGCCTCTTCCAGATGTCTCAGTATCAGTTATCTCCCTTTAACTCAAATTCCCAAGATGAATTTGTGAATATGGCAACAAAATTGAGGACAACAATCTAACAATGTATATAGTATAAATACAGTACAACTCCTCTAACTCGAACATCTTGGATGTTCAGTATTGAGGATACTGTACGTATTCGAGGAAGAAAACACTGCCGTGATAAGCTTAAAATTTTTATTTTGGGGTCCAAAAGGTAGTTTGTAATATTGATTTGTTTTTATTTAAAGTGTAGATTGAATATATAATGTACAAAACATAATTGACAACTAATAGTAATGAAAAAATTTGCACTACACAAATATTGTAATTTGTGAAAAACTAAGACACTTTATGAAATGTTTAAAAATTTATAAAATATCTTATTCAAAAACAATTATAATCTGTAAAGGAAAACAAAAATAAGAATATGCAGTACAACTCCTCTAAACCAAACATCTGAAATGTTTGGTATTGAGGCTACTGTTCTGATTTAAGGAAAAAAAGGCTTCATATTTATGTCAATACAAAAGTTTGGATTTGAAGATGAGTCCAAATTCAAGGAAGTCTATGCTATATTTGGATTTGGGGAGTTCTATTTAATTACAATACCTCATCTCAGAAATATATACTGAGCTTAAAATTAGTAATAATAATTCCTCATCTCAAAAATTATGACAAAGTCATATTCTGTATACAATGAGCCTATGAGGATCTAGAGATATAAATGATCAATTCAAACAAATACTGCTCCTATTTAGACTAACTGAAGAATCTAGAATTCAGTTAAGAGAAATGGCATAATATTCCATCAAGATAACACCATTTTTTGTTCCTTTCAAAGAGTTTCTTTTTGACATTTTTAATACCTTTTTTTTCCCAAATAAAAATGGAAACCAGAGAACATTCTTACAAAAGTAATTAAAAAAAAAAAAACATAAGGAAAAATGAGAGATAATTACCAGTTACTGGTCGGCTTTCTTTCTTATCATTTCGTGGCCGAGAGAGTGTCTCATTCATTATCTTCAGAATGTTGTTTTTGGCATCTGAAATAAAAGAGAAAAATAATTGAATCCTTTTAATTTGGTCTTTTTATGAGCAGGACTCTTTAAAATCCTAGTGCAGATTTATCTAAATGCCTGGATATATTTTTTCAAAATTTTCTGTGACAAACTAAAATGTAGTATAAAATAAAAAAAAATTCAGTATTATTTCAAAGTACCAAATTCAAGCTGTTGGGAAGCTTCATACATGAGAGAATCTTGTGATGAATTCATACTACACAGATAAGCATCCTGTTTTGAAATCTTACCAATTCACAAAATGGTCAAAAAGGATAAAAGTATGACTGTGCTTAATGTTTATCTAATCAGGAAAAAAGAATTGTCCATACAAATTCCTGTAATGTTATTGTTCCCAACCTGGAAATTCAACTTCAGTTACTATACCACTGACATGACTTGGCTTCCTTCTGTCTTTTCTATAAATATTTTCATGGCAATTGTTCTAACGAGTTCTCCTCCTTGCCACTTTGGACGCATGAATTTAAGCATATTACTCATACTTCTTGCCTGTGGAACTCTCTTCCATTTTTCTTGCATCCCTGACACCTACAATCTTCAAAAATTTAAATGCAATGTCAATCACCATGTCTTCCTGGATTTTTTCTTTTATTGTCCTTTCTCCTCATTAAAGTCTTCTCATTCTCTTTCACTCACAGTAACCCCTTGCCTGTTAGTGACATTATTAACTTGCTGGGGTGGGGGTGGGGGGGATATGATTATAAAAAAAAGAAAAGAAAAAAGAGGACTGTATCACTTACACATTCATCATCATCCATTCCAAGGGGGTGGCATGTATGAGAGGATTTTGAATGACTAAGGGTTTGCCAGGGTCCACCCTTTCAACTTCTCTTCCAGGATCCAAAAACAAGGTGAGGGCCAAGAGAGTAGAAGACCAGCTCCAGTGAACAGTCAAATCAAGCTTTAACACAAGGAATGCTTTTCTCACACTTGAGACCAATTTGGATTCAGAGTTTTCCTTTTCATAGACTGTCTGCCACCCAAAACTAGAGAAGCTATTCTGCTCAGCTAAGAATATGCAGGTAGCATAACATCTATGCTGCTATACTAGTTTAGATATATATTAATTTGCCTGTACTATCCAAAAATGGCAGAAATATTTAAATATAATTTTACAATTGTATTTGTTAAATTTTCTGCATGTGTTTCTAAGATTATTACCTACACAACAACTCTGTTGTTGCAGGTTAAGAATAATTTGTACAATTTAAAACAGAAATCATAAGAAATGTGCTAGTAGCCAGATATCTTTTGTTTATTAATGAGATATTTCGTTATTATGCAGGTGTTTCCAGGGCGCTATCCTGATAACAGAACTATTTACTTCTGTCTTAATCGTAAGTCTGATCAGTTCAATAAGGTCAAATTGGCAGCTAATCTAAAAAATGACCTACAATCTGTTGTTAAATCGGGCAAAGAGTGGTTTGTTAATTTTAATGCCTCAAAAACAAAACTACTTTCTTTTAATCATCTGAGAGAACCTTTTTGGCCTTTCATCAACACAGCTGATGCTAACCTCCAAGGGAGTGACTCATTGTGTGTTTGCAGCTGACATGAAATGGAAAGAGTATATTCCAAAGTCTGCAGGTAAGAAAGTTGGTTCACTATGTCATGTAAGACTATTTTTCTCACCAGAATCTATCTTACATATTTATAAGTCTACCATCCATCCCTGCTTTGAATATTGCTGCCACATCTGGTCTGGTGCTCCTGCTGAAAATTTAGAGATAGTTGATAAAATCCAAAGAATAATTTGCAATGTTATCGGTCCTGACCTGGCATCTCGGCTTCAGTCCCTTTCCCACCACCATAACAAAGTTTCTCTGTGCCTTTTTTAAAGATACTTTCATGGTGATTGTTCTGATGAAGATCTCATCATTTTACAGTTGAAATGGCTATATGGAACCGTAAGTTCTATGTTTAGAGTTTCTTCTCTCACACTTTTCAATTGTGGAACTCTCTTCTGGCTCCGTGCTTTCCGAGTAACTTGGATCTTCAAAAATTTAAATACAATGCAAATCGCTATCTTCTGTCTTCTTTCATTGTCCTTGGTCTTTAATAGTAGTTATTCTCATATTCTCTCACACTTAGCCTTTGCATTCTAGTGGCTTAATTGCCTTGCTTGGGGTGAAATGATTAAAACAAAAAAAACATCATTAGACTTAAGTTATTTTGAAAATTAAATGACTAACATCAGCATTTTTTTTACATATTGTCATTTAATTGCTCACTATTAATATGATATATATGTGTGTGTGTGCCTGTGTGTGTATATATATATATATATATATATATATATATATATATATATATATATATATATATATATAAGCAAGCAAACAACCAACACTGAACAAAATTTATTACAAGTGTAGCAGCCACATGTTGAAATGAATTTAATAAATATTTAATACCATTTGTATTTCTACCATTTTTTATCACATTACATATATATATATATATATATATATATATATATATGGTTAGCTCCCTTACATTGGGTCAAATGTTTTGCAATATGTTCCATAGCTACAATGGATAAATTTAAAATTATTATGTTCATGCATGTTTTTCAAAATCACCATGACAACGATCACAGTTACAAGTTTGTCTTTGTAATTCCCCCCTGTGGATGATCTTGGAGGAGATTGAAAATACTTGGGTTGAAAACAATTACAGCGCCTTTCTTGAAGAATTTCATCTTAATATTAAGAAACTGATCAGAGAACTAGAGAGGATTATTATAAAAATGAATAGATATAATATGTTTATCTCATTCAATGAAATACGTTTGAATATATACAGATATAGATATATATATTATATATGGGGATTAAAATATACAAATAAAAACGTACATACAGTGAATATTGCAGGGTGATGGCTATGCCAATAATAACATGATGTTAATAAGCATTGAGTTTCCTTTGAAAGCATTCTTCAGTACCTATTTAAAATAGAATGCATATAGAATCGGACCCAAATGGAACAAATAGCAAAGTGATGCATTGCATAGAATTATAAAGTATGGATACAGTGAAAATAGAGAAATAATTGAATAATGAAATTAGATAAAAGACACTCTGATGGTAAAAGCGTGGTGGATGGAGACACAAAGGAGGAACATTAGAATTGTGTGATGAATGACCTGTCACTCAGTGCTTAAAATTTACCATATCCATTGGTGTGAGGGAGATAAAAATGGAAATTTATGAAAAAGCAGAAAGAAAAACAAGACATCAGTAAAGGATGAAAAAATATTCTTGTCTAATATAGAAAACTTGTTGTTGGCACAGGATCAAGTTATATCCAGAAACAAATCTCTTTATTCTTAAGTTTTTTCTTATATATATATATATATAGCATAATGAGAAGCCACGTATACTTTCTTGATATGTATATAATATGGATAAAACAACTGAAAAAAAAAGATCAAAGACATTTTCACTAAACCACCCATTAACGCAAAAAAACAAACACCTAACCTATCAGCTATCCTCACCTCTACCAAATATCTAAATAATACAAACCTATCAGGAAATTATAAATGTAATAAAACTTGTTGCCTAGTTTGCAAACACTTAATAACCGATAGTGTATTTTCTGTACCCAACTCCAATATCAAAATACATCCACCTCGCCTCACCTGTGATAGCCATAATATAATTTACTACTTATTCTGCACAATATGTCCTAATAGTGGATATATTGGCGAACCTGGAATTAATTTTAGATTTTGTTTCAACAACCACAAACTATCCATACGTCAAAACAATCCTAATTCCCCCATAGCTGAACACTTTAATCAATCAAGACACTCATTAGACAACTGTAAATGTTTATTCATAGATTCAGGTTTTAATTCAACAGACACACGAAGAAAAAAAGAGAAATACTGGATTTTAAAATTAGACACATATAACCTAGGGTTAAACAAAGACTTGGGTATTTTAAATCTGTATAAATTTCAATAATTAAAAAATTTATATAGATATAGTTAAAAAACCTTTTTAAACAACATCTAAAATACTATCATTAGATTTACGTTAGAAATATTCAAACACAGTTGCATTCCACATCACATGACGTCCGCGTCTCAAGACGGACGCTACTTGTAAACAAACTTCCGAACACAGTTACTTAATCAATTTCTGAGGAAGGACCGAGGCGGTCTGAAATATCAAATATATAAAAACATATAAATAAATACTTTCACAAAAAACACCCAATTTTTTTTCTTTTAATTTGCAACTTTTCAGTTGTTTTATCCATATTATATATATATATATACAAACACACAAACAAATATACATTATCATCCATATCCCACCAAAACTAACTAGAATTATGATACACATGAATTATACACACAAATGCTGCTTGACAGGACAAATACATAAGAAGTCTGCTTAGCCAATGAAAAATGCATAACACAAAAATAAAAATACCAGAATTTCCTTTTCTCCATCATATTTCATTTTCTGATAAAGCTTAAATATAAAAGTGAAATATGTTAAATTTAGAAACATTCCTTGTTTTATATATATATATTACACACACACACAACCATACGTGATACCTGATACAGATCAATATCTGTCTATATTTCTGAGATGAGGTAACTATTTACACTATTTGAACTATTTTCCTCATCTTTTTTGTCATATTCACATTTTGGCCATTATATGCTCTATCCTTCTTCAGGTGATATACGTTGGAATTTTGAACTGAACCCTTTATTTCATCCACCAGTTACATTGTTTTAGTTCCACATGTCATGCCTTTTCTGGATATCTCAGTGTCAGCTATTTCCCTTTAGTAACTCAGTTCTCCAAGTTTTTGTTCACCTCTGCTGTGGCCAGGTATTGAACTCACAACTGTTTGGGCCAAGTCACTGGATTACTTCAACCAACACTCTCATCCTCTGGAACCTTTATTTTGTCCACCCACTGTTCAGTTTGAAACTCCAACGCATATCTCATGAAGAAGGCCGGAGTGTACAATGGCCGAAACATAGTGAATATGACAAAAAAGATGAGGACAATAGTCCAAACAATGTAAATAGTGAAACATTTTTTCAAGTTTCAGTTTTAAAAAATAGAATAAATGTATTATAAAAGTTAATAAAAGCAGCTATTGGATAGCCTCTTCTGTAATTCTAGTCTTAAGAACTCAGACAAGCTATCTGATCCTTTTAGCCATCAGCCTTGTAACTTTTTTTGACAAAGTACTATGGGCTTTAATCAAGTCCCAATGTGTTAAGCATCTAGCTGTATTTTATTTCAGACAAGCAATATGGCTTTCACCTCTCTGGGTCAACTGCTGATGTGTTAACAGTTATTGCTGAAACAGTCTATCAAGCTTTAAATAAGAATGTCAAAGCTCAGGTGGTTGTTTTGGATATCTCAAAGGCATTTGACAGGGCTTCACATGCTGGACTTCTTCACAAGTTGAATGTTTATGGTATTTCTGAATTAATTTTTGATCCAATTCAATCTTTCTTGTCAAATAATGAAAGGAATGTGGTGCTGAACAGGGACTCTTTTTAAATCTTTTTGCATTAATTCAAGTCTCCCCACCCCCAGGGGCTCTATCCTTGGACTGACATTGTTCTTAATTTTCATCAATGACCTTCCTGATGACTTCAAATCTCAACTAAATATCTATACTGATGATACAACTATTTACCCTTGTTTTAATAGTATATCTAATAGGTTTGATAAGGATAAATTGGCAGCCCAGCTAAAAAATGACCCACACCCTGCTGTTAACTGGGACAAACATGGCTTGTTAATTTTAGTGCTTCCAAAACAAAACTGCTCCCTTTAATCATCTTAGAGAACATTTTTTAGAACAGTCTACCCCAGTGAGCGAAATAAAGGGTTCAGTTCAACATTCCAACCACCTGAAGAAAGCTGGAACGTACAACGGCCGAAACGTTGTAATAAGCATGACAACAAAGATGAGGACAATAGTCTGAATAATGTAAATAGTGGTTAAAACTAGCATGAAAATGTTAGATATAGAAAAGTATTTCAGAGTTAAGTTTTACATGTCATACAATGTAGACGTTTTTTGTGTCTCGGAACTTGTTTCCCAGTGGGGGTGATAGAACGACTCTACTGGCTAATTAAAAATGTACACATTGACATGTTGAATAAAATAGTTAAGTTTTCAAATTCCCTTTGTTGATTTCACTTTCATCTCCAGATACCAAAAATGTTTTACCACTCGGCCAAGAGAAAACAAGAGAAAGGATATACAACAGTATATTAATTGAGACTGTCACCCAAGAGAACCCTAAAAGAGGGGCAGTATACAACACATATTTATAAGTTTACCCATGCATTGAATAATCCTGCCACCTCTGGTTTAGTGCTTCTGCTATGAATTTAAAGATTCTTGATAAAATCCAAAGAAGCTGCTGCAATGTTATTAGTCCTGACCTGGCATCTCAACTTCAGTCAGTTTCCCACAAAATGTATGATTCCCTGTGCATTTTCTATAAATATTTTCACAGTAATTGTTTTGATGAGCCTTCCTCTTTGGTACCTTGACTTTATGGATTTAAGTGCAGTACTAGATTGTCAGCTAAGTCACATCATTTTACAGTTGCATTTGCTAGATGTAGCCCTAAGTTCTATGATAAAAAGTTTATTCTCTCATACTTCACACTTGTGGAGCTCTCTTCTAGCTTCTTGCTTTCCAGTCAACTTTCAACTTCATAAATTTAAATGCAATGTGAATCATTATCTTCTGACTTGTGAATTTGAATTTCTGTTCTTTTATTGTTCCCTCTTCTTAATAATGTTTTTCTTTTTCTCATATTTTTTCACTCGGTAACCCTTTGAATTTTAGTGGCTTTATTACCTTGCTCGGAGGGAAATGATTAAAAATAGAAAAGGAAAATGACTGATAAGGTACTTCTGTTAATTTTTTTTATTGCGGTTTTCTTGTATTCAGACAAGAGCTTTGCATGTGGGTGGGGGGCGTTTCTACATGCACTACTCACATGATTATTTGTATTGAGCTTTATTGGCCATTTTCGGTTTACATCTATGGAGGTATGGTTTTTAATTCCGAAACACTACATTATCACCAGGTTCATAGGTGATGTTGATTAATAGATGCTTTTTTTCCTGTTTTTTTCATTAGAGATCGACAATTAGTAGTTTCTATATCTGGATAGATAAATAATTATGAATAACTTGAGAAACTGATAAAGAATTAATTTCACATTAAGTCACAATCATGAAACCTGTAACCCATTAAGGTTATAGGGGCACAACATGTACTGCAGCCATAACAGCAGTGGTGTTTCCTGGGCAAGATAAACTGACAGAGGCCAGCCTTATCCAGGCTGGTTTTGAATTCAGAGTTTTTTTCCTCTCCTCGACTGGTTACCACCCAAGTCTATAGAACCCAGTCTGTCCTGCTATTTACCCAAAGCTGGGGGCAGAAGAGGTGGTTCACATAGCTTTCCCAAAGGTATAAGCATGTAAAGTGAATGTATTGAACAAGACTGGAACTATACAACTTCTTTTATGTGCCATGTCTCTTCAGGACGTAGGCGATTATGACCCTCCACATCTTCCTGTCCCTTGTAGCTTTTAATAACTTTTGTCTTTTTGTTATTTCACCCAAACCCTTTTCTGTCATCCATTTACTCAAGCCTATCACAAATATGTTACATGCTGCTTTCCTCTGTTTCTCCCTCCCCCGTTAATCTGTCCCATGAGTATCAGATTTTCTTCCTCAACTGCCTCTTCCTGATGTTAAGTATCAGTTTCCTTTTTGTTTTCATTCACTCCAATGAGCTTTGTTATTGTGCATATGTTCAGCTCATGGTAATTTCAGCATCTTTCTGTAGAAGCCCATTTCTGTTGTTTCAAGTCTCTTTCCCATCTTTGAGGAGATTGTCTAGCATTCATTGCCATACAGATATCACATAACAGTTCAGTACTCTTTGTTTCTAACAAAGTTTTTCTGTTTTAATACTCTGCTTAGCTTTTACAGTGCTAAAGACATAAAACATTCTTTTATTTAAATAATTCATTCTTCATTTTACATTATTTTTTTAAATGACCTGCATTGATAAGAATGGATATAGAATAAAACTGACATTACTTGGTAGTGCAAACAAGATAAGAAATAGCAATTTTCTATGAGAAAAAAATCCATCTCAAAGGTTAATAACAAATGATAAGACTTCTATTACAAGTTGGAGACATCTTTGAAATTTCCCCGAAAATAGTATATAACTGTAGAGTCTTTAACTGAGTCATGGATGAGCAAATTACAAACTGATTTTGTATCTACTTTAATAAAATATTTAATTAGTTGAAAAATAACACAGGGCATTTATTATCATTAGTTATGACCAAGTTATCATCTTCAAAAATGAGCCCATTCTAGCACTCAGATGGTGGATAAAAAACTTAGAATTGAGACAGCTACCTTGCATGAAATGTTGATCAATATAGAATTGTCTGACATTAAATGGGTGCCCATAACTCACCAAATAGCTGACTCACTTATGAGGTGAGGTGTTTCCTCATCCAAGATTGTTGGACTTATTATGGAGCCCAATGAATATTTGACTTCGATCTTATAAAATTTCTTTGTTGCCTGTGTTATTATGCACACTGCTCTGAAGTAATGGAGGAAGTATTAATGTTGTAGTTATTGCCCTTGCATTTCGGTTGTTATTTAATGTCCCCAGGTGGTGGCTTCTATAAAATGCTGGCAGCCATATTGAAAACGTTCAGTTGTTAATATTCAGACTAACAGGAGAATTACCTTATTGCAGATACAATTGATTTATTGAGGATGACCCAAGTTAATATCTTCAAAAATGAGATTGACTCTTTTTTCATCTTAATATTCAGCCAATACAAGTTCCAAGAGCCACTCAAGGTAGAGGCACTGTGTGATGCTGTATGAGAGTGGGAAAGTTGATTCATTGTTTTTGCTTAGTGACATATCAATCTCTCTGGGTTATTTAATGCTTAAATCGAAATATTTTGTACACAATTTCATTTTTATTTTTTGGAGATAATAATGATTTAGTGGTACAAATCTTATTAATTAACCCATGGCTGGGGGGGGGTGGAAGAGGTGGTTTCATACCTTTCCCAAGGATATTTGTATATAAATAAATATAACAAACTCAACAAGAATTGGAACTCAGCTCTCCGGTTAACAATTCCAAGCCATTATCCATTACACTACTTGCACATCCAAGCTTACAGTACTTGGTATTCCTAAGTGGTCACCCATCTAACTACTAATCAAACTCAACATTGCTTAACTTTGGTGATTGGGTACCGGTGTTTCAATATAATGTGGCTGTAAGCCCTGACATAAAAAGGGTAAGAACTGAAGTACATGGGGTTATGCAGGAAAAATAAGTGTCAGTTAACCCAAGACTTGAGTGGTTATGATTGTAGTGATTGCGAAAACATTCAGATGGGTGTTTTGTTCCAGTAAGCAGAAGCAAATTCTGGTGTCCTACTTTTAAATAACAAACTCTTTGTCTACCAATAGTTCAAAAAACAAAAAAGGAAACAAAAAGTAACAAGTTAACTATGAAACAAATAGAAAAACCTAAAAAAAATTAATTTAAAAGCCATGAAATAAATTTGGGTAAAAAAAAATAACAGTTAACACAAAAAAATAAAAATAAGGTAATTAAAAAATAATAACTTTCTTGCAAAATGAATGACCGATAATTAGTTCATTATACACTTGTTATTTCAGAAATAATTTGCATGTCAGATCTTTTGGTACAGGGCAATTTGATGGCATTTACATTTTGTCATGAGATTTCAAACCAAAATTACCAGGAACCTATTTTTCCAAAAAGGCAAGCTGTCATTATTTGATTATTTTCACATTCTTCCCATGTTTTTTTGTGAAAAAAGATATTTTAAAAACAGTCACTTTTGTTTAATAATCACTTTTTCACAAAAGAGTAAAGTTAATAAACAAAAATCTCTGCTGATAGTCTTTCTCAGATGTCTGCAGCATTAGTCGAATAGTTTTAATTAACATTCAAAGATGAAATCTGTTCCAGGGATAATGCAAACTACAATCTTCTTTATTTTTAAGCATAACATTTCAGCTGGTCAATTCTCCAACCTTCCTGGTGTTTCTCCTGATATAAATATCATTTTGTTTTTATATTTTCATATATATATATATATATATATATATATATATATGCATATATATATATATATGAATTAATACAAAGAGAGAAGGGAAAACTATTCTTAGATGACACATTTTATCCTCTGAGGGACTTTATCAAGGCAAACTCCCAGGACATACTAAAGAGGACGAAACTTGTTGATTAAGAATAGTTTTTCCTCTTTTCATTCATTTTGTTCCTCTACAGATACACTATCTGAAAATTATTTACACACACACACACACACACACACACATATACATATACATATATATATATATATATATAGTAGTGGATAGATGCTCATATCCAAGTATGCTGTCTACTAGAGCAAGTAGCCAATCCCTGTTACAGACAGCTGCTCAGGAACATTTGTATTTGTTCAACACCAACAGAGCCCGTCTGTATTCTACACTGACTATGCTGAGTGGACCTTACTTAAAGTTTCTGGGAGAGAGCACATTATCTTGTGTGGTTAACTGTTTAAACAAGGCCAGTGCACTCAAACACTCGGTCATGATGACGTTTGACTTTGTAGTAGCACAACCATCGATGACTCCCAAATAGTTCTGTATACCCAATTTCCTCAACCCATGGTACAGTGGTAGATCAATAAATACATAACCTAATGAAGAAAAAGGCATTTATTTTACAGAATAAAGTCTTATTTTTAATTTATACTCCTTTTTCAACAGACTTTATTTAGAAGTGGATATTAAATCAAAGATTATACAGCGAAAACTTAGATCAAAATTCAGCTATGGACTTATGGGTGTATAAAATGCAGGCTGGGTGCTGTGATTTGGTAAAAGATTACAAAATTTAGTGTTCAATTTTCAAATGTATTTCATACACTGTTAGAAAGGAACTAAAGTTAAACTAAGTAGTAATAGAAGAATTAATCTTATTTATAATGTGTCCTGTCCATTCATGATGTGACCGATCAAAACTCTACATGACTTTGCTCTTAGCAATATTGTTCTTTTTATGATTCCTCTTACTCCCTGTTCCACCATCCATTCACATAAGCTTGTTAGGTAGGTTACTCACTATTTTCCTCTGCCCCTCTTACTTTTTAGTATGCCCTGTGAATGTCATATTCACCAAGTCCTCTTTCCTCATTATGTCTCCAAATATTTCAAATGTCACTTCCTGATTTGAGGTTTAAGTGTCCTCTGTATTTCCATTTTCTTTAATATGTCCTCATTTATTACATGCTCCATCCATGGTATTCTTAGCATTCTTCTGTAAAAACACATCACCGCTGCCTCAAGTCTCCTCCCCTTCTGCAGGGAAATTGTCCAATAATCAGTCATATAGAAGTGATATTATATAGCAGTTAAGCAGCCTTTTCTTCTTTACTGTTTATTAATACAGAAAAACCTCTCATCTACAGACCCCCACCCCATCAATGGACTTTGGACGCAATGGATGAAATCTGCAGGCAAAGTATAAAAAAAAGAAAACTACAGAAAAAAAAAACTTCCAAATCGTCCATGAATTTTAAAATTTGCAGGCTTAGCGGAACAAGTCTTTTTAGTTCTCAAAGTGACTGCTTGGTGGCAGTGGCAGTCCTTTCAATTGTAAACAAAGACGGGTGTACAGTATATAAAGTACGATACATTAGCACATGTGTGAGTAAGTAGCTGTGAGAAATCTATTATTTTTGCTATTTTGATTAATATATCTATATTATATATGTTCTGTTTAGTAAACAATAGACTCACTAGCACTCATCTCCCTTTACCGGCCCCTTTAGCTTGGGGGCTCCTTTCTGACCCTACACCGGTTGAAGTTTTCCGGTGGTCAGCCCTTTATCTAGTTTAGCTGCCCCCAGCACGGCTGTATGGCATAGTTTCCATCCTTCAAATATCTCGTCATTCTTGGACATCTCCGGTAAGAACCATCGCCTTTCCTCCTCCTTATTATGGAATCTTTTAATGCAAGCATTATTTTTTAGTATCATTGCCTTCCTACAACGAACTTTGTTTACCTTCTCACCACGTGCGGAACCTCCATCTATCCTCTTTGAATTTGACTGTCACTCTGCCTAATTTGTATTCTTTTTCTTTCTTTGAGTATTTTTTATGTCCAAAATGCTTCTATTCTCTTAGCTTTTCATACCTACAACTTTCTTTAAGGTCTTGGTAATTCCTCACCTTCATTTTCTTTCTATGTGATTCTGAAGAAACGTGTTTTTTATTCTTTTCAGTTTTACCTTTGTCGACTGTCAATAAACCTGTGTCTAGATTAACATACCATGTCTCAGAGTCTTGATTGTCGATGAGAGTTTATGCTAACTGTCTAAGGGTTGTGTACATTTCAATGAAATACACGCATCCCTGATACAGTATAATATATTTATTTATGCCATATATACATGTTTATTATGATCATAACTACTGGTAGTTACTATAGTGATTTTATAACTCAAAAATAATCCCATCCTATCTACAGGCGATCAGCTTTAATGGGCCACCCCTGCCCCTATTAGTCTGTTGATGAGAGTTTTGTCTGTACTTACTTTAGCTTTTTGGAAGGAACCTTTTGCTATTCCATTTCCCCTTCAGATTTCAGTGTCACATTTTCTGCACTCTGTTAAAACTCTTCCCAGACATTTAAATTTCTGTATTTCATTGATTTTGACATCTCCAATTGGTAGCTTATTGTAGACTGTTGCTGATAACCAGATATTCTGTTGTCTTATACTTGATAGTTCTTCCTTTCCCCTTTTTGTAAGAGTTCCTGCAGTTCTTTTGCTATCAACAGTGTCATCTGCTTATCTTATGCTAAGATTATTCCCACTAATAATAAAACCTGGTAGGGCATCTAGTCCTCTTAGGATCGCCTCACTGTAGAGATTAAATTAATTTTTTTTTTTTAAACATCTCACCCCAAGCAAGGTACCACTAGTATGCAGAGGGTTACAGAGAGTGGAGGTGAGAGAAAAGACTGGGTATAGGGGGGATTGAGGACAAGACAAAAGATGAACGAGATTCAAGAAGATAGAAGATGTTGATTGATGTTGCATTTACATTTTTGAAGATTGTAGTTTTCATGGAAGCAAGTAAATAGAAAGCAGTTCCACAGGCAGGAAGTGCAAGAAAAAGAAACTTTTACAGTAGAAGTAGCAGTTATATTTAACTATTTCAATAGTAAAAGGGTGAGACCTAGAAGCCAATCTAGTAACATGCTTAAATTCATGTAGTCAAGGCACCAGGGAGAAAAGCTTGTCAGAGCAGATGCCATGAAAATGTTTGTAAAAAAGACAGAGGGAATCTCTGCAAAATGTATCCTTGTCTTTCACCTTTTTCTTTTTTTTGTACATTCTCAATTCATTTTCTATCTGTATGCAAGTAGTTTGTTCCAAGTATAAGTTCTTGATTATTCTAATATCTTTCTTAGTAGTTCAAATCATATCCTTCTGCATTTGTATTGCTTGCTCTGATATCCTACTGATTATAAATATTCTATTTCTTGTTCCAGTGTCTGTAACAAAAGGACTACACTGTTCTTGTCCTATTTCTCATTTTATTCTGCAACATTCTCACAAGTGGAGTAATAGTAAAGCAAAAACAATTCCCAATGCAGAGGATATTCCAAACACAATTGGCACTAAAACATTGTTTCACTTTTGACAACCAGAATTTGCCAAGTTATTTTGTTGATCTTCTATTAGTTATTGTATATGATCATTACATTTGTTTAATGAATCTCATGCACAATAACATGGCACATGTCTTAAATTTTTATAAGATTAAGTACCAGTTATGTGACCTTGATGGTAATCAAAGGGGACCTTACTGCACATGTGTGAGCAGTTATTCTCCCGTGGGGTTACTCAGTCAGCACCAAGATATTAATGAGTGAGCTTGTGTATTGTGTAACTATGTAACCAGTTATTTTGATGAAACTGAGGACTAATTTGGCAATACAAGCGGCTATTACTGAAACTGAAGACCAATTTGGCCATCAAAGTGGCTATTACTGCAAATGAGTAAGCATACACACTCATGTGGAGTCACTCAGTACTGAGATGTTAATGAGTGAACTTGGCTATTGTGTGATTATGTATCCAGCTATTTTGATGAGATTCAGAACTTGTGTGGCCTTGATATAAATTACAGTCAAAGAGGACCTTACTGCATACAAGTAAGCATACACTCTCCTGCAGGGTTACTCAGTCAACACAAATATGTCAGTAAGTGAGCTTTTCTACTGTATAACTGTTGGTTCCAAAAATATCTCCTTATTTACAGACAAATCGCAATAGATGCATGCTGGGATTTCTTCCTAGCCAATAAGATAGGCCACTTCTCAGTTACATCTGCCATATTTCTGTTCTTTCTTGTCTTGAAGTCAGAACACTATAATCACTTGTCTGTATCCCTTTCGGTTGTTAATAACATTCTTAGTTTGTGAATATTTTTGCCTCATTACTGTTGCCTTGCCTACTTTTGTCTTGCATATTACTGTTTGATTAGTATTATTTTTACCCTGTTCTTTTCTATCTTTTCTCATTGTTTATTGCACACTTTGTCAATTCTGTATGTTGGGCATTTTTGCCAATCACATTTCCAATGACAAATGATTTTTAAGGATCAGTAATGTAATCAATCATGACTTGGCATATCAACTTCACTCACATTCTCACCAATGTGGCATAGCTTCCCTCTGTCTTTTCTACAAATATTTTCATGGCAACTACTCTGAAAAGCTTTTTTCTCTGGTGCCCTGACTACATGAATTTAAGTATGCTACTAGATTGGCACCAAGATCTCACTCTTTTACTGTTGAAATAGCTAAATGCAACTGCCACTTCTACTTTAACAGTTACTTTTCTTGCACTTCTCACCTGTGGAACTCCCTTCCATTTACTTGCTTCTCTGATAACTATGATATTCAAAAATTTAAATGTAACGTCAATTGCCATCTATCTTCTTGAATCCCGTTCATCTTTTGTCCTTTCCTCAATCCCTCCTATACTCAGTCTTTTCTTTCACTTCCCGTAACCACCTGCATACTAGTGGCATTTCCACCTTGCTTGAGATGAAATGAAAAAAAAAAGACAGATTGCTGATGGATTTACAATATATTAGAAGAGTGAAAATCGAGTATCAACAGCTCAACTTCACATCAAGGAGAGTTACAAATAGCTTAAAATGTTAATTTCTTAAATTACAATATTCCAATAACTAATGTACTCAAATTCAGTTTCAGGTTTTTAACTTTGAACTTTGAAGAATAATAGTCAAATAAAATTAGACTTTTATTCATTTTCTTTCCTTCCTATTTCCTATGTATGTTGATGACTTGTGCTATGTACAAATTGATTGCCCTACAAATTGGCGACCAACTGACCGATATTATTTCCCTAGAGATTGTTGCTTATCTACTATTATCCTTCAATCAAGTCATGTTTTAATTTACCTCCCTTTTATAATTACACCCATTCACTGTCATAAAATTTTCAACAATACTTTTTCATATCGTTCAATTTATTTCATTACCTTCCATTTGGTGGGACATCTTTACTTACTAAGCTTAACTATTTTTGGTACAAGTACATATTTATAGGACACTCAGTGAGGATCCAACTCACTAAATGTCTCTTAGACTGGTAATACATTCTGCTTTCTTATAATTGTCTGTTTTTCATTTCTTCACACTATCCTTTACTCTCTTCTGCAGGAGTTCCTGCAGTTTTCTTTCTTGTCTACAGTCAATACAGTGTCATCTGCATCTCTTATGTTGTTAAGATTGTGCTCACCAATAATAATGATGATGATGAAGACATTATATTAAGCTTTAGCTTAGCCTAAAAAAATGCCTTATGCATGAAGCATACAGTGAATACCAAAGTTACTACATGGTAGTTGTGGTCTTTATCTTGATTCCAAGAATTTAATTTCTTCTTTTCTCATCACTTCCTTTATGATGATGATGATGGCATTGATGACTAAGTAGACCAATTCTTGCATGGAAGAACTGGTGGCATTATCTGCATAGTAATGATGGTGGAGGATGAGGTCGATTTTGTTGAGCCTTTCTCTCTTATTTTTTGACTTCTTTCTTTTCTCTTCTGGTGGCTTTGAAGTTTTTGGTTCGTATGGTGATGAAACATTGCCAGTAGGTACAGTCTTGTAAAGATGTTTCAAACAATTTAAGCTCAAGTCCAGTGGCTTTAAGTTTATTGTTTCGAGTTGGTCCTTGTATCTTCAAAGAGGGTAACCCCATAGCCCTTTTCCCTGAAGTGAGCTCACTGAATCAGACTTGATGTAGAAATCTTGACTCTTCCATTCTTGCTACATGTCATGACCATTACATTCAGAAAAATTTCAATCTGGGCAGAGCTAAATAACAAACATTAATTATACATCAAACATGCAATTGTTTCTTGGTAGGGTTAAGAATTTTTAGTACAACTATGTGTATGTATATATGCATGTCTTGCAATGGTCATGCTTAACATCATGGTGTTAGCCATCATATATATATATATATATATATATATATATATATATGATGAAAATGTGGAAAAGACAAAGCAAAGTCCGAATATGTGAGTTTACTGTTTTTTTATTTTGTTTTTTGTTTTGCTGTCAACGTCAGACGTTTCGGTCTAATAGACCATCTTCAGGGCATGGTTATTGGAGACATATTTATGTTAAATTTAAGTTAAAATGAAGAGACGATAGATACAGGACGAGTCAGAAACAGAAAAACTGAAATTCTAAAGTCTGTTTCTGACTCGTCCTGTATCTATCGTCTCTTCATTTTAACTTAAATTTAACATAAATATGTCTCCAATAACCATGCCCTGAAGATGGTCTATTAGACCGAAACGTCTGACGTTGACAGCAAAACAAAAAACAAAATAAAAAAACAGTAAACTCACATATTCGGACTTTGCTTTGTCTTTTCCACATTTTCATCATACCGTCGGATCTACATCCACACACATATATATATATATATATATATATATATATATATATATATATATATATATGTTTGGTTGAATAATCTAGACATTATCATTTTTTATTTTAATCCTCTCAAATTCATGGATCAATTTCTTAGTGTTGTTACAAAACTGATTAAGAAAGATGCTATTATCTATTTCTTTTATTTTCCCAAGTACTTACAATTTCATCAAAGATCATCTTTATGGGTGAATTGCTAAGAAAAAAAATGAATGTAATTGATAGTTGTGAATTTTCTTTTGTGAATGTGCACAAAATGTGCTCCTTTATAGTCAATTTAAATATTAATGTTAAAAATATGTAAGCAAGGTAACTTGATTTATATTTTTTATTGTCAAGGTTTTAAAATACTCAACCTGCAATTTAAAAAAAATTTTTTTTATAATTTGACCATCCAAAAACATTGCTTTAATAGATATTTTAAAACATTGTTGCTATACTCATAATTAATTTTATTTAATGTTCATTGCATTTTTTTCATATAGAGTACTTCAAGAATTTGAAGTTTTTTATTTTCATTTTCATGCTGAAAGTTTATTTACCAATGTCCCATTTAGAAAAACAATAGAATCTAATTATGAAGAATATTTACAACAATCCATC
>OZ038504.1:27463000-27488000 GCA_964036315.1 Acanthosepion esculentum
AGTAATATGGCAATTCCACCAATTTGTTTTGTTGTAAGTGTTTTATCAGTCAACATGGTATAGACCAAATGGTCCAATATCTAGAGAAATGTCCCAGTAGTTTTCCCAAAATTTCAAACTGCAGATCAGTCTTTTTTAAATCTATTAAATGGTGCAGTATAATATTATAAAGAAGTAGTCATACAAAGAATAAATCAGTAAAGTTAATGTAATTAATGGTGAATTCACTTCGCTAACAGATTTAATAAAGCATTAACTTATTAACTACTCATTGAATGATGTGATCATTGTTTTTATAAATTGTAAAATATATTAGATGTTCCATACATTACAGTACTGTCAGTAATTATTATTACCATCTTTGGGCATGGATATAATTTTTTCTTTTCAGGTAAATTCAGGTAACTTCTGAGATGAAAATAAATGTAATACAAGATGAAAGATGTTTTTAAAATGTGTTATTAACAGTTACAAAATTTTTTTGGCATGCAGTGTCACAATGTTAGAGTTGTATTTTGAAAATTTTAAATCAGAACTTTTTTTTTTTTAATATAGTAATATGGCAATTCCACGAATTGCAGTGTAAAATTTTGTGAAAACTACTGGGACATTGGTCTACGTATTGGACCATTTGGTCCATGCCACGTGGACTGATAAAACACTTACAACAAAAGAGAATTTGCGGAATTGCCATATTACTATATTTTAAAAAAATGTTCTGATTTAAAAATTTTAAAATACAACTCTAGCATTGCAACACTGCATGCTCCAAAAAAAATTTTTTAACTGTTAATATATATAATGACTGCTGTGCTGTAGCCATGATTGAGTCCAAACTTTTAGTGTCAATAACTCCAAAATAGTAGATTTTATCAAAATTTCTTTGTTATTTAAAAATTAAGCATGTACATTTACACCTAAATGTAACTATTCAGGAAATTTTTATTACAAACTGAGTATGGGTTCCAAAATGCAAATTACTCAGAATATTTATGCCATGAATCCTAAGGTTTACAAAAAAAAATAAACAAAATCACAAAAATTTACAAGAAAGCACCAGACTCATACATTAAAGGCATAAATGAGGAGTGACAAATATCACAGCCAAACTAGGGATAAGTGACAGGGTCCATATATTATGCAGCAAGCAAGCATTTCTAACCATAATAGACCATACAGATGAATTCCCAAATAATCTTTCTTTTCATCTAATAAACCCAACAAAAATTGAATTGGGTAAAATAAGCCAGGAAATATTGAAAAAATATGCGACTCATTAAGAATTGCCAAACTGGCCAATCAATGAAAGGACATAAATGAGTGCATTTTTTGGTTCCACAAAAGCAAAAATAAAAACAAATATGTATTTATAAAATACAACATTAAAAACTTTTACCAATCTATATCTGAAAAATGACTGCTGGAGGCTTTGCGCTTCACCAAAGGCTTTGTAAACATAACACCTGATCAAACAGAAATAATTTTACATTGTCGCAAATCTATTTTATTCCATAATAGAGCAACCGGGACTAAAAAATAATAAAAAAAGATGGACTTGATGTACTACAAGGTTCATTTGATGGAGATGAGATTTTGGAGTTAATAAGTCTACATATATGAAATTAACAAAATTGTTCATATAAACAACCACGGTCTGTATCGGGGTGATGGTCTGATGATAGTGCCAAGTAACAGAAGAACAAATGTCATTATAAGAAAAGCACTTTTCAAACTCTTCAAAAGCCTCGGCTTTGAAGCAGAAGTTGAAATGAATAAAATAGTTGTTAACTATCTGGATGTAGAATTAAATCTTCAAGCTGGCAGTGTCTCCCCATACACGAAACCCAATGCAAAATTAAAAAACATGAATATTAGATCTAATCACCCTGCAAACATAATAAAGCTCATCCCTAAAGGAATAGTCTAGGTTATCCAGAAACTCTTCTAGTCAAATAATTTTGAAGAATAAAAAGAAAGAATATGAGAAGAATTTAAATGTAGAGGGTCACAAAACCAAACTAGAATTTAAACCTCAACAAATTAAACAATATACAAAGAACAATTTGAGGAAAAGAAAAAATATTATTTGGTTTAACCATACACACTTTAACTTAGAGGTAAAATGTAAAATATTGAAATTATTTTTCAAGTTACTTACTAAACACTTCCCCTAAAATTCAGAATTACATTAGATATTCAATAAAAACACAGTTAAATTAATCTACAGCTGCAATAGTAATTTTGAAACAATAATAAATAGACAAAACGCCAGAAATTTCAAAACTAACACACAGTATAATATAGTTAACACTGGTAATTTATGCAACTGTAGAAATAAGAATAAATGTCCATTGAATGGAGCTTGCAAAACAGAAGCTATAATTTATAAAGCAGAAGTAACAGATATTAAGGTCCAAAATAAAATGTTTTCGTGGGTTGTACAAAAGGTACTTTTAAGCGTAGATGGTACAATCACAAGTTGTCATTTAAGCTAGCAAATCTTAGGTACTCTACCAAAGTAGCTAACTAACCATGTGTGGAAATTAATAGAAAAAAAAACAGGTATCTGTTGGTAAGGTGGAAAATCTTTAAAAAGGCAAAACCGTAAAACAATCAAAACCATATTTGCAACCTCTGCCAACAGGAAAAATTAGCAATATGACATTTCCAGGTCCCCAAAACCTGAAATCCGAAGTCTTGAGTCCTTGCTTACATATCAGAAAATTTTTCATATGTGGATAAAAAAAGTAATTTAACCCCCCACCAATGCATTTACAATACACTTGTTTTTCTTCTCTCCCCGCTTCTTCTTCTTCCTTCTCCACATCCTCTTCTATTACATTCAACATCATGCAATTGTTTATTTATTTTTGAAAATAATAATGTAGCATTCTTTGTTTTGTTTTTTTAAATAAAAAAGCGTTAGGTGATCATTTGATAAAAATCACCTGAGGATACTGTAAGGTTGAAATCAAACTAGCAGATTCATCTAACCTCCTGATTTTTAAAGTTTATATATATATATATATATATATATATATAGAGAGAGAGAGAGAGAGAGAGAGAGAGATGTATATATATATATATAAATGTGTATATATATATATATATGTGTGTGTATATATATATATATATAGATGTATATATATAGATAGATGTATATATATATATATGTATATATATATATATGTATATATATATGTATGTATGTATGTGCATATGTATATATATATATATATATATATATGTATATATATATGTATGTATGTGTGTGTATATATATATATATATATATATATATATATATGTATGTGTATATATATATATATATATATATATGTATATATGTATGTGTATATATATATATATATGTGTGAATGTACACCTATATATATATGCATGCACATGCATATATAAAGCATCAATTTCTAAAGGAGTGATGCATTTTTATTTATTAATCCAACCGATTTTTATTACTTAAATGTTTATTTTTAGTGGATGCCCATATTTGAGTAGACACTCTGTTTATTTACTAAACAGTATATTTATTGATTTTAGTCTACCAGCCAGAATATTTTAGAAATCTTATTAAAGAAAAAATGCACAATCCAGCAGGATTGAAGCCAGCAGGAGAAACTATCATTAAATTTGACTTGTATTAGCCATGAAATGTGTCAATGATCAAACAAAGTTGAATAGTGCATTATAAATACAGATCTTTCTCGGTCTATTAAAACATTCATATCTGTTCAGTTTTCTATCCTAACGTAAACAAAGCAATTTCTAAAGAAGTGATGGATTTTTATTTATTAATCTGACAGATTTTATTACTTAAAAGTAATAAAACACAAACATATATACATATATATGTATACATACACACACACGGTTTGATTTTTAACTTTGTGCATGTACATTGTTTTTGATTTTGTTAACTGCACAATATAGTAGGGTCAGTTGGGTACCATCTGTGAAAAAAAGAACACCATGATGCAATTCCATCCACCAGAAATTTGGAAATAGCATGCCGTACTGCTTGGCATTTGTGCCAGAATCTCCAATACAAGCATTTCAGAGTGTTTGGATGTCAATCTGAGGACAGTGCAGAGGATTCAAAAGGAGATTGAGGAGTCTAATGGTGATCTGCCGTCACAACCTATATATATATATATATATATATATATATATATATATAGGTAAAAATACATGGGTAAGTAATCCAAGTAGATCCTGTTAAAATAAAATATTAAAACTGATCCACAAAAGAGAGCTAAAAATATTTATTATAGAGAATATAAGTGAATTACAAAAAATGAAACCAAAATTACCCCATTCAGATATTGTCCCCCTCGGGAGATATTCCCTGGGACTTGTCAATGCAAACACATTTGTTAAAGAAATTTGTTTGCATTGACAAATCCCAGGGAATATCTCCTGAGGCAATAAAATGGCCATCTATATTGGGTAATTTGGGTTTCATTTTTTATATATATATATATATATATATATATATATATATATATATATATATATATATATATATATATGAATATGAAATTGCATGATTTTATATATATATATATATATATATAATGAAATGGAAAAAGTCCGACAATTATTTTAAAACAATTTATGTTTAACATTCTTTTTATAGATACAAATATTTAAGTAAATGCTCTGTTTATAATAAACAGTATTAAACAACAGTTACCGGCCTGAATGTCCGAGAAATTTTCATAGAAAATATTCATCCTCTGACAGGATTCAAACTTGTATCCTATATGGAACCGTCATATAGCCTGACGTGCCTTAACCGATTCGGCCACTGAGGTTCGTTCGGTTGGCAAGGTGGAATTTACTGCTTATAAACTTCAATCTTACATGAATCTCTCACGTACATTCATAACTGCTCATGGCGTATCAAATATAAACAAATGACGTCACACATTATGAAATGGACAAAGTCAGCGGCCGAATTGGTTAAGGCACATCAGGCTATATGACGGTTCCGTATAGGATACAGGTTCGAATCCTGTTGGAGGACGAATATTTTCTATG
This sequence comes from Acanthosepion esculentum, assembly GCA_964036315.1. Classification (NCBI taxonomy): domain Eukaryota; kingdom Metazoa; phylum Mollusca; class Cephalopoda; order Sepiida; family Sepiidae; genus Acanthosepion; species Acanthosepion esculentum. The sequence continues at coordinate 27,468,059 of OZ038504.1, forward strand.
AAAATTTCTCAGACATTGAGGCCGGTAACTTGTTTAATACTGTTTATTATAAACAGAGCATTTACTTAAATACTTGTATCTATAAAAAGAATGTTAAACATAAAAATGTTTTAATATATATATATATATATATATATATATATATATATATATATAATTGTATGATTGGGCAATCTCTCTTCATTAAAAACAATTAACAAGGTAATGTGGTGAAGTTTTTTATTTAATTTTTCATTTTATATAGAAATATTCCAAATGTTTTATTTTCCCAAGCGCTTACTTTTACCCATTATCAAGGATGATTTTATTTTTACATTTAACTGAATGTACGGATTGTTTTATGCATGTATCTAGAATTATAGGAATTTTTATTTTCCAAGCACAGTCAATACATTGTGGCTGGATTCATAGTTGATATTATTGAGTGTTGGCTTTTTCTTTTTTCTTAATAATGCTTCCATTATTTTTAGGCTTTTTTTACATGTGGATATTTGTATTATCAACGAGTATATTACGGATAGGATTTGGTAGGTCTCCATGTGAATTTAAATGAGACCAAATTCGGTTATGGTTAGAGCGATATAACATGAGTCTTCTTGTTAGGCATGTTGTAGTATATCCAGTATAATTATCTATGAATTTCAATTGATCAGGAACACTGTTTAATATGAAAAATTAAATTGTCACTCGTTTTTAATGAAATTTGAATGTGTGTGTGTGTTTCACCTTATAAATTCCATTCCATCTTAATAAGAATTACATTCTTTAAGTCAGAATTATAGTCAGATCTATTACAATGCATGACTAATGCACTGAGTGCACATATATATGCATGTGTGTGCTTTTAGTCATCATGAAGAAACAGTTTCTACTTTCTCCTGGCCGTGTCTGCTAATCTTACAAAGAATTCATACCATCAGGAATAACATTTGAGAAATGTCTAGTACTTTTGCCACTTCTTTCATTCAAACTCACAGAGAATGGCACTAAAGTTGGACAGAGTTGACATGAGTAAAGAAAATTTAAAAAATGAAAATAAAAGAAAGCTGAACAAAGAATACTGTGGAAAAATAAAGAAAAAATACATTTAAAAAGTTAAAACTGAAAAAAAAACTTGAGAAAAGAAAATCTTTATCAGTTTCATTTTTGCAAGAAGATAAAGAAACAAAGAAAGAAGAAATTCTTGGAAGAAAAAGAAAAGAAAGAGGTAAAAAGGAAAAAAAGAATGGCTAAATTCTATTAAAGCAGCAGAAAGAAAAGTTCAAACTAAAAAAATTAAAAAAGGCAGAAAAATACTGAATTTAAAGAATTAAAAAAACGACAGAACAGAAAAAATAGAAATATTGTAACACTAGTAACGAAAAATGATAGAAAGAAAAAAAGATTTTGAATAATATCTCTTTCTTCTTCTCTTACTTGATAAAATGTAATTTCTAATTCCAAAGCATATACTAAGAGGAATACAATCACATCTATTCCCAGATATCAATGGTGTGCCAAAAAACAAGGTCTAAGGAATTGGACAATTTTTCTCCTTTGAACCTGTGTTTGGTGTTAATATTAAAAAGAAAAAGCCCATGTATTGCATTTGGTCTAAATGAAAACATGAATAAATGATATCTTATTTCTACTGCTATTATCTTCACAACTCTCAGTCTGCCATTCTATAATCATTGACTAGCAGCATGAATCTGAAATAGACAACAAGCCTCCAGCAAGATTTTTAATTCATATTCCTTATTCTCTATGTTTCATCTAAGAAATTCAAATAATATTATGTCTAAAAATGATAGTGGCTAAAGTATCCAGGGACAATAAGGAAAAAAAAATTAGAGATTATAGATTTGTCATATCCTGTCAGAAATCCAAGTCTTTAACTTAAACAAAAGAGCTCACTTCAATATTCACAGCTCATGCGACAAAAACAGATCTTAGTTTTGTCCAGCACTATGCACCCAATTCTGGAATACTACTAATAAATACCAAGAGAGAGAAGTAAATAATGAACATCAGTTATACATTAAAAGAAATGCTGAAGATACGGGGTATACCTAACCGTCCTCACTCGGCTTTCCATGACATTTGTTTTCATCACAGTTGTTTTAAATATGACACACTGTAATAGCAAAAGGTTTGTTAGGAAAGAAGATATGGTGACTTAAACATCCATGTTTCTTTTCATATATAATTACATTTTTTTTAATCATTTTACTGCAAGCAAGGGGTTACTGAAAGTGAAAGAAACATTACTGAGGAATAAAAGAGTAGGGTTCAAGGAGACAGAAAATGATGATTGGTGTTTGTTTTGAAGATCATAATTGACAGGAAAGCAAAAAGCCTGACGAGAGTTCCACAAGCAAGAAATGCAAGAGAAGAAACTGTTAGCATAGAATCTCAAGGTAACATCTAGCAACTCAAACAGAAAAATGATGAAGTCTATCTGCTATGCCATTTCATCCCTCCACCTACATATTCCATCATTAAAATTATTATATATCCTGAAGAAGACCTTTTGAATGACAAAACATATAAAATGGACACATGGTTTAGTCGATAAAAGTATTGGTTGAAGTAATTCAGTGACTTGATCCAAAAAGTTGTGAGTTCAATATCTGGTTACAGCAGAGGTGAAGAAAAAACTTGGAGAGTTGAATTACTAAAGAGCATTCACTGAAACTGAGATATCCAGAAAAGGTATAGTACGTGGAACTTCAACAGTCTACCTGTCATGGGAAATTACCTATAATGATAATGGACTCTTCCTGTCTCTATAAATACTGCGCCTCTCTGAGAGAGAGGGGAGGAATGAGTTGAGACCTAACGAGTCAAGACATATTAGTTCACTCTAAACCAGACTGACAGTTAATACTAACACCTTCAACTTCTTGTATTATATTTCTGTTGCAATATATCTTTGTTATTTACTACTCTTGTGTTCGTGTTGTTCTTCCTTGGTTCTACCTTGGACCATAACCGTGGTGCGAGGATATTGGACCATAACAGTGGCGACGAGGACTGAAGAAACAAACTCTACGTGGAGAAATCCTAAAAAAGTATACTGAGGACTGAAGAAACAAACTCTACGCAGAGAAACCAAAAAAGTATACTCAAGAAACAAATTCTACGCGGAGAATCTACAAAAAACCTTTTTGCTATCGGTCGTCCATAACAGAGGTGATGTTGCTAGTGAGAAACCCCCCACCCCAAAAAAAAACAAGATATACGTGAACATAAAAAAAAAAAAAGAAAAATTTTCTTTTTGGACACCAACTTTACAGTAGTAACAAAGGCCTGAAGTCTAAACTAAAAGAAAAATACTTACACATAATTACGGTAAATATGGAAGACTTTAAGGCAACCATATTGGAACTTATGAAAATACAATTTGAGCAGCAACAGAAAAACGAACAGAAGCTTCTTGGACTACAAGAATTATTGCTACGGGTAATAACAAATAAAGGGCAAAATTCCGAGAATGAAACAATTCTCTCGCAAAATGCTATATGGAGCTCTATCGAAGACTTCACGTATACACCAGACGAAGACAAAACCTTCGCAGCTTACTTCAGAAGGTACAAAGATTTATATGAGTTTGATTGCAGGAATTGGTCAATCGCGAGAAAAGTACATCTACTACTAAGAAAATTAGGGTCATGCGAATACACTAAATTTGTAGACTACATCCTACCAAGGAAAACAGATGAGTTAACCTTCAAGGAAGCCATAAAACCGTTAACAGAACTTTTTAGCCCAAATACCTCATTATTCCATAAAAGATGGAAATGTCTGAATCTAACAAAAAAGGACAGCGAAGACTACATAACATTCGCTTCCATTGTAAACACTGTGATGACTTTAAGTTATCTGACTCAGCCCAGACAATTTTAAATGTTTAATATTCGTTCATGGCCTGGTTTTGACTAAAGACGTGGAGATCAGACGCAGAATTCTTACAAAATTTGAGAGTGAACCAGAATTGACGCTGTTGCGGACCCGATAGCGTTGCAGAGCTGGCCTACGAAAAGATGGCCTTGTGCCAGACACTACACACGACTACCGAATCCACTAACAAAGTAAAAAAAAATAAAACATAAGACGTGTTCTTTTACTGTACAAATGTGGGGTTACCAATTTTATTTTATTTTTTTTTTAACAAGTAATTTGTCTCGACAGTGGAGACGTTCAGTAAAGTTACTGGAACTTTTGCAATCAATGAAAAGGTTGTGACAAGTAGTCACTAAAGGTATGTCAGGTTCCGCGCCAAAACGAAATTCAAAATGGCTAAGGCGGGAAAAGTTTCTCCAGGAAGAAAGTTCAGAACAGTCAATTTATAAGGAATATTATGCATACACAACAAAGAAAATACTCACTGCGAGATTTTTGTAATGTGTGTGTAATTGACGAAGGCAGGCTCGAACAAGATGTTTGCATCAGGATGAAAAATTTGTCATCAAAAAAGGTAATGTGATGACAGTGTCGTAAGCGCTAAGGTTACACGCGACGAGCCATGAGGGACTAAGCAATATTTGCTGGTAAGATATCCCTGTCTGATATATGGTTGACAGACGAGGGATAAATGAGTCAACTGCCCAGTTCAGTGACCGGGCAGCGACTGCCTTCGAAAAGTCAGTTTGTCCATGACGTCAGAGAAAAACGCGGGCAAAAACATCAGCAGCAGCTGATGTCCCTCACATCGGCTACAGAAAAACCGTTTACTGCTATTACTAGCTGAAAGTGAGAGGAAGGGATGAAAACTCGCGCGCGTGTCAAATGTAGGTGGAAATACGTGCTATTCCACAACACTACAAAAATTGGCTGAAGGCTGTCAGAGATGTGTAAGTGTAAAAAAGGACTCGAAGAGTCTGGCATCGCTCATATACGTAAAATATAACAACAAACACATTTTTGTCCCTCCTCAAAAACAAACCAAACCAATTTTCCCTCCTCAAAAACAGGTAAAACAAATTTTCCTACTTCAAAGTCAATATCAGAAAAAACTACCACCCAGTCCATGCTATCGCTGTGGGACTTTGCATTGGTATAAAGATTGTCCATACTGCTTTAAGACTTGTCTGTCGTGCAAAAAAGTGGGTCATAAAAGTTCACATTGTTGGAAAGAAAACAGAGTAAGAGTCACTAGGACTGACCAAGTGGACGAGACAAACATACGAAAATACGTGTAAGTAGAAATGTTAAACAGAAAAGTCAGACTACAATTGGATTTGGGATCGGATTTAACAATTATTAACGTACAAACATGGAGAAAATTGAACAAACCAACCATGTTGAGAACCGATAAAATTGCTATGTCGGTAACTGGGATAAAAATAAAATTTGAAGAAGTTATTACAAATGTGACATTCAATGGAATGACCAAAAATTAAAAATGTATGTGCTAAGAAACAGAAAATTTATTTGGAATGGACTGGATGCAGAAATTTGAACTCTGGGATTTACCAATAAGTACATACTGCCAAAAAGTGAAAAGTTTATGGACCGAGGCAGATAAATTAAAAGAGAGTTTCCCCGAAGTATTTTCAGCTGGCCTCGGGAGGTGTAAAAAAATGGCAGCAAATATAGAAATAAAAGAAAATGTACAACCTATCTTCAAGAAGAAAAGGAACATACCTTTTGCTTCAATAGTAAAAACAGATCAAGAGTTAGATAGACTCGAAAAAATCGGTATATTGACAAAAGCAGAATATAGTCAATGGGCTGCACCTACGGTTTATGTCAAAAAGAAATCGGGTGAGATACAAGTATGCGCTGATTTCTCAACGGGATTGAACGCAGCCATAAAGGATTACCACTATCCTCTACACAGTCCTGAAGAAGTTTTCACAAAATTAAACGGAAGAAAATTTTTCTCAAAAATAGACTTGAGCGAAGCGTACCTACAAATACCAGTAGATGAGGAAAGCTCGAGATTATTGTGCATAAACCCACACAAAGGATTATACAAGTTTCAAAGATTACCATTTGGGATTAAGGTCATGCCGGCAATATTTCAACAAATAATGGATACTATGCTAGGTGGACTTGATTTCACGATTGCATACCTGGATGACATACTGATAAATAGCAAAAACATTGAACACTGGGAACACGTTCAAGAGGTTTTCAGGAGAATACAAAAGTATGGTTTCAAGGTAAAAGAAAACAAATGCAATTTCTTTATGAAGGAAATAAAATACCTGGGCCATATCATCAATGAAGAAGGAAGGCAACCAGACCCAGAAAGGGCAACAGCAATAAAAAAAATACTAGCTCCAAAAAACAGCCGAATTACAAAGCTTTTTAGGGTTATTGAATTATTACCAAGAATTCATTCCAAACATGCATAAATTAGCCACACCCCTAAATGAACTGGTGAAGAAGGAAAAAGTTTGGGAGTGGACAGATGAATGCCAGAAAACATTTGACAAAATAATTAAGATGCTAATCGCGGACCTATTTTTAGCGCACTATCACCCAAAATTTTGAAATAATAGTAGCAAGTGACATAAGTGCCTATGGAGTCGGGGCATGTATACTGCATAAAATGCTGGATGGAACACTAAAACCCATCGCGCATGCTTCAAGAACTTTTTAACCAGCAGAAAAAAATTACTCACAAATCAAAAAAGAAACACTGGGGATTATTTTTTCAGTTACAAGATTTCATAGATATATCTACAGGAGATTTTTTACTTTACAGATGGACCACAAGCCATTATTAACAATATTTGGATCGAAGAAAGGTCTACCCGTTTACACGGTAAATAGGTTGCTAAGATGGGGTACAATTTTACTGAACTACAATTTCAAATTAGAGTATCTGCAACAAATAAAATTGGGCATGCAGATGGTCTCTCAAGACTAATACCAAAGAAAACGGAGCCATTGGAAGATTCCATAATTGCAGCCCTACAACATGAAGATATCAGGACATCACTATGTAGTACAGTTCAAAACCTCCCCGTCACACTACAAGAGATAAGAAATGAAGCAGTAAATGATGAATTCATAAAAGAAACAAAAACAAAAAGTGCAGAAAAAATAAAAAGGTATCAGACAGTTTTTCGTCATTTGACAACGTTCTATTATATAACAAAAGGGTAGTAATTCTAAAAACACTACAAAGGCGAATCCTAAAGGACTTCTACATGGGCCATCCAGGAAAGAACAGAATGAAATCGTTAATGCGAAGTTACATATATTGGCAAAACATGGATCAAAACATATGGTGGGAAAATGCAAGGGTTGTTCCTTAGCAGCAAAAGCACCGCCGATCATCCATAAACCATGGCCAGAGACAGATCGACCATGGTCAAGAATTCATGTAGACTTCGCAGGTCCAATAGATGGTTTCTACTATTTGATCATAGTAGACAGTTATAGTAAATGGCCAGAAATGTTTCTTTGCAGAAAACCTACTTCTGAAACTACCATAAATTGCCTCCATGAGCTGTTTGCTCGTTTCGGAGTGGTTGATTGTCTAGTCACTGATAATGGGACACAATTCACATCTGCGGACTTTCAAGAATTTTGCGAAACTTTCCAAGTTAAACATATCAAATCCCCACCATATCACCCAAGATCAAATGGGCAAGCAGAGAGATTTGTAGACACACTTAAAAGAGCATTATGGAAAGCATATGACATGCATACAGCAAAGGTATTGCAACAATTTTTACAAGTATATCGAATTACTCCATACAGTGCTACGCCATCGGCATTATCACCCGCGGAAGTGATGTTCACCCAGAAAATCAGATCAGTATTTGACAAATTGCTACCAAAACAAACAAAACAAATACCAATGTCGTATGTACGTAAAAGAAAATTCTACCCAGGAGAAAAATGTTTTTCAAAACGTATAAAAACAATACATCCTACTGGGAGCAAGGTACAATTGAAAAAAGAATCGGGGGACACGTTTTACACAATACAGGGCCCGAAATTCTCACATAAAAGACATGTAAATCAAATAAGAAAGAGGCTGTTGGATGATTCTAACGGTCCACCTCAGGAAGAAGAAGTGATAGATACAATATTCGATACATTCGATATGCAAAGGCCGCAAACAATGTCTGAACCACGAAAATCGACCAGGAAAAGAAAAGTGACAGAGTCTTTGATAATAAATCCAAAGAGAAAAAAATACTAAAGACCCCTACGACGCAAAAGCTTTGGAAGGGGGGTGTTATGGGAACTTACCTATAACGTTAATGGACTCTTCCTGACTCTATTAATACTGCACCTCTCTGAGAGAGAGAGAGAGAGGGAGGAGGAACGAGTTGAGACCTAACGAGTCAAGACATATTAGTTCACTCTAAACCAGACTGACAGTTAATACTAACACCTTCAACTTCTTGTTGTAATATATCTTTGTTATTTACTACTCTTGTGCTCGTGTTGTTCTACCTTGGACCATAACCATGGTGCAAGGATATTGGACCATAACACTACCCCAGTGGACTAAATAAAGTTTTTGGTTCAAATTCAACATATATCACCTGAAGATGGTCAGAGAGTATGACGGCAGAAATGTTGTGAATATGACAATGAAGACAACAATGTAAAAAGTGTAAATGGTTTCAATACCTCATCTCAAAAATATGCACAGATATAAAATGGAATTTTTATTGATTTGTCATTCAATTACTCCTCAATTGTCTGATATATAAAGTTTATATCAGATGTAGAATCTAATATGGATGGCATTATATAACTACAAGGGAAAATAATGATATAATCATGTTGTTAACTTTCCACACTAACTTAAACAAAAGATTTGAAAGAAAACTCCTATCACTCCTAGAAAGAGCATTAACCTTTACCACACTGCAGGTGAAAATTGTTGCTGTAGAATTCTCTCTATTTGCTACTCTAGGCGCCTTCTGTTGCCTTGAGACGGTTGCTATAAATAAACACTTGTTAGCTGTTATTCCTAGTATTTTAAGCTGGAAATCACCTACTACTGCTTTGGAACAAGGTTAAACTTCCATTTTCCAATAGCATTTTGGATTCTTCTAGACTCTATACCAGGTGTAAAACTGATTAAACCTACATTAATTCGTGATTTTTTGTAAACAGAAATGGCCACGTTATATCCAACAATGCCTTTATTCAGGAGTTTTTATTGGATTAGGACCCGATGATGATTTGAAGGCTTTACACGAGTGGATATTAACAGTGAAGTGGTCAAGGTGTACAAAAATTAAAATCTATATGCACAATACAAAGTTAGTTATAACAATTTTAAAACAGTCGGTGTTTGTGTTTTTGCACCCTCAAAAAATGCAGTGGTAGGGAGAACAATTCTAGAAAGAAATTAGCATGGTAAAAGTTAATAGTGGGCTTGAGAAATACAAATTCCCTGAAAAACTTTTTGAAGCAAAATACTTTTTTTTATAAATGTCAACCAACAGTAAAGCGAACTGTTCAGTCAATGAATGTCAAATATTTCCTGTATGGAAATGGTTGATTTCACTATATATATATGTTTTTCCACTATTAAGTTGATAAAACAAAAACAATAATTGAAAAAGACATTAAAAAGCAAGAGAAATAAAATGAAAGAAATTCTTGAATAAAACTTAAAAACTTGATAAGCATCGAAAATGATTTATATAAAAAACTTAAGTAGTATTATTCTACTTGTATGTGAATCATGGCTCTCTACAACTTCCTATTTTTATAGCACTTAGAAATGTTTGCATTTCTACTATCCCTCCCAGTCCCTGTTCTGCCATCCATTTTCACAAGCACATTAACTAGGTTATTTGATGTGAGTGTCACATTCACCAAGCCCTCTTTCCTTGTTTTGTGTTCCAGAAATTTTAACTGTCACTTTCTGATCCTATGTTTCCTTTTTGTTTTTACTTTCCTTAAAGCTTCCTTCACTGTCACATGTCCCATCCATGGTATTCTCTGCATCCCTCTGTAAAATTATACAATTGATATTATATTGCAAAGCAGAAATTCTCTTCTTTCAACATTTTTCAGTCTTTTAAGATTTTCGAAGCAAAGTATTAAGAAAACAGGAATTAATAGACAAATAATAGATTTTGATTTGATTAATAGCATATCAACATCTTATGGGTCATTTAATGCCAAAATTTAATTTTCTCGGGAGCTTTGAAGTAATAAAAATATGATATATGTTATTCTGCTTTCACAGTTGAATACATGGTAGATGATACTCAGCTTTTGTGCATACATATGTTTGTGAGAACATGATTACTAGAGGCAGTGATATGTGTGTTTTATGTTGTAGTTTTGTTGAAGTTATACTTTGGAATACAGTTTAATTTTTAAGAAACTGTAGGATGTGATATATCAAAGAATTCTTTCATGTTGATCGTTTGTTTTAATGATTTTGCTTGGCAGCATATCAACTTCTATGGGTTATTTAATGCCAAAATCTAAAGATTTTGTATGTAATTCTATGCTTCCAACTACAGATATTTTGTACATAATTTTATATAAAAGGCATGTTATTCAGATATATATTTTGTAGATCATAAAATGTGTTGTTGGCGATTTTACTATAAAAAATTATTTTTATATTTTTTAGCATTGTATTGTCATTTTGCTATAAAAATGTATTGTTCGTCATTTTATTATGAAAATGACCTGTTTATTTTTGTTTGGGGTCCACTATTTGCCCATAGCTGGGACTCTAACCAGTGCTATCACTCTGGGTCAGGGTAAACCTGGGAACAACAGCAATTAAGAGGTGGTTCCACACTCCTCAAAACCTTGAATTTCACAATGAGTGGCCTTGCTGCCAGATGTAGTTTATCGTCATACCCAGGATAATAAATAATAGATAATTAAATAACAGAAAATATAATGTAGACAATGAGATTCTTATATTCTTCATGATGAATATATTAATAATATTAAATTTATAATAATAATATCATCATCAACCTGGGAAGTGCTTTAAAACATGATAGAAAATCTGACACCAAAATTCAAAATGGCATTGGAATAGCAAAATAAGCAATTCAAAAGATGAACAAAGTGTTAAGAAACCAAAAAATTCCTTAGAAACAAAGAGTGCTAAATAATAATATCAATCCTCCTATATGGCAGCGAATGTTGGACAATTTCTTTGCAGATGTAGAGGAGACTTGAGATGTAGTTCTACAGAAGGATGCTGAGAATACTATGGATGGTGCATGTAAGCAATAGGATAGTTTGAATAAAAATGGAAACACAAAAGACAATTATATTTAGAAAGAGAAAAATTAAATTTATTGTATATATAATGAGAAAGAGGGTCTTGGAAAATTTGACACCCACAATACATACTGGAAGCAAGAGAGAGGAAAAAAGTGAGCACTCTACCTAACAAGCTTGTGTAAATGGATAGCAAAACAGTGAGTGGGAAGGAATGTTGGAGTTTTTGGGTACCCTGGCGTACTAGTGAGCCAGCCAAAATGAGCTGACTCATTTTATAGTTCACCAATAGAAGAGTTAACCAATCAGAATGCTCAAAAAAAAAAATAAAAACATTAAGAGCTACAAAGGATAGAAAGTTAGGGAGAGCCATGATTGCTCATGTCCTAAAGGGCACAGCACATAGATAAAGAAGAATATTGGAGAAAAAAAAGATCAACAACTGAGACATTCTCTATCCTCTATAAAGTGGCAAAATGTAATCTAGTTATCAGTAATTATTTGCTCAATCTATTCACACTTTTAGTTTCAATAATCATTGTATTAATGATATTAATACGATGATTATCATATTATATCATATAATATTTCGGGTGCTTTTTAAACTGCATGGAAGAATTGATAAATTTGAATCAGAGAACAAGCAAATTATTGATGATATGTAAAGCTTTGCATTCTAGAGATGGCACTCATATAGTATATTTGAAAAGTGAGGAAGAGAAATTTGTTAATTATTAACAGTTGTGTTAACTTTGCTTTCAAGAAAACGTAAATCTGCAGAAGTTAATAAAAGGTTAATTATGACAGAAGAACAAATAAAGTGATTAAAAAGAAAAAAAGAGTAAAGAATGGAAAGAAAAACAATTGCATGTCATATGTCAAAAATAAAAGAAATTCAAATTACATCAATATAGTAAGGGAAAGGAGAATTGAAGAGGAAAACAGAATTCCTGTTAATCCCAAAATAATTCTTTAGGACCAAATTACGGCCAAGGTAGACTAGTACTGTAAGCAACAATATAAAAGTATGAATAAAGCTGTCAATATTATAAGAAATAAATTTGGTTTAGAAACATAAAAATGGACATGGAGTAGGAAGAATGATCCACCAGGAATTGTGCAAATGACTAAGATTTGAAAAGGCAATAAATGTGTATGTGTGTGTATGTATGTATATATATATATATATATATGTACACACAAAAAGTGAGGTTGGTTCTGCACAAAGTCTTCACCACTATAATCAAATCAAGTGTGCTGGTATCTGGGCTTTCAGTTCCTAGGAATTGAGCTGCATGACCCTCATATGTCAAATACAATGAGAGAGTCCACCATATATATATGAACAACAACCAGGGATCTGTCTAGGGACACCAATTTATCATTATCAATCATTACTCTGAGCTTCATGCCAATCGTAATCTTCAGACAATTATCGTAATCATCTGAAGATTGCAGTTGATATCAAGCTCAGAAATAGTTGCAGATCAATGTCTTTAGATGGATTCTTATTTGTTGTTATTGGGCTAGCTTGATTTGGTTTCCCATTTCAGCTTTCTTTATCCTATAGGAAATGAGCATCATTTGTTTTAGGCAGGAGTCTGTTTTTGCATCTTTCTTTCTTTGCAGGCTTTGTATCATTGGGATTTGTTTTTTGTATTTTCCCTTCATATCTTTTATATATATATATATATATATATATATATATATATTTATATATATTTATATATATTTATATATATATATATATATATATATATATATATATACACACACACATAGTGTGTGTGTGAGAGGAAGTGCTTGAAAGCTCTTGACCAAACCAATTTGATGATTGGCTATTTAGTAAAATTTGGTTACAGAAGTGAGTTGGGCTAAGAAATTTTGAGCACTTATGCGTCTGTGTGTGTGTGTGTGTACACACACACACACACACATATATATATTTATGTGCACACACTATTTACATTGTTCAGACTGTTGTCCTCATATTTATTGTCATATTCACAATATTTTGGCCATTGTACATTCTGGCCTTCATCAGGTGACATATGTTGGAATTTTCAAACTGAAATTAGGCAAAGGGGCAAACTAGATTGTTCTAGTTCCACGTGCCATGTCTTTTCAGTTTCAGTTAATTCCCTTCAGTAACTCAACTCTACAAGTTTTTCTTCACCATTGCTGTGGCCAGGTATTGAACTCACAGCTCTTTGGATCACTTCGAACAACACTTTTATCCACATGATCCAGTGTATAAAAACTACTCTTGTTTTCAGGGCACACTTGGCTGCTAGGGCAGCTAGCAAATCCCTGTTGTAGATGCCTACTCAGACACATTTGTGTTTATTCAACAAGCATAGAGCCCACCTGTGGTTTATACGGCAACTATGTTGAGCAGGCCTTAGTTACAGATTCTTGGAGAATGAGGGCACATAATCTAACATGATCATCAGTGCACAACCTCCATATGCCATCACCCAGGCCTTTTCTCTGGAGAGTTCACTACTAAAGGACTAAATTTTGACCAGACAGGGTGCTACCTTTATCTTGTGAGATAAATGGGTGCCTACTGCTACATGCACAAGCTGTCCCAGAGAATAATTCTTTGGGTTTTGCGTTGATAAAATTGAAATTGAAATGGATCACCCAATCTGTATGATATTAGTACTCTATGATTACATTTTCTCAACTGAGCTTGCATGAATACAAATTGATTTCATTGGTAAGGAATTATTCTTCAAATAGGCAATTTATTATTTAGCTATGCCAGTACTATATAAGCTAGAAATGGTTTTATTGCTTTTAACAGTTTATTTGATAATGTGAATCTTTTCATGTACATTATTGGTGATCACTCTGAGGCTGAGGTTAGCCTCATCACTAACATCACTAAGGTTTCTTTTTTTTAAATTGTAGTATCAGACAATTCCCAATTTTTAAGGGCAACTTTGGGGATTTAATGGTATGTAAATTTTGGCTATCAATGAAGATATAGAAAAGTGTATAATGAGGGACAGACAGAAGAGTGATTGCTGGTAGCAAACAGGAGACACGGTGTGGTCAGTGGATTAGTTAACTTAAGGAAACAGATTACAGGAATTGATGACAAGCCAGAAGAAATACCAATTTAACAAACTTGTACAGTAAACAAGATCTTTTCATTGTATACAAGAAGATTTGTTTTATAGCAGATTAAAAATGAAATCAAATTAAAAGCTAACAAAATATTACCAGAAGTTGTAGAATATGCAGAAAACTTACTCTCCAATTCATTTCCAGTGAAAGCCACTAGGTACAACATGGATTTTTATTCTATGTTTATGTAAAAGATTTATTAGATACATTGTTAATTTCATTTATCTTAAATGTAATTTTTTTTAATAAATATTATGTTTTTATGGGTTTTTTTTTTATGGATTTTTAATATCTTTTTGATGAAAATGAAATTTGAAATGATACTAAATGAAGAAATAATATATTTTATTAGATAGGAAATGATAATTTTCTTCTTTCTTTTTAAATTTCTAATATTTGGTTTCAGTTGGTTATGCTGAGAATTTTTCAATATTTTCCACACAGACATTCAAATTTTAGAGCTACTAAAAGTAAATTTGATCAACAGTTTTTTTAAAAATCATATCACCATATGCAAGGAAATAAAGCCACTAAGACACAAGGGTTTACTGAATGTAGAAGAAGAAGAAGAAAAAAGAGAGAAACATTAGGGAGTGAGAAGAATAGAAGATTAATCAAGACAGCAGATAGGGATTGACATTGCATTTAAATTTTTAAAGATGAAAGTTGACTGGAAAGCCTGAAGCTGGAAGAAAGTTCCAAAAATGAGAAGTGTGAGACAAGCAAGTGTTTGCATAGAACTTACGGTTATATCTAGCTAGTTCAACTGCGAATTGAAGAGACGTTGCCAACAATCTAGTACTGCACTTAAATTCATAAAGTATAGGTACCATAGACAAGAATCCATCTGGACAATTACCATGAAAGCTTTTATAGAAGCAACACAGGAAAGCTACAATACGGTAGTGGGAAAGTGAATGAAGCTGAGACACCAGGTCAGGACCAACAATATTGCTGATTCTTTTTTGGATTTTATCAAGAATAACTAGAAGAGAAAATAATGATATAATTATGCTGTTAACTTTCCACATGACTAAAAATAAAGAGACTGAAGGAAACTCCCATCAGCACTAGAAAGAGTTTTATAACAGTGGACTTGAGAAGTTTAATTTCCTGAAAAAACTGTTCTTAGATATATTAATTAACAGTAATGTTAATTGTTAGGTCAATGAATGCCAAATGTTTCCTGCATGGAAATGACTAAATCCACCATTACAATTAACTCAGAAAAAATTAAATTAGAAAAAATTTTTTTTTTAAATTGTTCAAGTCATTTTTTTATTATGTAATGTATACTGAATAAAATAAAACACTTTACAAAATATTTAGTGTCAACAAATATTTATGTAAATTCATCAATTAGTTCAGAGCCTGATGTGGAAAAAAAATTGACAACAAAACTAAGTTTTCTTGCATAATCTTCTGCACTTAATTCAGTGATGAATAGTCATAACACAGACCAAACATTATACAATAGAAATTTCAGATCAAAATTGAGCTAATAGATCAGGCAAAAAAACTTATTGATCCACTCTTGTAAAAAGCAATCATATATTGAAAAATAATTTATGAGAATTAAGTTATTAATATCAAGCTTTTGTATGTCTATTTTAGCAAAGTCTTTCCACATCACTGCTAAGTAGTACAAACTATTTTGAATTTTAATGATCCTAACATTTCCCATTAAAATACAGTTTTACTGATCTTGTTTGAAAGAGTTTGATGACATTTATTTGGGACTTAGAAAGTAAGAAATTATTTTGTAATGTCTCAATGATTAAATGATCAATAAAATTGGTTATCGTTCATTAAACTGTACAGAACTGATGCTTCTTGTTGGTCTCACATTTTTAATATTACTTTATTATGACGTCACACTGAGAGGAATGAATAGAGATCAATTTAGAGTAAGCTGCTACACCAATTGACCTTCCTTCTCAGGTGCAAGCAGCTGACAGCATAAAAAAATAAAAAGAACCCAAAGTAATTTCATCATCTTGTCTTCATCACAATGAGGAAATTGGACTCAAAGAAACATTGTATAAAAATCACATTTAGTCTCAGAAATTCTGAGATATTTCATTGACTAACCACACCAGAAATAACTGGCGGTTTACATGAGAGATCAAGTGACAGCAACTTTCCTCAGTATTTTAGCTGTTTTTAGTAAAGTTCATACTTTGGATGCTTTTGATTCTTCCTTGAATTTTCAATGTTTTTGCTTTGTTCTTTGTGGTCAGTCTACCCATTCCAAGAATGTTGTCAACTTCAAGTTTTACAATTTCTTTTCAGTTCACTTAAACGACTTAGATATTTGTAGGATCAATGAAATCAACAATTTGAAAAGTTTTCTAATCTTTTAAACAGCATGATCAATAATTGAGCAGTATTAAGAGCAAGAACTAGACAAGATATCCCAAGCCATGAGAAGAGGAATGCAGTCTACTGCCCTAGATTAAATAATGGGTTCAGTTTGGAATTCTCTACAGATTTTACCCAGATCTACATACACTTGATAAAGAAAGATGCACACAATAGCTGAAAAATGTTGTGATAACAACAACAAAGATGAGGACAATAGTCAACATTTAAATAGTATAAATTATTTCTAATATTTATGTTAAATAGATTTGATTTGGCCTGGACTGGATGAGCTGTTTGGTCCAAAATAATTCAGAGTGTCCTAAGTTCTTTTTGTTGTATGTCCCTGTCACAGCTACATTCATCTTGGTCTTACCTCATTCAATATATTTTGAAAGATGACTAATTAGTCACTCATTTTTATGAATCCCTTTTAGTATCTCCTCTGGTTCATAAGTAGGAGTCCTTGACTTACAAGCAAGTAAGATATCATTTCAGTAATGGAGTGAATAACCACAGAGGGCAAAGAGGCCCAGTGTTGTATGCATTTTTTGCAATAACAAAGAACATTTACACTAAAGTTGCAGGCAGCGGGTAGTACTTCATCTGAAGAGAAAATAATGAAAAAGGTTAAGTGACTTGTTTTTAAAACAGGTCCTCTACACTAATTGGCTGGTTCTGTGGCCAATCAGTAGTAGTTTAAGGTAATTCAGGGATTGGCTGGTTCTTTGGCCAATCAGTCGCAGCTTGAGTCAATAAAAATCCCAAGACGAAAGTGAAGGGAGGATTTGTGTTGGTGACAGTTGTGCTGTTGGCACATTGTCCAGAGTATGAGAATTTTCAATAGTGAAGTTTTTTTGTTCTACAAGCAAGTTGTTCTCATAGGATTTTTAGTATCTTGGATAGGCAGGTTATGGGTCTATAATTGCTTGTGGATTTTCTTTTTTCGATATTGTATAGGTCATAGCAATTCTGCTCTTTATCACATTTGCTTCCATGCTCATCAATCATATATGGCTGTAAATTTCTTGAACTTGAACCAGAACTCATTAATTCCATCAGAGCTTGGCACCTTCCACTATTCTGATGAGAACCTGTCTTAATTTCTCTAGATTTACTTATGTTTTTTTTCTTTTCCTTTTTAAATCTCTCTCAATAATGGTGAGCAACTAGCCTGTTTTCTTCTTATGCCAAGGTTTCTGGTTTCTATATTACCTGCTGTGCTTCTTCATTTTTTTTCCCAATTTAACTGCCTGTAGAATCCATTTTCATTGCTTTGAAACATTCTATTATTACTATTTAATGGAACTTGGGCAGCTTGGAAAATCCGAGTTTGAAATTCTGAGAAGAGCAATTGCAAATATTCCACAAGTTATTTGGATTTTTATTTAATGTCCTTGAATTTTTTGCAATATGCTGACATATGCAGAAATCCTCACAAATATTTAATATTGTTGAAGTTATCACTAACATTTTTTGCCAAGATAGATGTGTATTTATTTTAATCATTAAATTGTTTTTAAAATAGTAGGAGTATTTTGTATGTTAAATAATAAAACTTTTAGTTTTTCGAAAATAGTGAATGAAAATCTGTTGTACCTTAGCACCCTACAAACTGTACTTTGTACCACCTTAGCTGTTCACAGATCTCCCTAAGGTTTGGTTCCGATCAGTCAATGTATGCCATGGCTATTTTAGAAGGGGTGGGGGGTGATGAATGGATGGATTAACGGAAGTTACAGAATTTTATATATAGACGATGCTTCAGTTACTGTGATATTTGGCCTTCAGTTTTTTGTTTTTTTTTATATTTCTATAGATGATGGTTTGATATAAAAAAATTCTTACAGTGGAGCCTTCAGAATTATTTCATCCTTTACACACACATTTTGTTTTTCAGAAAAAAAAACTGACACATTATTAAGGATCAAATAGGAAATTACTCAAATGCAACAAGTTACACTTCTTAGTCAACAACATATCAATGACAAAAACTGACTAAAGAAAAAATTCTTTTATTCCTTGTAAAAGTAATCTGGGATTGTGGGTGAAGAAAATGTTGATAATGCTGAATCAATTCTTCCCTAATTTTAAAGGTTTTGTCATTAAAAAAAAAAGAGTTTCCATGATCTGAATAAGTTAAAACTGGGAGAAAAAAAAAACAAATATTGAGGTTGATTCTCCTACCAAAACAACTTGATCTTCTCCTGCATTTATTTTACTCTTGTTCTGATGATTGACATTTTCTGCTAGGTACCTCCACTAATTCACTGTAAAAACAGCATAACATGATGAAAAAAGGCCCTAAACTTAATAAAAACAAAAATAAGAGTGATGACTACAGTAAATTGAAAGTCAACATTCCTAAAACTAGATTATGGAGAATATTTTTCAACATTTTTAGCATTACTGAGTACTTAAAAAATATGTAAAAAAGGCACTCACCCATCATTTTCTTAAATTATGTTTTACAGATAAAGTCTCCATAGAACAACAATCAATCTCTTATCCCTTGTCAGCACTCATCAATCACTTGACTACTGTTTGGCTTAGAAAATAATTTCTGCAGTATTTTACACTTAAAGTAAATAATATTTGTTTCAAATCAGATTAATTATACTTTAAATCAGATAATATTCCTCCAATAAAGTTTCAGAAAAGTATATTTTATTTTGGGGAGATTTTTTAATAAAGAGAATTACACTGAAGTGGAAAACAAAAAAAAATAATTCCAATCAATATAATTACTGTTTGAAATACAACAGAGTATTTTGCTTAGTGAAAATAGTAAATTTAATCCTTTAGCTTTCAATCAAATCTAAAATGAAAGCTTCAAGAAAGTTTTTTCATTTTTAAAAATTCATATTAAACCTAATGGCTTGTCGTGACTTCATAGGATCTTAAACTTTGGATTAAATCAGTAGTTCCTAAATGGTGTGGCGCACCTCATAAGTGAGGTGGAATGATTGAAAGACAATGAAAAAATTAGAAACAGTTTCAAAAAATACATATGCCAAAAATAAATATGATTTCAGAATGTAAAATATTATTATGGGTTAATTGTAATTGCATGCATGAGTCCCAGTATAAATAGTTATAAATAATTATTGACAGATTTTATTATTGTGATATTTTTGCATTATATCAAGTATTAAGAATATAGTAACTAGGGTCTGCAAATTGGAGCAGAGAGTTATCAATGATAATGTTCTCCCCTCTCTGTTTTTTTATTTAAAAAAATTTGGTGAGGCAGAAGTAAATTTTTTAAATGTGG
>OZ038504.1:27490500-27603000 GCA_964036315.1 Acanthosepion esculentum
AACAACGAAAGAAGTTTATGCTGCAACCACATTAGACACACAAATTCATTCACTAGCTCAATCACTAAATCTACTTTCAAAATCTACCACGACTCTAACTGTAGAAGTCATAACATAATTTACCTCCTAGAATGCACACTATGCCAGAAACAATATGTTGGAAAATCTGAATGGCCCTTTCACTACAGAATTAATAATTATCACAATCGAATTAAATCAACACCCCATGAAAAATTATTACCTGTAGAACAACATTTCCGCCTAGAAAAACACGATTTCAAAACCCATTCACTATAATTGAGAGAATAGAAAATTCCAGAGCAGATAACATTAGAAAGATTTTAGAGTTCCATGAAAATAAGTGGACACAACGTTTAAAAACACACTATCCAGCCAGGCTAAACCATAAATTTAACAATATAGATAGTATTAATACATAAGTCTACAAATCAAAACCTTCCCACATTTCTCACCCACACAAAACAGACATGCTTACAGAGGTGTTGAGGCCTCACACTTATACACACACCCTCACGAATATACACACTTACACACATCATACTCACTCACTACCTAATGAGCCAAATGATAACACACACCCACAGCAATATACACGCTTACACATATCATACTCACTCACTCCCTAAGAACCAAATAACACACATACACACTTAACAGAGACACAACCCCTCTCCAGGAACCAATAAAATTGCCAAACTGACCAAGCGAATTCAAAGCAGCATGAATCCATCCAGCTCTTATCTCAAATAACAACTTAAAAGAGACTGTTTGACCAACACAAGGAATGTTAAAAAATTCATGTTAAAAAGATAAAAAACAAATAAAAAAAACAAATGAAAACTACAGACAAAAGTTCATTTTCTCCATCAAGACATTCATTTCTGTAGTTCACTGCTACCAGCAAGCAGAAATATTTTTTTCTCCTGATGATGGCCATGTTGGCCAAAACTAGTCAAGGAATCTAAATGAAATAATAATAATAAAAACGAAAGAATATTAATCTACAACCCAGTGTGTCTGAAGATTTCAATTTTTTTAATAATTTTTATTGTTCAAAATATATATATATATATATATATATATATATATAGAGAGAGAGAGAGAGAGAGAGAGAGGAAGAGGTGTGTGTGTGTGAGTGCATGCAAATATGGTAAACTACAAACTGGAGAACAAGAATAGCAAGATGATGGGGTGCTGAAAAGTTCACAAGTTGATTCACTTTCCAAAATCAGTAATTTCATTGACTAACCATCAGAATAATACTTTTTGAAAAATTGGCAGCGCAAACCTCATTTAACGTGAGTTCAAACCTCAATTTTAACTTCATGTATTCAATCTTGAACAGTGATCAAAAGCAACAATAGAAAAAAAAAAGAGAATTCACTGAAAATTAATGTCGTAAATCACAGTCCTGATGTGTCTAAGGAAAGAAAAAACAGAAACTAAATTGAACAATAGGTGGGAGGTGTTAACAGACAGACAGACGGTCATTTCTGTCAAATTTTTGTCATTACCTTTATACATTATTTCATTTCATCCTTAAAATGTAGACATTTTGAAGTACAATCAAAATACAAATGAAAATTAAATGGGACTAACATTTTATTCTCTCATCATCAGAAGAGTAAAGAGAATGTTTTTCTTGCCAATTCTACAAAAATAAAACATATTAGCAGATTTTAAATGTTAAAAAATGGAAAGAGTCCATTGTCAGAATTTTCTGTTTTATAATAGGAAAGTATATTAAATATGATTTTACAAGCATTATCATATTATATATATATGTGTGTTGGGGGGGGGTATTCCTTTTGGTAGTGATCCCTCTTTAAGAAATTTAATTAAATATGGCTGACAAAGTATTTCTCTTGTATGCCCACAAGGAAAAAAAACAAAACAAACTTAAAGTACTCTATCAGTCATTTTCAATGAAATATATAAGTGGACACTGATGGCAACACCGAGTGGTGACAGTTTGTTTGATGCTGGAATGCAATCTTCAGGGTGTTCAAGAATGAGACAGACTGTCGCCATTCATGGCTGACCTCAGTGTCCGCTTTTATATTTACACATGTGCTGTTCCTGATTTTGAGCACTTTTACCCTTAAATATACCGTACCTTAAAATTTGAAATATATACAGAAAACTAGTTTTACAAACTTTGATGGTGGCTTCATCGCACCAAAACAATTACTAAAGTCAATGTAAACATATGTCTGCAAATCCTTTGTTTTTGAGTTGTTAAGTTTAAAGAAAGTTTATGGTAGATGGATGGTGCTGTGTTGCCATGTAGACTAGGTTGCATTTGTCATTTGTGTACATTTGTGGTTAGTCTGTTTTTAACATTTAATGTGTGTAGTATTAAGTTAACCGAGAAGTGTTCCATTTAACAGTAGCGGGATATTCATATTGTGAGCAGGCAGATACATTTTTACATATGGCCACACAAAGGATAATGGATGTGAGGCTGCATGGCTGTATCAGATTGCATTTCCAGACCAAAGACAGTTGAGTCATCCAACGTTTGCTGCTGTTTATCATCGCATTGCTGAGACAGGCACCACAAACTATGGATCAAGGAAGACCGAAATCCACACATACGCCTGACTACAAAGAACACATCCTATGGCTGTCAGAGATGATCCCAGTATCAACACACATCAAGTGGCCCTAGCATGTTGTATATCTCATAGTACCACATGGAGGGTACTTCAAAAGCAGCTCCTGTATCTGTATCATTTGTAACGTGTGCAGGGTTTTTATTTCGAACACACTTCCAGACCTGCTAGAGGATGTACCTCTGCTAATAGGAAGAAGTATGTGTTTTATGCATGATGGGGCTCCAGTAAATTTTAGTTACATTATTTGCAATGCACAGGCTGACATCTACCATATAGGTAGGTGAGGACAGGTTTCATGGTCTGCATGTCCCCTAAACTCAATACTTTGGATTTTTATCTGTGGAGCCTTCTAAAGCAATTGCTTTATGCAGCAGACATTAATAAGTCAGAGACGTTTTATCAACATGTCATGGGGGGTGGCCTGTGAAACCATTTGACACCATGTGGGAATAATTAAAAGGGTCCGGCAGTCAATGAAATTCTTTGAGTTGGTGACTTTACAACAATGACCTTTTCAACATATATTTATATGGATATTTTACCTTGTTTTGGTATCAGGAACCTGCCCACAAAATCTGTAAAAGTATTTTGGGATTGTATCTTGGATTTTACATTTAACTGCATCTACTTCAAACTTTAAACTTAATAACTCAAAAATGAAGGATTTGTTTATCATCACTTGCCTTGATAAAGCCAAATGATTAAATGTGTTGGCGAAGACTAAGTATATATATATATATATATATATATATATATATATATATATATATATATATATATATATATATATAATTGTATAGTTGTTAAAACTTCTCAAAATCTGACCAAATGACTTTTTTTTTTTAGAGAATCTTGGTCTGGCTGAGAACTTTATTGCACTTGCCTTCTCTCTCTCTCACACACAAAAAAAATTCATGCATTCTCATCTTCAAAAATCTTTTAAAATTACAGTGGATAATGTCATTTGATTAATTTCATTATTTCCTAATTATTAAAGCACCATTATTATTTAATTTCCGGTATAATCAAGGGCAGAAAGAATAAAACAAAAATTTCTAAACATTTTTAAATTTTAAAAATTCAGTAAAATCTTGCATGTATTTACAAAAAAATGTTGCATGGCCTTTTTGTCTTTTTATTTTTTTTTTATATATAGCTTTCTTTTCTTTTCTTTTTTTTGGGGGGGGGGGGGCAATTTCAACCAGAATGTTTTTTGTTTTGTTTTTACAAAAAATATCAAATTAATTTCAATTCTCAAGAGGAACATCTTTTAAAACTGATAAAACTTACTGACGACCAAGTGGCATTTCACTAAAATTTTCTAAGTGAAGAGATTTATATGTGAAAAAATATCTCGTCATCTTTTCCAAGCTGAAGAAATTAAATTCAGTCATTGATGCAATAGGAATATTTTATTAAATTTCAATATTATTTGAATTTCTGTTAGATATTTTAAAAATGCAGATTTTTCAAATATTCAAATTCTCTTTCTATTGATTTTTCTTAGTTAAATATTTTTTAACAGAAAAAAGATATTTTTCAAGCCCAAATATCTCCATTTCTATAAATTGGACTAAACTAATTTTCATATCAGAATATAAGCAGATTTTTCTTTCTAACAATATAAAATTTACAAAAACTGATATCTAGATGCAATTTAAATGGATTCTTGATCATGAGTGTCAATTTCACAAAAGTGCCTAAGAATATCTCCTTGAAATATATTATAGAATGATATTACAAATGCAATTTTCTGTTTGATTTGAATGAAGATAAGTTTTCATTACAAAGACCTCAACATAGTGACAGCATCCAAATGAATTAAAATATTCATTGATAAAAATGAACATAATGCATTCAAACCCGTACAAGGAACTAAAATGTCACAAATGTCCCTTTGGTCATCAGCAGGGTTTGTGTGGAGAGGGCGGATAAAATTAATTTTCCTTGCATGTGCATTGCATAGGGTATCTGCTGATCTAGCAATTCCACTGCGATAGGCATGACAGGAACACAATTTACTGAGAATTCCCAGAAAAAGTAATTTACAAAGGCAGGTGCTGATGATCTTGTACTACTGCACTATTGAGAGTGTGCTGATGTACGGCATCACTGTTTGGTATGCCAGCCACTTGGCTTCAGATAAGAGAGACCTCCAAAGGCTAATAGATGTTGCTCAGAAAATAATCAGCAACCCCCATTCCCCGCTTGGAGGTCATTTCCAATTCTCATTGTCACAGCAGAGCAGAAAACATAATGAAAGACAGCATGCATCCTGGGTACCACTTGTTTGTACTGCTAACCTCAGGGTGATGTTTTAGTTCTATAGGACAAAGAGCTTGAGAAACAGCTTTTATCTTTAGGCTCTGGGTAGAATGAACTCTGTTGCACACTGACAATTTTCAATGCATTTTAAATGCCATTACTTTCCTTCATTCAGTGATGTGCATGTTTTTTGGGGTTGGGGGGGGGCTGCTGCACTTGGGGACCGCTGTTCAATTTCCTTGTGTATTGCGCAGTGACAAGAAGAATAATTGAATAAAAAGGTTTCCTTTATCTGCTTTTCTCAAAATTCAACAAATCAAAATCTTTTATAGCCTGATGATATAAAATGCTGACCAGCATTTCTTTCATCCCAATTCCTGCTGCTCCTGATCGCAAGCCTCTGATCTTATTTCAGAAATGTTCAGTAAGCAATGTGAAGCAGAAGTTTACTCTTTACTTAGGCTTTACAATTTTGACCAAAGTTAACAGAATGACAACTAGTGAACTGTGAGAAAAACTGAAATTAAGATGAAAGAAATACTAGTCAAAAAAAAATCACATGGTTGAAGAAGAGGAGAAAATACTACACTCTGATCTCACAGTGGTAGGGACTGAGATGAAAGAAATGCTGATCAGCATTTTATCAGTCTAGGATATAACTTCCCCGCACAATGAGGATATGTATGAGGTCAGTCCAGAAAGTATCTTACCAAGAACTGGTTGTGCAGCCTTCATGCAATCTGGTAACCAATCAGAGCAAAAGAAACAAATACTAGTGTTACTTTGTCATTAGCAAGAGACTACTAAGTGAGTTTATACAATGTATGACTGTTACATTCATCATGACAGTATACCTGTCCATTCTTTACATTTTGTGTGGAGTTATTTGGGTAAAATATCACATCACCCAGGTCTGTCATACGATAAGGCTGCTGATGGTAATCCCTAAAAAGGACGTTGCAGATTGTTTTGCAAAGTGAAAGGGATAAGCGCATGCCCTATAAAAGGGAAGTGTTTTGAGGTGTCATCACATTGTGTAGGTTATTTTTTATGAATATTCAATGACTTGATGCTTTCTAGAAACATCTCATAAATGGTCTGAGTACATTTAGAGCAGTGATTCACAAATGCCATGTAGCAGCATTCTAGTGTGCTGTAAAATATTGTCACAGCATACATATATATACAGAATGTAATGAATAAATTGTCATCTAAATTATGCAAAAATGAAAATAACATTGAAATCTCATTTTAACAACTAAATTTACCAAAATTACACAAAAATATCTTGAAATGCTAAAGAGTAAATTTATTAAAAATCACCATTGGTTTCAACAATGGCCACCAGACAACTTTGGAATCTCCTGCAACTCTTCTGGACGGTCTCCTTGTTTAAGTTGGTGAATGCTGCCATAATCCTTGCCTTCAGTTCATCTTTGGTATTACAAGGAGTTTTGTTGGTCTCTCGCTCAACTACACCCTACACATAATAACCAAGGGGGTTGCAATCTGGGGGGTTAGGTGGACAGATGTAAGCGGTTATGTGGTCACAAAAATTGTCTGACAGCCTTGACTGGATTCTCCTGCTTGTGTGGCATGGAGCAGAGTCTTGTTGTTAGACATAGGGTCTTCTAGCAGCCGTCCTCTTGATCCAGCACAGCACTACCTGCCTCAAGGCACTTGATGTAGGCCTATGTGTTGAGTCTGAGGCCCTCACCAACAAATTAAAAGTTCTTTTCTTATCAGAATGATCAGAGTGAGTTTTCCGAGTTGCCATACCTTCATAATCACCATTAGACTCATCCAACTCTTTCTGAGTCCTCTGCACTGTCTTCAGATTGACACCCAAACACTCAGAAATGGTCATACTGGAGCTTCTGGTACAAATGCCAAGCAGCACAGCATGGTGTTTCCAAATTTCTGGCAGAGTGAATTGTGTCATGGTGCTCTTTTTCTCACTGACCCTATTATACTGTGCATTTGACAAAATCAAAACCAAACAATATGCAGGTATGACATTAAAAATATAAAGTGGCAACAATTTATGCATCACACCTGTATGTGTGTGTGGAAGTAGCAATGGTACAGCATTAGTATTTGAATAAATATTAACCATTTTTTAAATAATTCTTTTTACTATTGTTTAATTATGTTATTTTAAATATTTTGTTTTAATATTCATTTTTCAAAAGAATATTTATTTTTTTAATTTAACTTTTAAAAATTTTCCTTTATTTGAATAAATGAATATTAACCTTTTTTCCATATAATTGTATTCACCAGTCTTTGTTTAATCCAAAATTTTTATTTAAATGTATACCCTTTAAAAATTTTGCTAAGTGTCCTGTTGCTTAACCTTTAGCACTCTGCATTATTCGCTGTATTACTTCCCCTTCTACTGCATATTTTTTTAGGTACTTCTGTTGTTGATTTTAATAAAGATAATTTTTGCTGTTGCCATAGCAGTATATGAAAAGATAACCATGAAATTTAAATGCACTATTTTTCAGTAATAAGAATCACCTGCATTGGCAGGACAAACAGTTGACTTCAGAGCATTAAATGCTAAAAGGTTGAGAAACACTGGTTTAAAGGAACATTTCAGGTTTGACTGGGTAAAAAAAAAAAAATTAGTAAACCTTTCACTCTAACAAAATTGCTATTTCTGATTTTCCTCTATCAACATGAATTTAGAATGTTTTTTATTTTCAAATCCATTAGAAACTAAAACATTATATTTGAAATTTGCTTTGCAAAGTACCTCCAATATTTTCACCTTCTCTACTCTGCCCCACAAAAGACATCCTGAATTCCACAAAAAAAAAAAGAAAAAAAAGAATTAATCCCAAACCAACTGAAAGTCTTTGGAGATTGACACAAAAATATCTTCTAAAATCTAAATCCCTTCCAATTTGCACTGGTTAGGATAACCAATGACAAAGAAAAGGGAAAAATCTTCTATTATCATAATGTGGGATTTTTAATAACAAAAATGATAAAGCAAAGAAAAAGAAAGTAAACGGAATTGGCTAGACTATATATCCAAACACATAATTAAAAAAAAAAAAAAATTTAAAAGATTAAAATTTCAGTGTCCCCTCTCCTTCATGCACATGTGTAAAATCACTTTAGTCCAATGGAGTCCTAAAAGATGAAACACATCACATGAAAAAATTTTTTCCACTTTGTCATTGATTTTCCTAACATTGTTCAGGTATATAAAAATGTATTTATCATTTTCTCCTGTACTAAATATGGAGTACATTTTAGTAAGTGAACCAGTATATTTTTATTGCACAATATATGGAAATAACTAATCTCCTCATTACGATTCATATGGATTTAACTGATCCATTTGCTAATTGGTTTGTGGGAGAGGCTTACGGTTTTGATCGTGTAAGTAAATGGTTACTTGATTAGGCAAACATAAAATCTGAGGTAAAAAAAAATGTGTGAAAACTTTCAAAATCTTTTCAAACTGAAGTCTGAACAAACTGGTTTGTTGATTGGAAATGTTTGCACACGTATATGTACAGTTCATCTGTAGCCAAAAATTAAAACCTAGGCAGAAGAAGTTGGAAATTTTTAATGGTAATATTAGCTGTTTCCTTACAAGGAAACATTCGGCATTCACTGACCGAGCAGCCAGTACCACTTTGGTTGAAATTTATAAAACCTTTCTCTTAAAACAATTTTTCAGGAAAACAGATTTTTCAATCACCTTATATGTGATTGCGCTTACTAGTAATGATGGAAGTTTCCTTACTAACCTTTTATTCAAAGTAGTGTGGAATGTCAGCATCATGATTATGTCATTATTTAGTTATATGTGATATCCATTTTAGCTGTTTCTACTGTTAAAAGTCCTCAACTGATGTGGTTTCCGTTATCTGGTGCAGTTCTTTGTTTGTGAATCTGTAGCACCAATCCACGATATTCAAAGGCCTCACTCACTTAAAAAACATTGTTAACCATTGATCTTAGAAAACAGTTGTATACAGTTAACTGTTATACATAGAAATGTTTCAAGCTGATGAGGCTATTCAAAAACATGATTAGAGTTTTCAGAGTGATGTTTCGGTTTTGTAGCAATTTGCAGTGTTGGGAAAAAATACTTCTGGTGCAGCCAATTTTATTTTCAATTTCCATTTTTCTCCTATACTAAATTACTAAATTTATCATAATTGATCCAGACCCTGAGGTATCTGAAGTGTTTAGAATTTACTCATTCTACATCCTGATTTTTTATGATGGATTCAGTGTAGGTGTCATCAATGCTTTCATTCCAATTCCAGAATTATGGCAAAGATATTTAATATAAAACTTTTGGTGAACTGAAATTAAAAAGTGAGCTGTCAATTTTTTAACCACTAGCCTCAACTATTGAAACATTCAGTAAATAACATTTAAGGGAGATATCAACAATGAGATTTAGGAAATTGATGCAGTTTGTGGATGGAGAGGAGAAACCAGATATGCCATTGCTAATTGTTAGTAGTTTTAATTTCTCATGATCAAAATTGATCACATCATGTAACTTAATACAAAGTTGATTTCATTGTCTCTCTACGCTAATTGTCAGTGTACGTAGAAGTTTATAATAAACCAGAACTTTGTTCCATTGTCTGAGTGGGCCCAGAGAAATCTATAAAACAATGATAACAATAGCATTGTCACAAACTTGTTTCAGCTGATAATTTTATACTTAAAGTGCATGATCTACCCACCCACCGATACACAGACAGCAGCTATTTAAGGAGAGTAAGTATTACAGAGAAACTGCTACAAACAGGTTAGAAAGAAACAACTGAAGATTTGGACATAAATAATGAGGAAAGAACGCTTGGAGAATTTAAAATACACAGAGCACATTAAAGGTAAGGGAATATAGCAAGTAGCATACTTAAAGAGTTTTGAGTAAATGGATGGCAGAACAAGGAACACAAATACAAAGAGAGCCTGTAAGGGAGCAAGGGAGCAAGAATTATTTACAGCAGTAAAATACAGGAAATTGTGGAGGTCCATGATCCTGGCACATAGCAAGAGACTCACTGTGTTTGTTTGATTTTAGCTGAAGCTAATGATGCAATATTCAACATTTCTCAAACACATTAACGTTCCAACAACACAAACACTGTCTGCTAATTTAATTGGACAAAAAAGATGGAAGCCAGCATTAAATCATCAAAAAGTACCTAAATAATTAAAAAAAGATGAGGAAAAGTGGTGATTTATAACAATTTATACACTGTAGCATCCACATTGGTAACAGCCAATCAGGTTAGTTTCAGACTCAGCTGGTCAGACCAAATTCTACTGTCAAAAAGACAAGAAAATAAGAAAGAAACATTATTAAATATTTCAGAGACAAACTTCCTGTATTCAGGTATATTTTTTTTAGCCAACTCCAAATTTTGTTTCTTTTTTTTGCTTTTTCCTCAAAATTATACTTGATTTTGAACATATATATATATATATATATATATATATATATATATATATATATATTGTCAGATTTTATTATGTAAAAATGATGTTGGTAAAATTTTTAAGATTTATTTGATGAATATATACCAGATGAATTTCAGTATATATTTTTATCAGAAATATTTACACTAATTTATTTGGTGGCACAAGATTTTTTAATATAATTTGAGGCCTGGTTGAGTGAAAGACATAGCCTCAAAAGTAAAACATGATAATGTCAAGTGATAGGAACACTACATTGGAAAATTGTGCAAAAACTGAACAGAAATCATAGATCAATTGAAAAAGAAATTTAAAACTTTGGCATGGTGAGAACAAGAAAAAAATTGAATTAAAAAAATATAATATGGTTAAAGGAAAATAAAAAAAGGGGTTATAATAATAAAAAGAAAGTGGATTGACCAGTGAGAAAATATTTGAAGAAATGGATGTTGCAAATGTAAACAGAGAGAAAAGATGCAAAATATTAAGAATACTGGCATGAAAGCAACCAGAATATCAACTTTGAATAAACATTACAGAGAGAAATAAAATCTTATTAAAAAAATGAGGAATTATCATTATTATATAATTTGCTATTTGAATCAATATGCTCATCTTGGTTGTTGCACTCACAATGCTTTGACCACAGTACCTGCTGGCTTTCTTCAAATGTTTGTCTTCATACTTGGTAACCTTTTTGTAATTTCAAACTGAACCATTTATTCTCTTTGCAGGAGCAGATCATTCTCATTCAGCTTTCCATACTTAGGGGAGATAACTCATAACAATGAAGCAGTATATAGGTAACAAGTAGGTAACACTATACAACAATGGCATCGCCAATATCTAATGAACCAAATGAACAATTATTACTTGATAATTATGAATATGCACAAGCATGGCTTAGAATACGAGCAGCTAAACCGAGAACAAAAAAGCTAAAGGATTCAAAATCAAACTGAAGATAAAACCAAATAACAGACCTTTTGTTGGCAACTGCTGGCTGTGAGGCAATCATAAAATTAGTTGGAGGATATGGTGCTTGATGACATAAGTCAACTAATAGTGAAAAACATCACACCCAAGAAAAAACTAGTGAATGCAGAAAGTTTATGAATATTTTTCAAAAAGTGAATGAACGAGTTATCAAATATGTTCTTATTTTAAAACAACCTGCTAAATATTGTTAATCTGAGAAACTGTGATCAGAAAACCAGTCAATCGAAGAGGATTTAATCAAATTGAAACTGTTAAATGGTTGTCAAAATGAGGAGTATCGACAAATGACTCTAATGCATTTACAAATGGGAAAGTTGTTATTAGAACAAGAAGTAATTGAAAGATTTAATAGAACAAAGAGTACAAATCTGTTAAAGGAAATGGACACACATGTGATAAAGGAAATGGACACACATGTGATAAAGGAAAAAGATAGAATGTGTACTTATTGTGGATATCAACATCAAAGAAAAAACGAAAATGTCTGACATGAAAAAAAATGTGAAAAGTGTTTCAAAATGAATTATTTTAAAGATATGTGTAAATCCAAAATGTCTTTTCAATAAAAAAAATAAAGAGAAAGAGTTATTAAAAACCTGAATCAATAATGTTTTATATAAGTGATGTGATGTTGATACCCAGAAATTTCTGGAAGGAATTAGGAAAACCAAAATTAAAGAAAAGCCATGTCCAATTGAATCTGTTTGATGGACCTGTGATAAAAACATTAGGCTATTTTGAAGTCTACACAAAACTGAAAAATAAGTTTGGCATATTACTGATTATTTTGGCAAACTGTGAAATGATAGAAACATTTTTTACTAGATTGTTTCTAAGTTATAGGACAATACCACATGTTGGAAGATTAAAATACCCTCTGCCCTCATGGCTAGACCATTTAGAGCCCCATTAATCATGTCCTATGTCTCCAACCAAAAAACTATGGTGTAACAAGAATAATGAATCCAATCTACAAGAGGAAAGTTTCATAATGCAACATGGACAGAATATTATGATAATAGAAAAAAATGGAAATGGGATATTAGTGCATGCAGACCAAGTTAGATTACAACATGATAGTGATGAAGAAATGTACAGTGAGCCTGAAATTAATGAAGGTGAAAGTGTCACGGCAAGAGGAACTAGACAGTGAAGTCGAGAGAGATATACACTCTGAAGATGAACAAGAATAATCATTGGAGAAACACTCCTATGAAAAAAGAAAAAGGTCAAGATCTCCTATATCTAGACAATCTCTTAGGGAAAGGAAGGAAGATAGTGAAGAGATAAAAGCTCCAAGAAGTACCAGGGAAAATAAGGGGATAAAACCTCTTTGGTACAGGGAGATGAGGTGGCTCATTTACATATGAAGTCAAAAAGACTATAAATAGCTACAGCTATTACCCATGAGGCAGTTGAGTACATACTACTTCCCACAACAAGGTAATATTACACAACATTAATGATATAAAGTAGACCCAATGAATCAAAAAAATATATTGTTCTACCAACTTACTCTATCTAACTCTACAATTAAAAAGAACTTATGTAAACTCAACATAATATTTGCTACTTCTACATCTAAAACAATAAAAGACTTAGTCAATGCTAAACAAAACAATAAGCCAAAACTTGAAGGAGGAATTTACTTGATCGCCTGTAATGATTGTCACAAAAATACATAGGAGTAACCTAAAGAAATTTAAATAAAAGATTATATTAACACAAAAAGAGACATTTTCCAAGACAATAAATCGAATGCAATGGTTGCCTACCATAGCAAGACTGACCACAATTTTGATATAAAAAATGCTACTCTGATCAAAAGAGAAAATTCCCTATGACAAAAATGTTTAGAGAGTGCTTTGATTGCAAGGTCATCTTCATCGATCCATTGTTTGTTGTGCTTTGGATCCCGTCTCAACAACAGCAAAGGTTGGATGACTCAGTTGCCTTTGGCGGGGAAATGCAATCTGATGAAGCCTCACATCCATTACCATTCGTGTGGCCATATGCAAAACTACATCTGCCAGATGATGATATGATTATTCTGCCATTGTTAAATGGAACATTTCTCTGTTGCTACTATACACATTAAATGTCGAAGACAATGAATGACAAATATAACCTAGTCTACACGACAACACAGCGCCATCTACTGTAAACAACCTTTAAACTTAATAACTCAAAAACAAAGGATTTGCAGACATATGTTTATATTGACTTTTGTGCTTGTTTTGGTGTGAGGAACTTGTGCCCTAAGTTTGTAAAAGTATTTTTGATACACATGCAAATTAGTTACCAGTTTTTTTTTCTTTCAATAACATTTTCTACAAACAAAAATTCAGTTTACCCATGGGGTCACCTATCACTGGTGTTCTCACTTGCCTCTTTCTTGAATTCTTAGAATCCACCCCATTTAAACATACCATACCTAACAGCTCCACTTACCTGAGATACATACGTGACGTCCTCTTACTTTATCCCCAACATACAAACCTGATTAAACATAATAACAAAACTCAATAAGGTTGAACCCATCATTGAATTCACACATGAACTTGAAACAAACAACTCTCTACCTTTCCTTGACATCTTATTAATACACAACAATGATAAATAAAATTTTAAAGTTTACCAAAAACCCACAAACAAAAACAACCTATTTCTATTCCCACTATAACCAGAGAATAAAATCTGGACTAATAGGATTTTACCTCAGAGCCCTTAGGAATATGTAACCCTGAATACCTACATGAAGAAGAGGAATATATTGAGAAAACATTCAAACTTCTCCACTACCCAGACCATTTTGTCCTCAACACTAAAAAAAACAAAAACAAAAAACAAACAGATACTTCCAAAAATTACACAACTCATAATCTTTCCCTCTGACATCCTTTTAATTAAACTCGCAAATGAATTAGCCATCCTTAACACTAGGATCATTAACACTACCTCCAAGACAATCAGAGATTAATCAAGAAGAAAAATAAACCAAACACCATTTCAAATGCTAAAATTTATCAGATAAAGTATCTACAGTGCAAAACCATTTATGTGGGGGAGACATCACGTCATCTAAAACCCATATCTGTGAACAGAAGAGAGACTTGAATTTAGATAGTTATTCTAACTCTTTTGTCTTACATTGAAACGATGTAGGATATAATTCTGATTTCAGTAATGTGAGCCTAATTAAAAAAGAATATAACCCTTTAAGGAGAAAATATGAAAACATATTTAGAGCATTACTACCAACTATAAACACTCGTTTAAAACATTACATCACATCACCATCCTTCTACAGATCCATTATTCATGTCTATCTAATACATAAAAATAAGGAAAATACATAAATCCTTTTGAAAAATATGCATGATAAATGTTTTAATGATAAATCCAATGAAAACATGATTATTACAATATCTTGATATATTTCACCAACCCACATAGAGGTGACAACAACAGACATTACACACACACACACACACACATTATTGCAACATTTTGCTACATTTCACTGACATATATGAGGATGACATCTATAGACATTCCTCTCACGCACACACACACACTTATATGCTTACATGAATTAACATTACCATCCAACATACACCTAGACAAACAAGCGTTTCTTACACACTCATACACTTTAACATCCAAAACATTCCTCACAGATATTTATATATTAGCTATTGCATTAATACACATGGCATATAACTGACCAATAAGAACTAACCAAGCATCATAATATACCAATACTCTGTCTCTTTGCCTTTTTTTATTTCTATCTCAATCTCTAACGAAGCTTTAATGAAACATGTTAGATTGAGATACATTTCCTACTTGTTCTTTTTTATTTTATCAGATATATGTATATAAAAACTGAGTATATTTGTAAAAAGGACAATATAAAGTTTTCCTTTTGTCTATATATATATATATATATATATATATATATATATATATATATATATGTATGTATGTATGTATAAAACACAAGATTAAAGAAATTGCATAATGTAAAACCAAACCTATATATAAATAGATAATAATATCAAATCCGTAAGTCGAAAGGATAATACAAGTAGGTCTTTTTGATATAAAATATTAAAAAGATATATCCATAAAGAGAGCTCAATATATAGTAGACAGTTTGATTTCTTTGAGAAATTGTAGGATATTATATGGATTAATATCATGAAAGAGTTCTTTCATGTTGGTCATTTGGTTGATTTTGTTTAACATATCAACCTCTGTGGGTTATTTAATGCCGAAATCTAAACATTTGAATGCATTTGTATGCCTTAAACTACCGATAAAATGTATTGCTGGTCATTTTACTATCAATAGCAGTTGTTTATTTCTTTTTTATATGAAAATGTATTGGTTGTATTTTTACAATAAAAATGTATTTTTATACTTTCATAGTGTTTATTTTTGCTTGGGAGTTCACTACTTGCCCATAGCTGTGATCCTAACAGGTGGGAACATTAGCAATTAAAAGGTGGTTTGACACTCCTCAAAACCTCCAATTTCCCAATCAGAGTACAAAGGTTGAAAACTATTCGCATCAAAGAGACTGGGGCAACTCTCTCAGACGTTAGGTATGCCCTGTATAGTTACTTATTAAGCTTAACTTTGTCTGGCATAAGGCCACAACCATGGGGTACTTTGTGAGGACTGAATTTACTACTATAATTATATTTTATTTTTTTGATCTAAAATAATTTTTATCTGACCTTTGCCATGGCCTATCCTATCCCAGATACACACCCACAAGGTTTTTTCTTCCGACACATTTTGTTCTTTCTTCTTCCTCATAATCTAGTCTTTCTTTTATCTTTGCTACTCAAAGAAAAGGCATCTTTCCTGTAGTGTCTATAGTCTTCTCAATCTCTTACAAACCATTCTATCACTCTTTTCTTATCTTCCACTCTGTCCAATTTCAGTCTCTTTATCTCTTTACACCCTCTTCTTCACTAATTAATCTCTCCTGTATCATTGAAACTCTGTTTCTTTTATCCGCATAAAATACCCACTCTAAAGATAACAGGCTATCCTTCTTGCAGCAAACTCTTTCAATAAATTCTGTCAAACTTGCAGATATCATAAATTGACAGACTGTAATGGCTTCTCTTTCATTTTTCAGCTTTTTTTTTTTTTTGGAAGGGTGAACAGCTGACAGACAAATCAAGAGCTCACAAAGGGAGGTAATCACAGCACAATTCCTGGGAAAAGGTCTTGCAATCTGACAACTGAGCAGAAGTAATAGGCTGAGAAATTCAGAAAAAGACACAAAGGAAATAAATATCTAGGCAATTACTAATATCTTTTTGTCTGTTGTCCTCATCTTTGTTGTCATATTCATGACATTTCGGCCATTGTACTCTCTGGCCTTTTTCAGGTGATTGGACTTTTGAGTCCATGAAGAGGATCTCTGACATGCTGTCAGGGGAGCCTAACTCACCCAGCTGTGTCCACAACCCATACTCCTCTGTCTCAGCACTACAAGAGTAGGCTGAACCTTCACAGCCATCTTCATCACCACCACCAGAAGGGAGAAAGGGAATAAGGAGAGAGGATGACGATCCTGATATTTGGATGCAACCGGGTGCTGCCACTGAAAACAACTATTCAATCTTTTTAGTATTAATAAAAGTTTCCTTCCTAAACCATTGTTTAAGGTAGTGTGGAATGTCAGCATCTTGCTTATATCATTATTTGACTCCTAGTTAGATGTGCTATCCATTTTAGTTGTTGCAACTGTTGGAAGTTTTCAATTGTTATTTGATAAAGTTCTCTGGGATTCTGTAGAGTCAGTTTATAACTTCTAATGAAGCATTGTCTTTAAGACCTGAAGGATGCATTCACTTGAATCATTGATCTGAGAAAACAATTGTTCAGGCATTTCTAAAAGAGTTAGATGACATACATGACATTCATATGAAATTCTAGATCAGATGAGGCAATTTAAGAGTGTGTCTCCAGTTCTTAGAGTAATATACTAGATTTATAATATCTTATGGTCTTGGACAAACGTACCTCCAGTGCAGACTATCATATGTTCAATTTTCTTATCTTCCAAATTTGTTTTATCTATATGCTTAATTCCACATACTGAATTTTTGTGATTGATTCACTAACAATAGTGTAATTGATTATAGTACCACCAAATTGTTAGGAGAATCTTTTGGGGGTAAAGATTGTGGGAAGATTTTCTCAAACCAAAGAAAGCACTACAATAAAAAAAAATATTTTAAATAAACAAAGCAAATTGTAGCAAGTGTCAAGCAATATGATCAGCAGTCAAATTGGGTTGGGGTGGGAAAATTTCTGCATTATTTTTGTTCACTTTGCTATTTCTGTTGATTATATAGGTTGCTTTCCAACCAACCCAGTTCGCCCCCTAGTATAGAGTTGTTTGTTTCTAGATGGCTGCCCACAATAATTCAGTGACAACTTGCAACCATAGGGATCATCTTGGAGATCCAGATCATCAGAAGTGACTTTTGTTTGAACCAACAACACAAACCATTCTGAAGGAGATTCTATCCCCCAACCATGGGTGATGAAATGTGTGGCTTTGCCAATACAATGGCCAAGCTTGAACTCAGGGAGGCTAAGGTCACAAAAATATTTTTATTCATCTTTGCTTTGATACCCAATAAAAAAATTGACACATCAGAATAAAAAATTAAATATCTAACAGAGGAAATACAGTGCTTTTGTATTTTATATATATATATATATATATGTATGTATATGTATATATATAATTAATTTTCATATATAAATTTGTGTAGAAGAGAATGATGAGAAAAAAATAATCTCACTAAGACAATGCAAAAATTGCCATTTATTTTCTTCCAACCTGATAGATATGAACACACTGGGATTTATAAAAAAAAAAAACAAAAAAAAACTATGGAAAGTACAAGATATATAGACATAGTTAGAATAAGTAGGAAGAGAAGGAAGAAAAAAATGAAGAAAGAATGAAAGAGTCAGGAAGACAGAGGCACTGAAAGACTGAAATGTTTGCTGCAAGTGTGTATGTTCCTGACAGCAAATCTATAGGCAAGGTCAAATTTAGATGAATAGGAGGAACTCCATGACAGGCAGACAGATAGATATCACCAGCATTTAGCAAAGCAACAGAAAAAGAAGTCAAGAGAAGGTATCTGGAAGTGGGGGAGTCTGGCATTCATAGCCAGTAAATGGAGAAAAGCAAGAGAAATACAGTGTGTGTGTCTACAAAAACACCCATACCATATATCAGTCATAAATAAATAAACACCTACAGTAACTTTACTTAATATGCATATATATATATGTGTACTTGCATGCATAAGAGTGTGTGTGTGTATATATATATATATATATATATGCATACACACACTACAGTTGAAAAGTTTAAGGCCACCTCTGGTAATTTTTAAAAATTAGCCTGAAAAGTAGTTGTTTTGTTCTTTAAATAAGAGAAAATTATACATGGTTAAAAAAAAGTGAGACATGATTTTTTTATTAAAAATTTTATCATGACAAAAAGAAAAAAAGCATTTTATGATGAAATTTTGCTCTCATCAAAATATCCACCTTTAGCTTTGATTACTGCACCACAAATTTTTGACCTTCCTTGCAAAAGTTTCTCAAAGTATAAGGTTGATAATAGATTCCATTCTTTTTTCAATGCCTTTAATAGCCCTTTTTCATTTATTTTTCACTCTTCTGTCAAGTTCATCCTATGCCACTTTGGAGGTTGCTTCAAACTTTTGAACTGTAGTGTATATACACACAAATACAGATACAGATTTCTATATAGACATCATTTCATGACCCCACCACTCACACACATGAATATATTAAATGTCTACTGTCAACAAATATTCCTTTTTCCATGTTTTAATGTTATGCAAAAGTTGAGTTTGCTATTTAATTCTATTTATTTTAATCAACAAATTCAGGTCATCAGTGCTAGCCAATATATGCTTTGCCTCCTCAAAAACTATCGATTCTTACCAAAATGTTAACTGACACCCTGGAGTTTTTCAAATATCTCCTTTCATAATGGAAATACCTATTTCCCAAGTAAACATGTATGACCATAGATTTTTTAAAAAATTCAAAGAAAATGGTTACCACCTTCAACCTTAAAATGAATAAATACATAAATATTTTATCAAATTCAGATAAAATAATAATTACATTAAAAAAAAAAAATTTTGAGCAAATAAGAAAATACAATTTTATTAACAACATTTACTCACTTTTCATATATTAGGCATTAAATGACATCACTTAGTATCTTCCACAGCTTATCTTTACTTACACAGTGAGCTTTAAGAATATTTTAGAGCATTCTTAAATATAAAATTTTGGAAACTTAATATTTTTCCACCACTTTAATTCTGTTTATAAATACATGTGGCAAAATAAAATCCTTACATTTACCTTGATAAAATCCCTCAGAGGATGAAATGCATTGTTAAAGAAAAGGTTTCCTTTTGTCTTTTATTCATAGCCTTTTTGACAGATATATTTCATATATATATATATATATATATATATATATATTAATAATATTAATATTTTTTATAAAAATCAGATGAACGATAATTATAAACAGGATGAATGCAGAATGAATAACATTATAAAAAAATGCATAGCACCAGTTGATAATAGCAAAAAAATTAGATTAATTATTTATTATAAAAAATTTAAAACTTCTAACCTTATAGTTAAAAATAATAATTCACCTCCTAGAACAAAATTAAATAGAGCAAACATTATTTACGAATTCAAATGTCCATTAAGGAATTGTATTCCTCAAGAATCAACTTTCGTAAATAATTATATAGGCCACACTACAAATCGTTTAACACGCAGATTAACTCTACACCTTTCTGACAATAGCTCAATTAGATCTCATTTAAATATTCATGGAGACCTACCGGACACTATTCGGAATATACTTGTCGACAACACTAATATAATAGCATCATCCACTTGCAAAAAAAGGCTAAAAATAATGGAAGCCTTACTAATAAAAATAAACAAACCAACACTTAATAATATTAACTTTGAACATGGACATAATATCTTGACCGTGTTTTGAAACAAAAAATGAATCACTTTATAAAACATACACATAACAAACTATTTCTAATTCTAACAGTTGAAATATAATCCTTGATAATGGCTAAATGTATAGCCGAAAGCGCTCGGATAAAAAGAACATTCGGACAATTTTTATATAATTTATCCTCTGAAAAGAAAAACTTTATTAGATCGCACGAGAAATTATATAAAAAACTAAATAAAAGCACCTTGTCAGTCGTTTTTAATGAAATGTGCTTGAAAGAAGGATTGCTGCCTAAATACAGAAATTATATATATATATATATATATATATATATATATATATATAATAAACTGTTACAAGAAAGAGAGGAGTATATTCAAAATTACACAGATACAAAGAAAGAGGAAAGTTTTCTTTTGTCTTTCTTTCTTTTCTCTTCCTTTTTCTTTTATCAATTTTTTCTTTTCTTTCCTTTTTTTTTTCTTTATAAAAATCTTTTTTATCTTTATAGAAAATTTTCCCAAAATGAAAAATGAAGTGATATATCATAAATTGTAAGTTTAAATAAAATCATTTATTATCATCAGTGTTAGCAGCATGATGAGATGCTGTTGCTTATTAAATGTCAAAACAAAAAATATAAATTATGTAGTAGTAACTTACATGTTCTAATGTAGCAGTTTATAATAAATATTTGTTTGCTCTACTCTTGTATTTTTATATATATATATATATATATATATATATATATGTGCATGTGTGATAAACAATATGTATATTTATTAATATATACTTAAAAGCACTGTGATATTTCATCAAGCCTCTTGACAATCAGAGATTGACAGCGGACCGCTCTTCCGATCTAACATTAACTTCCAAGTAGGGAAAAATCTGGCTGGTTACATTCAATGCCTTGAAAACCAAACTGGTTACAATCCATCACCAACGATTAGACCCCGAACTACCGCCAGTCATGATGAACGGATGTCCTCCTTGAGGAGGTTATGTTTCTTGAGAGAATATTGGGCCTCAAAATCACACTCGACCCAAAGCGGAATATTACATTGCTGAATATGCAGTTAAAATGATCGGCTCCCTGTACCTGTGATGTCACTTGCATAGTAGGAAACCACCCACAGTCCCTCCGTATTCCATCAGCAAGAGGCAAGTTCCACTCAAACAGCTTCTTGCTGTGAAACAGACTCCCAAGAGGATGTTTCCCTGATCACTACAATCTTAACCTGTTAACAGTTATCTTCCCTTCTTATGCATATAAATTACCCCTTAATGTAAACCTCTACTTTGAATGGCTCCTTACTTTTATAAAGTCAAGTGTGTATGTGTAATGTACATATGAGTGTTTCTAAGCAAGAATGCACACTGCAAGATTAATCAGTAAAACCACTGATGATGATTGCATCAGTGAATGTCTGTTCAAAGTAAAAATATTGACTAAAGTTAGAAAATAACAAGTTGCCTTTGGAAACAATAATGATAAAATCCCATCAATATTTCTTTTGTACATAGAAGAAACAAGATGACCCCAAAAATATTATTGGAGGGGTAATCTAAATTTCATTACCGATCAAGCATTGCTTTTGATTCTCTTAACACTTCTGTGAACATCAATAAACATGAAAATATTAAACAAAATTGCCCACAACTCTAATTTGTTAATCTAATTCATAATCTACTAACATGTTTTTCTAAGTCACCATCATTATTCCTGTTGTAAAACATTCTCATAGACAATCTATAAAAAGACAATGGTAACCAAGTAATCAATATCTGATTAACAGACAAGAGTGCTGGCCTATAAATTTAATATTTGAATGCTTATTCTTATCACAGCATTATAAAATGCCTGCACTTTATCCATTTAGTAACACTTAGAAATTTAGAACGAAACATATACTGTTGATAATATCACATCAGTATTTTGTTTATTGTTTGCAAAGATTATACTAATTCTGACTATGAAATAGGTCAATAATAACATTGTTAAAATGACACTATTGCTTTTTATTTTACTAATCATCATCACCACATAGAGTTGAATTATATACAACCAATCCTCACTTAATGACTGGATTCCATTCCAACAAGCTGGTTACCAAATGAGAAGTTGTACCTGATTGCCATTTCAGACACATTACACATGTAATGGTTTTGTGTCAACCAGCTTCAGATAGTTTTAATGACACTTTTCCACCATTTGTAATATTTCTAATTTATTTCTAAATGTTTATACATTAGTGTACTGACCAATAAATGTAATAAACAAATTCAAAATCACCTTTATACATTACTCCAGTTTGTACAGTATATATACAGTATAAGTAAATTTTTATTTATTTTTCACTTTATCCAATTTTATTATTTTTGAAGAAAATTAAAACATTCATGATCAGTTTTTTGTAAAATACACAATATCAACTGGCTGGATTTTGTAATTTTTTTATTTTTGAGATTTTATAGATGGTTGAAAGGATGGGGGTCATGTTATTGAGAAATAGTTGTACTAAATGTGTTGATGCAGCCATTTGTAACATACACAGCTTCCACCAAGCCAAGGGACATGACCATTTGGCTCTTCATATTTTTGGACAATATTCCAAAGGTAACCTGTTCATAGTGCCATGGGAGTTTTTTTTTTAAAACTTCAGATGGTGTTTATGTCAAATTTATATTGGTGTGGCATTCATTTTTTATATTCCATTTTCTGAAATGCCATGTCTGTTCAGGGTCACCTCTGATTCCTTTTACTTATTATCTGTGAACTGCAATGACTTTTTAGGAAGGAATGGTTTCCCATTGCCTTCTCCAGTCTACTGTTCTGCTTACATTGCTGGGTGTGGAGAGAGATAGATCTATGTCTTCCTCAAGGACATTAGTATGAAACTGGACACACAACAGATCAGGATGAAATTTGAACTTGGCTTGTTGATTTCTCTTTTTGTGCGGATAAACACATTATAATGAATGCCAATCTGCAGAGCCTATAGCACTATGATATAAAGGGCATACAGCCATATCATCTTGAATCTGCCAGTTCCTATATGATCACCAAAGTTAAGCAATATCAAGTCTGGTCAGTATGTAGATGGGTGACCGCTTGGGAATACCAGATGTTGGATGTGTGGGTGATGGCTCAGGGATTGTTAATTGGAGAGTAGAGTTTTAATTCCAGTTGCATTATATTCACTTACATGCAAATACACATGGGAAAGCCACCTCTTTTCACCCCAGCTATGGATTAATTAGTTAAACTTGTATCACTAAATAATTACTATCTCCAAAATAAAAAATTCTTACAAGCTAAAAAAATGTTTTCTAGCATTAAATAATCTGCTAATCAATATGATAGAATGATTTATAGCACTATAATAAATGATTTTATAGTACTTTGATAAAGATTTATGCATAGCTCAACTAAAATGAGATCATTAAGTTAGCAAGTATGAGGATATTAGACTGAATTATACATGGCATTTCTATAAATAACAATGATTAACCCAAAAATATTAGGCAATATAGAAAAATGCCAGTGAGTGAGCTTATGTATTACCACCCAGGTCTCTTAGCCCCAACCGAAAACTATTTAGTTTACTGTAACTTCTGACATTTCCCAAAGCTAAAATTACCATTGAAATGTTGTGTATAAGGTTAAAGGGAGTTTGACAAAGAAACTGATAGCAATCTTGAAAAATGACTATTTTGAAAAGTGGAAGGGATATTTGGCTAAGTGTCTGAGAACCCAAAGATGTGATTTTGTGAAGAACTAAGATGCCCCAGCCCTGCTGTTTTTGTATAATCTTAAATAGCTGAATGCTTTTGGGATAATAACTTCTATACTGATATACTGAATATATGGAAGCAGATATTTTCTGCCTAACATCAAAAAGCAAAGAAAAAATAATATTAACTAAGCTTATGCACCAATAGAAAGTTTAAGACAGCATCAGCTGACACATTAGTTATGAAAATAGAAATATCAGCTTATGAAGAAGGTCAAAATCACACCAGATAAAATAATGAAATACAAAGTGCTGAAAAGATGAGTCCCCAAAACTTGAGAAATATGACAATGGCTTATTTCAGCATTTCACACAATATTTTTCATCTTTATCAAACAAATATCTTTGAGAGAGAGAAACTGTTTGTGCAGTGCATCTCAGGTGCTGCTGAAAAGTTTTGGGATTTTAAGGTGCTAAATGCTTTCTTCAAAGAAAGGGAAAAGAATGGTAGAAAATGAGTTTTTTTTCATTTCTTGGTGGAGTGATTTCAGCAAACACATGAACTATCTGGCAAGACATGGGAAATTCTTAGTAATTAGAGAGGTGAATAGATATATCAATCTATTCAAATTCCTCAAACTTTTCAGTAGCACC
Organism: Acanthosepion esculentum; assembly: GCA_964036315.1. Lineage (NCBI taxonomy): Eukaryota > Metazoa > Mollusca > Cephalopoda > Sepiida > Sepiidae > Acanthosepion > Acanthosepion esculentum. Next base: position 27,515,352 of record OZ038504.1, read on the forward strand.
TCATATATATATATATATATAAATATAAAAGTGAACATAGAAGTCAACACTTAGAGGCGACACGCTCTATCTCTGATATTGAGCACTTTATCCCATAAATATAGCACATTTTAAGACTATATTTCTTCATATATATATATATATATATATATATATATATATATATATTAAAAACGACTGACAAGGTGCTTTTATTTAGTTTTTTATATAATTTCTCGTGCGATCTAATAAAGTTTTTCTTTTCAGAGGATAAATTATATAAAAATTGTCCGAATGTTCTTTGAACATGGACATAATATCTTGACCGTGTTTTGAAACAAAAAAAAAAATGAATCACTTTATAAAACATACACATAACAAACTATTTCTAATTCTAACAGTTGAAATATAATCCTTGATAATGGCTAAATGTATAGCCGAAAGCGCTCGGATAAAAAGAACATTCGGACAATTTTTATATAATTTATCCTCTGAAAAGAAAAACTTTATTAGATCGCACGAGAAATTATATAAAAAACTAAATAAAAGCACCTTGTCAGTCGTTTTTAATGAAATGTGCTTGAAAGAAGGATTGCTGCCTAAATACACAAATTTTAAATTGCATGACATGGCAGCCAACAAGGAAAGCGACACTATAACTTTCAGGAAGAATCTTGTTTTGCGACAAATAACTAAAGCTAAGAATGAAACTCAACATATAAATAATGAAATCCAAAAACATACTACAGTACTAAAAAACGCTTTAACTGAAACTGAATATAATGAAGCACAATACCACATCAATATCAGTATTAACAATGATGAACTTGACCAGCGACAATTAATTACAAAAAAACTGTGCAACTTATACCAAGGAAATATTCTACTTCTCAACAACCAAGATAAATACATAAACTTATCAGCTCACATATTAACAAAAGGAATTTTTAAATCTGGGACCAAATTGCCACCTCCAACCTAAATTCGACCTTCTCAAAAAGAAGACTGAAATTGAAATCTTACATCAATCATTATGTCAACTGGAAAAAGACAAATTGATAATACTCCATCCAAACCTCAAAGATCTTCTCAAGGTAGAAGGTTTAAAAGATTATATTCCACGTAATAGAAACAAGAACATTCCAACAAAACTCAAAATTTCTGCTACAGAATTAAAAAACAATCCTAATATAGTAATCAGAAAGGCGGATAAATCCAATATTTACGTCATTTTGGATAAACTGGATTATCACAAAAAAATTCAGCACCTTATTGATGATCGTACTAAATTTACAAAATTGAATAAGAACACTACTGAAACCCTGAAGAAATATATTAATAAACTTATAACAGCCAACAATGCAGCTGCAGGATCCTTGAAAATAAATAAAATTATTGGCGATTACCAACCCGGCTACTTATATGGTAATGTCAAAATACACAAAACAGGAAACCCATTACGACCTATCATTTCTCAAATTCCAACATGCATATACCAATTATCAAAATTTCTCAACGACATTATTACCCCATATCTCCCTACTAACTATAGCATTAAATCTACCCATGAATTCCTCCAAATACTTAAAAACACAAAATTACAAACAAACCCTGGCATTCTTGCGTCACTTGACGTAGAAAATTTATTTACAAATGTTCCCGTCTCTGAAACTATCGATATTATCATTAATTCAGTGTATAAAAATAATTCAATTCCACTTCCATCAATCCAACCCAATATTTTAAGGAAACTACTGCTTGCTTGCACTACTAAAGTACCTTTTTATAGCCATAATGGTACTATTTACACACAAACTGACGGAGTAAGTATGGGAAGCCCTCTCGGGCCGTGCTTCTCTAATTATTATATGTCCTATATTGAAAACAAGATTTTTACTAAAGTTGTTAAACCTAAAATATACGTTCGTTATGTTGACGATATTTTTATTTTGGCTGAAAATAAGAAAGAAATAGAAAATCTGAAAACTACATTTCAACAAAATTCTGTCCTAAATTTTACTTATGAAATTAGTGAAAAAAATAAACTTCCTTTCTTAGATGTTCTCGTCGATTTTAGTAATAATACTTTTAAAACTTCTGTTTATAAAAAACCAACTAGCAAAGACTCTTGTCATCTTAATTTCTCTAGCGAATGCCCTCTTAGATATAAAATAGGTGTTATTAAGAATTTCCTCACGCAAGCGCACGAGAACTCATCTTCACGCACGCTTTTCTTTAATGAATTAAAAAATATAAAGCAAACGCTGATCAATAACGGATTTCCTAATCAATTGTTGGATTTCCACATTAGGCGTTTCTTGTCCAAAGTAACTAATAGCAACGGCGAGAATAGAAACATAAACAATAATATTAATATTTTTTATAAAAATCAAATGAACGATAATTATGAACAGGATGAATGCAGAATGAATAACATTATAAAAAAAATGCATAGCACCAGTTGATAATAGCAAAAAAATTAGATTAATTATTTATTATAAAAAATTTAAAACTTCTAACCTTATAGTTAAAAATAATAATTCACCTCCTAGAACAAAATTAAATAGAGCAAACATTATTTACGAATTCAAATGTCCATTAAGGAATTGTATTCCTCAAGAATCAACTTTCGTAAATAATTATATAGGCCACACTACAAATCGTTTAACACGCAGATTAACTCTACACCTTTCTGACAATAGTTCAATTAGATCTCATTTAAATATTCATGGAGACCTACCGGACACTATTCAGAATATACTTGTCGACAACACTAATATAATAGTATCATCCACTTGCAAAAAAAGGCTAAAAATAATGGAAGCCTTACTAATAAAAATAAACAAACCAACACTTAATAATATTAACTTTGAACATGGACATAATATCTTGACCGTGTTTTGAAACAAAAAAAAAAAAAATGAATCACTTTATAAAACATACACATAACAAACTATTTCTAATTCTAACAGTTGAAATATAATCCTTGATAATGGCTAAATGTATAGCCGAAAGCGCTCAGATAAAAAGAACATTCGGACAATTTTTATATAATTTATCCTCTGAAAAGAAAAACTTTATTAGATCGCACGAGAAATTATATAAAAAACTAAATAAAAGCACCTTGTCAGTCGTTTTTAATGAAATCTGCTTGAAAGAAGGATTGCTGCCTAAATACACAAATATATATATATATATATATATATATAATATTAATAATCTTATAAATATAAGGAGCCGTAGGTGTTTTGGCTTGTAAATGAACAAGCCAATACCCAAGGGGAAAAAAAGAATAAAAAAGAAAGAACTAAGAACATATGTTTTCCAGCGAAAATGATTGTCTAGAATCTAAGTTCAGAGTCCAAAGAAAAAAAACCTCCAATACGAGTAAAGTAAAATAATTAAGCAAAGTGCTCAATATGCTAAGTAGAGCAAACTAAGTAAATCAACCTAAAGAGCCAGACAAACCTACCAAGGTTTCACCTACGCGGATCATCAGGGCACTCTGGCTAAAAAGGCAAAGTAAAAACAGAAGTATATATAGCCTACAATACAAAAACATGACCATGTGACCAAAAAAAAAAATAAAAAACAAAACAAAATAAGAGACCAAACAGTAACACAACAATGGGAGGAGTTGAAGCTATTTATCAATCAACATAAAAAAAAAAAACAGAAACAAGAGAAGAAAACCAAACCTATTGTAGTAACCAGCATTTTCTATGTCTACACTTACTTAATATTTCTGTTTTTAAATTCAGCAAATTATTAGGTTCTTTAAATAAAGCGATGGCTAACTTTTCATCAATACAAAGAGGACAAACTTTATTACCTGCTTTATATTTATGGCATTTCCTTAATATTTCTCATTTCAAAATGCGGTCTTTATTATAATCATATTTAATTTTCCATATGTGTGTAGATAACATAGTATTATGCTTGAATCTTTTGTTATTAAAACTACTAATATGGTTATAATAGTGTTTTTTAAAACTATTTTGAGTAGATCCTATATATACGTTGGGGTTGTTAATTCTATCCTTGTATATTTTTACCTGGTATACCACACACTCTTGCTGGCACTTACCCTGGAGAGAACAGGCTTTCTTATTCCTACAATTACATTTGGGAGGGGCTGTGCGTGATTTATCCTTAATTTTTCTCATGTTGTATCAACTAATCAAGCTAGCCTCATTGGGCATACAACTATAGCTTAATTTAACATAGTTTTTGTTAAATATTTTATATAATGCACTAGTTTGTGGGAAATTTTGTTCGAAAAGTCTAAAGAATACTTTGCCTATTTTAGTTTTCACTGTAGAATTATATGGTGGGTTAAACTATAGTATATTTCTACTTCTAGTTCTGCATTTGGTTTTCATTCTGTGGTCATCATTTATATTAATATATTCTAGTTTGTTGTTATTAAGGCCTGTTCATAGGTTATTTTGTTTGCATTAAAAATATTCCTATTCGATAAATGTGTGGTCAGTCTATGATTAATAATTTTTGTTATCTGCTTCAAGATACATCGGGTGATTAAAGCCTACGTTTATGTATTGTGGGTACTGATTCTCCTTTCTATATGGTGAAATATTACCATCCTGCAAATCTAATATAATATCCACGTAATTGGTAACTTTTAGGTCTATTTCTATGTCTAGATTGAATCCGAATTTTTTTTTGACAATCCCAGTTAGTCAGATGCCTCCGACTTAATAATTTAAACAGTCATGTGGACACTAATAACCATGGTCTGTACAGAGATGATGGTTTAATCATAGTTGACAAAAGCAACCCTAGGAAATGTGACATAATCCGAAAAAAGCTTCACTGGTTTTTTTTTAAATTTGGATACTAAATCACAAATTTTGTGACAACTAAAACAACAAAATAATGAATGTCTGTTTTTCTCAGAAAGTTTTTCACACTTGAAAGCTTGGCAAATTGCAATCTTCAAAATCCTATTTTTATCCAGTTGACCTTGTCACAAATTAAAACAAGCTTATTTAATCCATTAAATCTGGTATCAATTATAAAAATCTGATATTATTTACAATTTTATAAAAACTCTAGTATTAATTATAGGTTTGCTGGTCAAACATTCCACAACAATGACAGCTTGATCCTAGATGCAAAAAGCAAACCTAAGTTCCACAAAGTCAACTTCCATGGCTAATGTACCCAAGAGCTGGATGCTAGGAACAAAAGCAGCCTAAACAAACCCACCAATTGGTTCCATGAGATCCACTGTATCTGGTCTATCAGCTTAAGACAGCTGAAAGAGCCAACAGTTGGGAGAACCAGATTATTTCATTTCACCCCAAGCAAGACAATAAAGCCACTAACACACAAGAGAACATAACAAAAGATAACTATTGACATTGTATTTAAATTTTTGAAGATTAAGGTTGAGTGGAAAACAAGAAGTCAGAAAAGAGTTCAGCAAGTGAGATGCATGAAAGAAAAAACTGTTAGCATCGAACTTACAGTTACATCTAACCATTTCAACCGTCAGAGATCTTGCCACCAATCCAGTACTATGCTTGGTACCAAAGTGAAAAGCTCGGCAGAACAATTACCATGAAAATATTTATAGAAAAAGGAGAGGGAAGCTACATTATGGTGGTGGGAAAGTGACTGAAGTTGAGATGCCAGGTCAGGACATTGCAGATTCTGCTCAAGAATTTCTAAATATAAAGCAGAAGCACCAAACCAGATGTGGCAGCAATATTCAATGCAGGGGCAAATGGTAGGCTTATAAAAGTCTAAGATAGATTCTGCTATAGCGTTCAGTTTGTACCAGAGGTTGTCTTCCTAATGAATGAGCCAACAAAACCCAGAATCATTAGCCTCAGATTTAATGGTGAGTCACTTCAAAGGATTAGTAATTGACATGCATCTGATGATGAACTACAGTATCTATCTAGTGGCCAGGACTACTATTGGACAGATGCTGCACTATAGTGATCCCGTTATGATGAGATATGTGGAACAGTACTGGCTAGGGTCAACAAGGGGACATCTGACATTATTAACGACGAGGCCTCCAATAATACACAAATTGGCCTATAAAGCTGTAGACCACTTGCAGCAGGAGATCATGCTACTCTGTGGAGACTTTTGTGCAGAAAATACCAACTGACCTTGTAAAAGGCTGAGGGCATGTACTTGCCAATGCCATTTGTAATGAAGGAATTATGCATGTCTACATTATGAAACTGGGAACAGATCTTTCTCTCACAAATAATGGTAAAGTCCAAGAAAATAACTTGGATTTACTGCTTAGAAGATTAACACATAATGTGCACCTTTGAGTCAGTCAAAGAAGGAAAAAAGCAGCAAAGTTAGCAGCGACCATGTAAACTGTTTTTGCTCTGGGAGAACCTTTGCGTGGAGTTTGAGGTCACCCTTTTGTAAGTGAAACTATCATCTTGTTTGAATTGACTTACTGTAATACTACACTTTCCAGTCATTAAGCGAAACACCTGAATGAACAACATAGTCATCTAAGCAGTAAGCATCTGGCCACCAACACATCTGATGCTGAGGAGGTTGTCAAATTCAACCTACACCTGGAAATTGGCAATGGAAACATTCTAGTCAAACAAGTAAATATAAGCCTTTTTCAATTCGTTCTTGGTCAGGTTGAGTTTTTCATTGTGTGTGTGTGTGGATACTCATATTTGAGTAGACACCTGATGTATTTTTAAAACAGTATATTTATTTTCATTTCGGGTCTGACTATTTGAGAAAAGTTATTAAAGAAAGTGATGCATCTTCTGGCAGGATTCGAACCTGTATCACCCTTTACAGGTCGTATCTTTTTCTTTAATAAGATTTCTTGAATATTCAGGCTGGTAAATGAAAATAAATATAGTGCTTAAAAATAAACAAAGTGTCTACTCAAATATAGGCACCCACTAAAAATAAGGTTTAAAGTAATAAAAATCTGTTGTATTAATGATTAAAAACTTACATTACTTCTTCAAAAATGTGTGTGTGTGTGTGTGTGTGCGCTTGCTTTACTTCAGAATAGGGTCAGTAAGAAGATTACTAATACTAATAGGAGCTGTACGCTTGTGGCTTTGTAACTGACAATGCTTATATATATATATATATATATATATATATATATATATATATATATATATATATATATATATATACACACACATACGCAAAGTGTATCAAAAATACTTTTACAAACTTTACAGATGCGTCCCTTCAACTAAAACAATGACAAAAGTTCATATAAACATATATTTCATGGCACATTTTGAACATTTGTTATTAGTTGCTCTGTTGAGGTGCAACGATGTACCTATATATATATATATATATATATAATACCACACATAGTGATTTTTGGTGAGAATAAAACCGTTCTCAATGTATAATAACAGAGCTAAAATTTATACTAATAATAACTATACATTTTGTTCTGCACCATTTGGTACAACAATAAATTGCCATTTACATGAAACTCAGGGTTTTAGCAAAATCTACATTTCTTTTATATATATATATATATATATATATATATATATATATATATATATATATATATATATATATATATATATTTAAATACCCTCAAATTCTTGAATCAACTTCTTAATGTTGATATTAAATTCATTAAAGAAGGTGCCATAGTTTTTTTTTCACTTCTTTTATTTTCCCCAAGTACTTTCAATCTCATCCAAAATCATCTTCAGGAGTGAATTGCTAAGACAAAAAAATTTATGTAAATGATAGTTGTGAATTTTTTTGTAAATACACATGAAACGCACTCTGTTATAATTATATGAACATACTGCATTATATTTAATTTATAATTATAACAGTGTTTCATGTGCATTTACTAAAATAATTCACAACTATCAATTACATTAATTTTTGTTTTAGTAATTCACCCCTGAAGATGATCTTGAATGAGATTGAAAGTACTTGGGAAAGCAAGAGAAATGAAAAAAAACTATGGTATCTTTCTTAATTTAATATCAACATTAAGAAGTTGATTCAAGAATCTGGGAGGATTAACATAAAAATAAATAGACATAATATCTCCAGATTATTCAACCAAGCATTTTTGAATGAAGATATACTGCTATATATATATATATATATATATATATATATATATATATATATATATATATATATATATATGAGTGTGTGTGCTTGTTCAAATTTTTAACTTTGTTACAAGAGACTAAAGACTGTTCACTCAAGTCAAAATTAATACTGACAGGAAAAAAACAGATAACATCTTTATTTGGTTAGAGTAGCCCAGAGAAGGGATAGAATTCCTACAGAGAAGGACATAGAAATATCCATTCTGGGCAAAGTAATGGTCTGCATCTTAAAACTAAAAAAGGTTTTCCTTTTTCTCTCAACTGGCACAAATAAATGTGAGATATATATTGCATTTGCTTTGTTGTTCCAACAGCAGTATAATAGTTTTATATTCATCCATTACTCTTCTTCTTAGCTGTGCTGTAGAATTTGCTTTTCGCAACACAATTCAAAACTCCAACCAAGACAGCAGTATTCAACACACAACTGCAGGTTGATTCAGCTAACTTAATAGAACAATCTTTCATCAGGGCAGACATGTTTACATGTCCAATGCATTATAGAAACACAGCTCATGATTTAAACATACCTTACATGTTTGTGCCTTAGCGCACACATATTGCTGTGTATACTGCACCAGATCCTAGAAAAGATACATACTGCCCCATAGAAATATTCCTCCCACCCACCTCTATAATTTCACCTTCATTTGTAACTGACATGCTAAGAGTGGCAACCGCTGCTTCGCAGGCCAATGAGAGTGCACATGAGAACTTGTCCACAAAAGCAAAAACGTCTTCAATGCATAAAGATTATTTATCTCCAAAGGAAATGAATGAGCATCCTGCACAGGTGAAAGGTCATTGAGGACAAAGAAAATGACTCTGCATCTGCTTCAATGAGAAGGAAAAACCTTTTGTCAGAAATACAATTATTTCATGACAATATATTTTAAAAGAAAATGCAATAGGTGATTTTCATAGGGTGATGTCACAGCACACTGATTCTTATATAATGGTCATATTGTCCAAAACAATTTTTAAACATATTCTCATAATTCTTATTCAATTATGCAAGATTTACATTTCCATTTAATGGCATCATTTGTAAAAACAATACACTAGATTTAGTTGTGTAACTCTACCGAGTGAAGATAGCTCTGGCTGACACCAAATTAGTTGTGTTTCAATCCTGGCTTGAGGCATTCGGAAGTCTAGTCGCACTGAGGAGCTGTGATACAGCGAAACAGTACTGTCTGTGAATGACATAAAATATATATATATATATATATATATATAATGGTTACATGACAGAGTGGTTAGAATGTTCGCTTTCTGACCAGGAGACCCAGTTTTGAATCTCAGCATCATCAATTTGTCAGGAAGGAGACTTCCTGATGTTACTGATGTTATTAGTCGAGAAGGAGTGACCCCAGCATGCAGCACCTTTGGAAAGTGCCTGAAAACCATATCACGGGTTGACCCAAGCCTTATGAGTGAAATTGGGTTGACAGAACCCTGAGGGGGCCATTGATAGCTGTTCTAGCACGAAATCACAAGTCATCGTGACTGAGGGTTTGAGTGTGCTGGCCTTGATCAGGCTGTTGATCATGCTAGATAACATGCACTTTCACAGAAACTGTAACTAAGATCCACTGAACATAGTCGCAGCATAAACCACAGGTGGCCTTCGTGGGTGCTGAACGAACATAAATATGCCAAATATGCAAGCGTCTGCAATAGGGATTGGCTAGCCGCCCTAGCAGACAGGTATATTCGAATACAAGTGGCCAGCTATAGAGTCATATATAAAGGTCATGATTTTATTAGATTTTATAGCACACTGACAACTGTACAATGTTCAGGTAGAAGCAAATAGATTCCCAGGTTTTCTAATGATATATTCCAGCTTTGAATGTGATTATAAATGGTTTTATGACACATTAACTGCTACATACTAGTCATACAAAGTGTTATATAGGAAGAAAGTGTCACTGCCGACACTTGAGTTTGAACACAGATCACCAGTGAGCAAACACAGGCGATCCCATTATTGAATTAAGTAGACCCAGTAACCATAGAGGAAACGCATATATGTAGGAAGTAGATGAAGACAAATGATCATTATTCCTAGTCTATCCTCTATACTATACAGATCACTAATTCTACTCTATCCTCTATTACTATACAGATCACTAATTCTACTCTATCCTCTATTACTATACAGACTGCTATTCTGTACTCTATTCAGTGTAGTATTTCTCTATTCGGATCACTATACAAATTACAAGTACTATTAGTGTGAAATTATTCAAAGGGGTCTGACATCAGTATTGTTCGACGACATGGTATAGTTGTATCTTCGATTACAAAGTCTCTAATACAAGCATTACGAAAGTGACAATGAGTATTCATTGGCATCCCAAAACAAAGTCAAATAATTTATCATTTAAATGGTTAGTTTTTTACGGTATGTCAAATATTGCAAAATCTCAAGAATGCTGAAGAACTCATCAGAAGGATTACAATTCTTGTCTGAATATTGAAATAACTCATCTGAAAATTTCAGACAGTATAATTTTAATTCAAAAACTTGATCATTTAATATTAATATCTTGCAAGGAAACTAAAGGCAAAATATTAACTTGAAAGGCATTCCTAAAAGTCACAGAAGTATATCTTATACATGCTCACCGAAGAACGTGTAGTAGCAAACACATGATGATGGTTATAACTGGTACAAGAACTCAAAGGTCATTCAGTGTTATGAATGAGGGAAAATAAACAATTATAACATTTACATTTAACAATGGAATTTAAAGAATTAAACAATGAACTTTGTAATTTTGTACATTGATTTGACATTCAACCTGCTGTGTACTGAAAAATAAGGAAGCGATTAACAATGGTCAGGAATTAAAGCAAGCATTGCTAACAGAAAATGCCTATCATTTTTATACCATGAATACATTCCTTATGATTTTACTACAAATGCATTGGAAATAATTTTACTATAGAAATACACTGAAGAAAAGGTATGTCAGTGTTGAGGAAAAATGTAAACATTAATAACAATGAGTTAAAAACAACAAGGATAAAGATACCTGTGAAACAAAGATGAAGATATAGTGAAATAATGGCAATGGCTCATTTCAGATAGCATTTAAATTCTCTTTAATCAAATATCTGCCTGAGCTAACAACTACCATAAACTATCTTACCTTCCAAGATTGTAGAAGCAAAAAAGCTGTTTTCAACCTTAACAAGACACACTCAACTCAGCAATCCCCTTCATATTTTATAATATGGCATACCAGCAATCCATGCAAATTTAATCAAACCTATAGTTGAAGGCCATCCTGAACAGCAGAAATAATTTGATCTCATTTGAAATTCTTTTGGTTTATATTTTTATTTATTGTATTCATCTGTGTATCTTATGTTGTTAAGAAATTAAAAATATCTTTTGGCTTACGGCCATATCAGATTGAATCAGTAGTTCCCTGATGATTTTCAAAGTTAAGCAACATTGAGCCTGGTCAGTACCTAGATGGGTGACCACTTGGGAATACCAAGTGATTTAAGCTTGAATGTGCAGGTGGTGTAATGGATAATGACTCAGAATTGTTAATTGGAGAGCCATGTTCCAATTCTCAATAGGTTCATTATATTCCTTTATAGATAAAGATTCTTGGGAAAGGGATGAATCTACATTCTTCTCCTCCCAACTATGGGTTAATTACTAAGATGCGTATCACTAAATCATTATTAAAAAAATTCTTAGAATCTAAAAATATCTCCCAGATTTAAGTAACCTGAAAGGGTTGACAAGCCATAAAAAAAACAAATCAATCAACCAATCAAAAACATTATTTTTCAATTAGTATCAGTCTATCATCTTACTGTTGGCTTCTCTCAAAGCTGATTATGGAGGTAACAACTTTCTGCTGTTAGTGTCTGATTAAGAAAGAAAGCCCTTGGAGAGAGGTTTCTCTGTCAATTACACATGCAAGATATCTTACAGTAGAAGAGAGAGAACAAGGAGAAGTGAACTGTGCATCAAGTATGAAGCAAACATTAATATCCTTAGCAAGAATCCCAAGCTCATTCAATGATTTCATTTTCTCTGCCATGTCACATGCCTGCCATTTTCTCATACCATCTTTGTTGCTTCAAGCCTCCCATAATACAATGCATAATCTATTCATTACACTATTTGTTAACAGTGCTTAGATTCATATTGGACCCTCCCCATAATATCATAACCTTATACCAGGTTAATCTTTATGAAAACTGTCACATTGGGGACAACCAATTTTTCAACAGTCTTTATTTACATCATGGATTCTGGTTCAATAGAACACCACTTGCAGGGAATTGCCACTTAGTGGGACAATATATACAAGTATAGAGTTAAATAGAATATTCTGTCCTTTTATGTAAACCCATAATAATGTTTCTTTTTTTCTTATTCTTTCACAGTTAGTAATAACTTGTATCTTAGTGGCTTTACTAACTTGAACAATATATTTTTATTCATTGGGTTTGTCAGGAAGGAACACAATTCTATTGTGAAATATTCTATGATCCTTTTGTTTTACGCTGACTATGAAATAGTCATGGCATTGGAGGAGCTTGAAAGTATTTTCGATGTATTCCTCCTCTTCATATAAAAACTGAGGACTTCAAATTCTGAGTGGTCTTAAATAGAATCCAATGATTATTCCAGATTTTATTTTGCTGTTATGATGAGAATAGAAATTTATGAGATCATTTTTATTAGTTGAATTTCAGTGAACACTAAGTTTTAAGCTACTGTTAATGTAGTGTAGCATTATATGTAGAAAAGTTACATTTCTTTCTACCCACCAACTCAATCACAGCTACAATTGAAAATAAGTTATCTACTCTCAACATAAAATTTAACATAAATATGTCTAAAATAATAAAACAATTAATACAAAACAAAATAATAAGCAAAAAATTGAAAGAGGAATTTACTCTCTCACCTGTAATAATTGCCACAAAGAATACATAGGAGAAACCTCAAAGAATTTAAATAAAAGATTATATGAACACAAAAGTGATCTTTTACAAAACAACTCATTAAATGCTTTAGTTGCTCACAATTATGAGATTGGGCACAATTTTGATTTAAAAAATGTTACTCTAATTAAAAGAAAAAACATTTTACTAAGATGTAAATGTTTAGAAAGTACTTTCATTGATAGATCATGCATAGTATATTTGCATCCGGGTTCTGATAATGTTTTACCTTCCCTGACAGATCTATTATCACAATGTGGCATGGATGGAAACATCAACAAAAAGAAAAAGAATTTAAATGAAACTGGTTAGATTATATACCCAAAACTTGTGTTAAAAAATTATTTTAAATTTTAAATTCTCAGCATCTCACAGACATGTGTAGTTGTATCAACTTAAACCTAAACTTAGTCCTAAATGAGAAAATGTATCGCATTAAAACTTTTTCCACCTTGGCGCATATATATTATATATATATATATATATATATATATATATATATATATGTATGTATGTATGTATGTATAGACAGCATATTTTAATTCAAACATGTTTCATTGAATAATATAGACATATTATGTCTATTGCACAACATTTAAAAACACATTACTGCCTACCTTCACAATAGAGGAAAATACTTGTTGATAACACCAATATACTACACCACAAAAATAATAAACAAAAACTTCAAATTCTTGAGACCCTCTATATCAAAAGCAAACAACGAAAACTCAACAAAATCTATTACGAGTGTAGCAGCAATGTGGTGAAGTGCATTTAACAAATATTTAATGTTTTTGTGCATTTCTATCAAATTCTGGTTAGTTCCCTTATATTGGGACGCTTGTTTTGCAAAGAATTCCAGAGCTACAACAGATAAATTTAAAATTAAAACAATTATAACAGAGCGCATTCACACAGGTTTTTACAAATCACCATCACAATTGCAATAAGTTTGTCTTTGTAATTCACCCCTGAGGATGATCTTGGAGGAGATTGAAAGTACTTGGGTAGGAAAAAACTATCATGCCTACCTTGATGAATTTCATCTTAACATCAAGAAGCTGATTAGAAAACTAGAAAGGATTATTATAAAAATAAATAGACATAATATGTCTACATTATTCAATGAAACACATTTATATATATATATATATGTATATATATATATATATATATATATATATATATATATATAATTCTTTCCTGTTTGTCTTTTACTGTTGTTTTCAAATATTGCACATTTATACATGATTGTCCTTGAGAAGCTCTGAAGAGCAAGGATCAAAATGTGTTAACTCTTTATTTGCTTTTGTTTTTTTCTCTCCTTTTGCATCCGCAGGATATGATGGTGGTATTTTATTCTCTTTGCTCTTTCCATCTTGTTTGTTTGTAAGCATGTTACACATATTTTAACATGTCCATGATTTTTAGGAATAATACAATTTTGTACCTCTCACAGGTTGTTCAAATATAAGAAAGTGTAATGGAAACAAAAGAAAGAGGAATTGGACAGCAACAGCAAAAAAGACAATATGAACGAGGAAGAGAAGCCTAATTCCTATACAGGAAAAAATCAGGTGTATTATCAGAATAGAGACACCAAGCTGATCCCAATCACTCTTGTCTGACACATTGAGATGAATTGTTGTTTACATTCAATGAATAAATTTTCACTCTCTTATCCAAGTTCTTTTATGAAGCATTTTGATTATTAATTTATAACTACTTTTTTATCTGGTTTTTATCATAATACTTTATGACAGTTAAAATAAGCAACCCGAATTAAGTTAAAGAGAGTGCAACAAGGTAATTGGTGGCAATCCTGAAAAAGGACTCTTGAAGAATTTGAAATAAAGATAACTTCCGACTTCTGAATGGTGAACTATAACCAACAGGAAGATAAAAGAACTATTGAATCATTAACAAGAAAACCTATGAATTCAAATAACTATGACTGCCACTAGATGGTAAACAAAGAATATGGCATGAATAATTGCATGAGAAATTTAGTTGTGATATGACTGTAGATTTGTCTAGCAATTAACCTCTGAGTTACATTAAGGTGACATCCTTGTTACATAAACTCAGAATAGGGAACACAGCTTCAAATCTCACTGCTGGTCATTTCTTTATTTCATTACTAGTACTTTGGTAAATAAAGCAATAATAAAATGGAAAATAGTCAAAAATTAAAGAAGAAAAACATTAAATATTTGTATCTTATTTTGAAACATTCAAGTTTTCTTCTTTCATAGCTATAGGGATAACTTACATGAAGAGAAGAAATTGCAAACACCAATTTATATCTCTAGTAATTGGTAACTGTGTGACAATTCATTTTGAAAACAGTCTGTAATCGTACAAATTTATTAGGTAACAAAGTTTATTTTAAAAAAATTATGTGGAGGTTATTTCTTTTCATCAAATAAATGAAGAAATCTCTGCATAAAAGATCTACAAATAATGAAGCACCAATTACAATGCAAATGTTCCTTTGAAGTATTCCCCTTGAAGAAGGACATCATGAAGTTTATGCAGCTATATTCTATATTTCAACAAATTGGTCAGATAATCTTGATGCAACTTAGAACTTAGCAAGTAACAAGAGAGCACCTTATTCTGTATGCACAAACAGATGCTCGCCCATGGGATTACTCCCCCAACAGAGATGCTATTGTGTGAACTTGGGTACTGGTTGACTGTACATTTATCATGAAAGAGCAAGTAGGTTCTTCACATCTTTCAGAAAACATCACTTAGGTCTATCAACTCATCAATTACAGCCAGAAATTGGCTTCTTGCAGTTTCAGGCTTTAACTCAAGTTTTAAAAAATTATTTTTGAAATACTGAGTAACATTAAGGAGAACATGATGGGACAGCTGATGGCAATCCCTAAAGAGGACAGTTTTGCAGACAGTTTTCAAAAGGGAAAAGGATGCTGGATAAGTGAGTGAGGTCATGAGCGAGGTATTTTGAAGTGTACGAAAGTACTATTGATTTAAGTAAACTATTTTCATTAATATCAGATGAATGGAGACTCTCTGGACAAATATCAGCCTATGAACTCACAAAAGAAACAACAGAATTTTATGATACATTTAGTTTGAATGTAATGTTGAATATTTGTGTATTTTGAGTAACACACTGTGTAAGCATGAAAAAAAATGTGCCAATTTTTCTTCTATGTGCAGTGCCCGATCAGGATGTGGATGATCATGGTTCTCCACAACTTCTGATACTTTGTATCTATTAGCAATATTTGTCTTTTTACTATCCCTTCCACTCACTTTACTGCCAGTCATTAACACAAGCTTGTTAGGAAGGTTACTTGCTGTTTCCTTTTGCACCTCTTGCCTACAATATGTTTTGTGAGTGCTAAATTTTCCAAACCCTCTTTTCTCATTATGTGTTCAAGAAATGTCAACTTTCTCTTGCAGACAACGATACACTGTCTTCTTACAAGTGATAGTCATTTCTTTACACTTTACATTACTACATAGTTTAGAAGTTTATACATGCAGTTTTCTTTCTGTATCTGCCACCAACACAGTATCACCTGCATATCTTATGCTGTTAAAACTGCCCATCAATAATTAATCCTGGTAGAATATATTTTGTCCTGTTAATTCTTTTATGCATACATGCCTTATCTATGAAGTTCATTCTTTCTCTCTCTACACATTTTTCTTGAGCCATTGATCTTGCTCACATCTAATTTGCACTTAATGTTCTATATTCTGTACCATTACTTGGTATTGTTTACTGTCTCTTTAGACAAGAAAAATAGCACAGTTTAAACTTGATAGGACAAAAGACATTGGAAGAAAATCTAAATTCTATAAGTTGAAATGTTTATGAATAAAGGAGCAAAAACGTGCCTTAATTAAGTGATTCTCAACTGCTGTGCTATGGCACACTAGTTTGCTGCACAATCATCTTAAGTCTGCTGTGAAATATTGTCAGGGCATACATATAGACGTGCATGTGTGTGTGTGTGTGTGCTTGTGGAAATAGTAATGTTATTCAATTATGTTATTTTAAATAATATTCATTTTTTTTTAAAGTATTTTTATTATTTTTAATTTAACTTTTTAAAATTTGTCTTCGTTTCTACTTCTTACTTATGTGAATTACGGTTCTCAGCACTAAATAACATAAAAATTAAAAAGCGAGAAAGACTAAACCCAACTGAAGAAAAAATGAGGGTCTGCTTATTGCATATTTGACTAAACATTGAAGAAATTGCAAAAAAAAACACCAGGCACAGGTTTCACTCTAAATAAGCTGCACAAATAGTTGAATAGAAGCATTGAAATAAAGTTCATATTTTTGTGTATGCTTTATAATAAAATCTATTCTTTTATTTCATAACATTTAAATGCATACCTTTCACAAATTTTCCTAAGTGTGCCATGATATTTTCATTTGCTCCTAGGTGTAGCATTGCTTAAAAAGGTTGAGAAACACTGCCTTAATTCATGCAACATTTCAACTGGTCTATTTTCCTGTCTTCTGGAATGAGCTCTGTTTTTGGTAAAAATCTTGCTGGCCTTTTGCCTGCATTATCTCAGCATAATGCTTTATAGACACTTAATGAGAAAAATGAAGAAAAAAATTTTAAAAAGGTGAGAATGAGAAAAAGCTAAAAAAAAGAAAATTTGATAAAGAGCAAAAAAAAAGTTTAAGAAAAAAAATGAGACACTGTGGGAAGGGAAGAAAGATTTAATAAAACAAGACAAATGACTCAGGAAAGCAAAAATGTAGAGAAGCAAAAGTCAAAGAAATTTATCTATTCCAGTGGAGAAACGAATCGTAGAGAGGATGGAAAGAATCAGAAAAGGAAATGGCATTTTGTTATCATTATTTCTGCTCTGCTTCTTGTTTGTGCCATGTTGGTCTGCCAACTTGTTTTAGAAATTAATTCATTGTCTGATTTACAGCCGTTGTAGACATGTTTAAATGTTATCCAAAGTTCACAATGGCATTCTTTCTTTGACTCTGAAATGTCTTGCCAATGGTGTGTTATATGGCTAGAATTTTTTTTTTTTAGGTCAGGAGAGAATTTTTGTAGTCAAATGGTTCATGCAGAATCACCAATGATCTGTCGAACATAAATCTTTCCAACTGTATGTGTCAATCAACACTTGGGCAATAAACTCCAAATCTACAACATCTCAGAACAAAGAGGAGAAAAACAAAAACAAAAAAAAATTATCATTTTTCTTTTTTACTTTCTATTCAAACCTCAGGAAGATTTTATCCAATCTTGATCCAGCCTCAAACAATAAAAAGAGATGTGTCATGAAATAAAAGCTTTGGAAATAACTTTTGAATAAATAATCTTTATGGGGTGTAAACTAGTTATTCCCAAAGTGGCTGGTACCATCTTTCTGATAGGGGTGAGAAAAATAAAAGAGATGCTTATGGGGAAACAGAGTATCATCAATAATAAAGAAGTGGCTCTTGTTTTTTTACAAAATCGATATTTTTATTTATCACAAGGACTTAATTTATACGTAAGTTTACATAAAGTTAGATACGAGAGCATGGTCTTATTTTGTGGTCTGAAGTTTAAATATCTGGTTGAGGACTTGGTTTGAATAGGATGCACATCTTCAAGAGCCAAGTCTCAAATTAAATATGATCATGAACTTATTGATTGATTTGTTGTTGTAGTTTTAAATTTATGAAAGCCTAAAATCAAGAAAGTGGTGTGTGCTTATTGTATATGTGAATGGATGTTAGCTATGGATTTTGAGAACCAAAGTGTTGTGCTGTTCCCAATTTTGAAAAACCCTGGTATAGACTGTTACATAAACAATCCAAATCTCCTATGAATATTTCATTCTTCACAGGTTTGAGTCTGTCATAAGTATGGCAAGATATATTTACAAAACAAAACATGAGATTTCACTAAGACTGAAAACAACATTTTTAAAACCAACTGATAAGATATTAAATACTAATAACAGCAAACAAATATATGTGATATATTTTTACCATTGAACAAATAAGATATTTCCTCTTAATGGGGAAAAACACTGACAGCTTATTTCCAGAGTCTACATAGAGATAATGACTTTAACATTTTATTTTTAGTAACCAAATATATCATCAGAGTGATTAACTAAGTGTAATTTAGATGTGGCACTAGGTCACAAGTATGGAGCACCCAGTGATGATCCAACTCACTACACAGTCATAATGGACCTAGATAAACCAGTTTATTAAACATTACATCACTGCGAAGTCATAAGTTTTTGTATATATGATGGATTCTCCCATCAATTTCAACGTATGAGGATAATACAACCTCATTTAGTTTTGATGCTTGTGTAATGTGACACTTCAGTCCTGCGAGGGACCTGCATACAAGTCCGCCTATTGTGCAACAGCAAGGATCTCAGGATAGAGCCACAGGAATATTTGCTGATGCTTTTTGCTGTTGTCTTTCATCTCTTAATTGCAATTAAATTCCAGTTATTTCTATCCAGGGCAACTCACTCAAAGTATGAGGCCCATTAAGAGCTTACTCTTGGAGATTGCTTTTATACCTGAGCCCCTGTGTGTGTATGTATGTAAGTGTGTGTATATATATGTGTATATATATATATACCAGCATCTAAATCAGCTCCCCAACTAGCTTTTCTGCTATGTGAGGAGGGTTGTATGTCACCCCATAGGTTGAAAAACAAGACCCATGAAAATGAAAATCAGCTTTTTATAGAAGCCTATATATATATATATATATATATATAAAGGCTAGGATGTAGTCATGAACTTTGAATACACACCTTCCTAGAGATGGTAGCCCAATAAAACAATAAAAAAAATTAATGTACTTGGACTACTGT
The DNA here is from genome assembly GCA_964036315.1 of Acanthosepion esculentum. Taxonomy (NCBI): domain Eukaryota; kingdom Metazoa; phylum Mollusca; class Cephalopoda; order Sepiida; family Sepiidae; genus Acanthosepion; species Acanthosepion esculentum. Next base: position 27,535,313 of record OZ038504.1, read on the forward strand.
GAGTGTTTGAGTTGGGCATCAGGAAGAATATCCAGCCTTGTAAAATATCTGCCTCAAATCATTATGAAAAATCCTTTGTCAGGCAGGACCCACCTTGCTTTATGTGGGATTAGCCCCAGTCCTGCCTCAATTGCAACACACACACACACACACACACACACACACACACACACACACATATATATATATATATATATATATATATATATATATATATATATATATATATAAACCAAACAAGCTAAATACACCTGACAAGGACTGTGTGTTTAATTTTTTTATTGTATTTTTTCAATTTTTGAATAAAGTGTTACATATTAGATCAAAATTACAGTTAAATTTTCTGAAGTTTGTTCTGTCGCTTTGTTCAAGAATTTTGGATCATCTTAATCATTTTCAAGAACCAATGTAGTGTCTGTATGGAAGGTAAGATTCTGTTGGCTACATGCTGGTATTTTTTAGACTGCTGAAAGTTTTAAATAATTCACACTGACATCATGTGTAATGGTTTAATGGTTCTTGAAAATGACTGAAAGGCTTAAAAGTATGTGAATAAAACAAAAGAACAAAAAAAATCTTTATTTTCTCCAAATATATAATATTATCATCTTGGATGGTTTTTTTTCACATATTGTTGTGGAGTAAATAACACAGCCCTGGTAACACAAATGAACTAGGCAAGACACCTTAAAGAAAGAACTCCAAGTGAATCAGCAGAAGTCCATTGGAGTCAGTCCGAGAGAGTTCTAGTGCTGTCATGGCAAATGGCCTAAGCAAGACATAATATGAACACTAACAGTGAGTTATAATAACACATATACAAGTAGCAAATTTAATTTAAGGGAAAATAATTTGAAAGAAATACCACCAAAAAATAAATAACTCGCATTACTTCATCTAATGAAATCCAAGTTATCACTATTAATGTATGCATGAGGGTCAGTAAAAAAAGAAATGCCTGTTCTTATTTAAGTACAACAGATTTGATATTTGAAGCACACAAAGCATTGCAAAATAAAAGATAACTCTCTGAATTCCAAATCTAATCCTCAACATAAATTCTGCAAAAAGTCTCTTCTTTAAGTGCAACAGATTTAAATCCAGAAACACAAGATGTATAAAAAATGAGCACAAATATCTTAGGATACCAAATCTATTTGTCAGCAGAGACTTCTTTCTTTGTAGTCATAGTATTCCTATTTGGAATGAGGGCATGCGTCCTACAGAAACTTGTTGGCAGCTTCAAAAGCAATGTACAGTGTTGCCTTTTTTGGCTCATTGCCATTAGAAAACAACTATCATTAAGTGTCACCTTCATGGGCCCAAACAAATGAAAGCCTGAGGGTGCTAAACCAGGCTTCTAGAGTGGATGAGGTAAAGTTGCCCAGCTATGTGCTGTTGTTGCTTGACTAGTCTTTAAACTGCTATAAGGCCTTGCATTGTCATATATCACTCATCTTCAAATGTGACCTAGCTTCAAGAAGTCTTGACAAAGGGTGTGTATAGAATTCAGACTTCACTAGCATAACCTAAAGGCTTTTGCAGTAGTGAACTTTCTATCAGCTATAATGAGTGTATTAACCTGTTTGGCCCTATCCTAATTCACAAGATCACTAAAACCAGTTACTCATTTTTTTTCTAGGATTGTTATTAACTTTACTGACCTATCTCCTTATTATGCTTATAATTGATTCTTGTGGCCCTACATAGGATTGAACTCACCATCCTTGGCTAACAAATTTCTGAAGATATTAGACTCCTATGCTTATGCTTAATGGATGTGTTCGAAGCAGTGGCAGCAGCTTGTCTCTCTTCCTGCCAAAGTGGATTTAACCCTTAAGCATTATTTACTTCTATTGTAAATTTCCCTCAGTGAACACTTTTCTGATGAAGTGCTGTCATTCCGTTTACTGAGCAAGATCTGTTTTAACACTTATATCAAATCCTTGTAAGTTATTTAAAGCTGAAACATGTTTTGGATTGTAAGAATAATTCTTTTCTTGTGAGTGAATATTGCATTAACAAATCTTTTTGGTAATTAGAATGACTTTTCAAGATACAAATCCTATTTAACTCATAACTGGGAGATATGAGATTGACTGATACCTTTACCAGGGGTATTTGAGCGTGTGAATGCAATGAACCTGACTTGAATTTGAACTTTGCTTTTTGATTTCTCCTTTCAAACTGCTATCCATTACACCACCTGCACATATTAACCTATTATGAATGTTTGCAGAACTTCCTCCTTCCAAAAATAAACATTTTATAACAGTTCTTAGATTTCTACAGATATCCACAGGGGTAGAAAAAGAGTAACTTCACAAATTTTCTCACTTTACAAACCTCATTAAAAGACATCATGGCAGGCATTCATAGGAAATAAGGAATAATATCGATGTGGATCTTCCATAATTATTGGCTTCCATAGCTCAAGTTGTAAAACAGCTGACAGGCTTCCCAAAAGCTTCTTTTTTTTTTTTTTAATCAATGTGGCTTATTATTTACATTTTTATATCATTTATAGTTGAACAAATGTTTTTCATCTTTGTAGCTATTATCACGGTTTGGCCATTTTTCTCTCTGGCCTTCTTCATATGACTATCTATTCAGGCAACGTCCAGGAAATTTCAAATGAAGTCATTTATTTATTTTACAGGGTAGAGTGTTCTTGCTATGTTGTTCACATCAAAACATGTCTCATCTTGTACTTATTTTGTACAGCTCAGCTATTGTCCGTGCTGTTTACACTGAGTCTAAATCTGCCCTACCCGGCCCAAGGACTGAACTTACAATTAATATACCAACAAATTCCTAAAACATTTTAATCCTTCAGGTTATTGTCCCATATTTTTTACTAATGAGTGTAGATGGGATATAATAAAAACCAACTGAAATTAAAATTAAAGATGTACTCGTAAAAGTATTCATTCTTTTAGCTGCCTGTTGTTATATGTGTGAAGAAGTTTGTAATGAACTGTTCTCAGCAAAGACTGAACACATTTGTATACCCGATTGATACCATTACAAATAATTTCTGGTTACTTGAACTGGAATGCTTGTCTTCCTCTAAGCGTCACAATAACTGAGACTTGACTCACTAAATCAAGGATGAGTGACATGCTTAATTGACACACATTTATACATCTTGACCCTCAACTGAATAGAAGTGCCAAGAGGTTACATATCATAGTAGAAATGAAAGTAGTCTTCATTTAAGTAGCCACAAAAGGTGAAAAGATTCCAAAATAAATAAGAAATTAAAGAAAATATACTGAAGAAGAATAAAACTCATCCAACATTTTTTTTTACTAATATCCTTATCCCTTTAAAAGGAACAAAATAACAGCTTTTTTTGTACAATACATTCTTTTCATCTTCAAATTATACAAGTCCAGGTCAAAACCAACAATTTCTACAAAACTGAAACACATATCGAAACAATGACTTCATCTTGACATGAAAATTTTGCCATGGAGTAATGGTTAATGAGCAGATCATACAGAAAATGGTAGACTTGAGCCAGACTTATCTAAGCTTACTAAATAACTATACTGTCTTGGTTACAAAAGTTACTACAGTTGTTATCTGTAAGTCTATTTTCACTTAGACTACAAGTATAAAATTGGTCTACATTTGAAATCCCAATGCTACTAAATTTTGAATTGACTTTCTTTTCATTAGTAGCCCCAAGGTAGCTTAGCGTATTCTAAATGTAGTCCCAAAAATATCAAGTGGCAAAATACGAAAGTCTGGAATCCTGTACTGACATGTGCACCATCTGGATTGTACATCTCTGTGAATTTCAACTGTGCATTTGAATTGGGCATCTAATGCATCAGTCAGATATACTACAGTTCAAAAGTTTGAAACCACCCCCAGAATTAGCACAGAATGAATTTGACAAAATAGTGAAAAACAAAAACAAAAAAATGAAAAAGAGCTCTTAGAGCCATTGAAAAAAGTATGGAATCAATTATCAAACTTATACTTTGAGAAACTTTTGTAACGAATGCCAAACATTTGTGCTGCAGTTATCAAGTCTAAAGGAGGATATTTCGACAAGAGCAAATTTTAAATATAAAATGCTTTTTTTTTCTTTTTGTCATATTAAAATTTGTAATAAAAATCATGTGTGACATTTTTAACCATGTATAATAATGTTCTCTTATTTGAAGAAGAAAACAACTACTTTTGGGGCCTATTTAAAAAATGATAAGAGGTTGCCTCAGACTTTTGAACTGTAGTGGATGCGATTCATACATCTGGATGGTTCTTGTATATACATCTGGATTATGCATCTATATATGAACTTGGATCATTTACATCTTTATTTACATCTGGATATCTGGGCATTATAAAAAATGCTAAGGATCAAGGATAAACAAGGTTAATGCATCCAAATCTTCCAGTCCAATTTAATACCATCAACTTCCATTATTGTCACAATGACCAATTCAAATAAGAAGAATGAAAACTAATACCAGGCTAATGGAAAAACAACAACAAAGAGGATAATTAAATAAAATACAAAAGGGACAGCACATTTTTTTAAATACAAAAGAAAATATCTCAGAAAAAAAAAACTATTTCTGAAAAATCTGACAAAAGAGAATTACATCTGTTTCAATCAATTCACTCTGATTTTGTCACAGACGATAAAAGTTGGAAGAAATTGGAAAACAAAAGAAAATGTAGTTGTAATGATATTTATCAGAATTTGTTATACTTGAAAGACCCACACTTGTAAACAAAGATAATGGTAGCTAATGTCACTGACTGAAGTGGCCAATTGTTGCATGATCTCTGTTGAAAATGGTTGGGGGGGGGGGGGAATTGTTTTTAGTTCTCTTTAACAGAGAGTTCAGCAGCTTACATAAATTTTTATTTGACACATTGTGGGCCAGTTGAAGGAATTTAAGAAAGAAACTGGTTGTTTTGCTGCACATGTGTGACAAAATAGCCAAATATTTTGTGACCTACAATTCTTGGTTTTTTCAACTTTTGGGGTCTACATATATCTTTCTGCTACCCCACCGCCAATTGATGAGGCAATTTCTGTGTGTCAATAAAATTAAAACATTAAAAATTAACAAAATGTTCTCTAATAAAATCTATGTCCAAGTTTCTAGATTCACTCCTTTCATCCAAATTCCCACATTTTAGTCTGCAGACCAAAAAACATACTGAACAAACAAAATTGGTCAAAATCACCAAAAAGATAACGCACAAATGGAATGATGAAAATACTTAATCTTAGAACTGCAAACAAAACAATGTGTTAGTTAAATACCAAAACGTAGGAGTAGGCAAAATTTTATAATTTACACTATTTACATTGTTCAAACCATTATCCTCATCTTTATTGTTATATTCACAATGTTTCCAGCCTTCTTCAGGTAATATATTCAAATTTCAAACCGAACCCTTTATTTAGTCCATGGGGGTAGATTGTTCTACTTCTAAATGCCACATTTTCTAGATTTCTATATCAATATCCATTATGCAACACACACACTCCTGGGAGATGATTAAGGATTGTAAAAAATGAATATAAAACAGCTTCATGAACAAGACAGTATATTTGTTGCTATAAGACTTAACAAGGTCCCATAGCAATGAATATAAGTTCAAGTATCATCTAAAACTATTTGTTATTAATTCCAACCACAGGATAAGTGCAAAAATATACCAGTTCTATGATATATGATAGTTCTATGATAAAAAAGATGAGGATTCAAACTAAAAATGTGTGTAAAAAAAAAACATAAATTTGAAAATCATCCAGAAGTTCTCAGCACCATCTTTTGAAGAATGTTAAGGAAAATCTCTTTGTAGTTTACTCAGCTCTTTATTGATTGTGGAATCAGTCAACTGTCATATGTCATTTTCAAGCGTTAGAAAAAATCCAGAAAATAAGAAAATAGTTCTACATGAACTGATACAAAAAAATCCTGATCAATGTTTAAACATGTCCGTCCTTTACTCAAGTGACACCGAAAATAAAAAGTGAATTTGGGAGAAGATAGTGACAAGGATGTGCAGGTTATGTAATGCATATCAGTGTAGAAAGTGGAATTGCGTTCAAATTCAGGTCGACTCTGTTGCATTCACCTCCCTTCTCCCCCTAGCTATAGGTTAAAAAACAAGGTTGCCTTGAGTGGTAGCCTGTTGGGAAAAATTAGGAATTTCGAACTGTGAAGAAAATGGGAAAACCACTCTACTATTTTCCTCCAAAATGCAGATTAATTCAGAGATAATAAAGAAAAGGAATCTGTGGAGAGTTATGAATGTAGATGGCATTAAAGAATTAGTCACTGACCATGCAGCATGAATTCATGACAACAATCAAAAACAAAAGAAGATTTGGTGGCATTTAACAACTCAGATTTGACTAGGTTGAGTAATTTTTTCTCTGATGGGATTCAAATAGAGATTCTTTATGATGGATTAGTGTAATCTACACAATTGGTTACTGTGCAACACTACAGTAACCATTTAATTTGTTCAAATGATGTATTAAAATAAGTTCTTTTCTGGATATGGAAATCAGATGGTGATTTCACTGCTTATCCTTCTGTTTCAAGTGCAATGCAACAAGCAGTCATGAAGGTGAATGGGAAGTTCTGCATGTAACATATTCTCCAAAAATGTCAATTTAGAATATCATTTATTTCACTGCATGCAACTCTCGACTTGTTAAAAATTCCAAGCTGGTAAATATAAATTTTTTTAACATCTCAGGCAAAATGTAATCTACTCGGGCAGGAAAAGTTCTTCTCTGTATTTGGTGAGATTTAAATGGCATTCTTTATTATAAACATGGAACATGGAAAAACTTTTACTATGCAATGCTTCAAATGAGCAACAGGCTTGTGTAAATGACAGAAAAAAGTCTTTTTGTGCTGCATGCCATTCACCTACTGGAAATGTGACAAAGCAAGTAATGATAGAGATAGGATAAGAAATTCTTTTGCATGCAGTATATTCTCCAGACTATATTACCTTCATGCTCCCACTCCATGCAGCACTTAATGTTTGGTCAGCTGTTCCAAAAATTTCAAGCCAATGAAAATTCATTGGTAACTGAATAATCATGCTATGAATTTCTATGAATAAAAATAATTTTCTCAAAACATGCTGGAGACTTTTGCATCATAAATTTCATATATATATATATATATATATATATATATATATATATATATATATATATATATATATATATATATATATATTTTCAGCATTTGAAGTTTAATATTTATACTTTGCCTCTGATCATATTATATTCATTTGGCAGATAATGAACTAAAATATTCACATGTATATGTAAATCTTATATCTGGCAATAATTGTGAAATTTTCACACCTTTTGTTCACTGTTAATTTATTATTATGATTTACCTGATTTATATTCGATAGATACTACTAGATATAGTTATTAGTGTAGCATAATTGTGAAATGAAGGTTATCCTGAATGGCCACTTATCTAGATCCTTTTGTACTAATGCAGGTGTTTCCCAGGGCCCCATCCCTGGTCCTACCCTGTTTTTAATTTTCATTAATAACCTTCCCGATGACATAAGCTTTCAACTTAGTATCTACAGTGTTGACATGACTATTTACTCCTGCCTCAATAGTAAGCCCGATCAGTTAACAAGATTATAATGGCAGCCAATGTCTAAAATGACCTCAAGTCCATTGTTAACTGCGGTAAAAGATGGCTTGTTAATTTTAATGCCTCCAAAACTAAACCTCTCTCCATTAATCATCTGATAGACCTATTTCTAGCTTCCATCAGTATTGCAGGAAAGTGACTTATTTCACTTTTTCGGGCTAATGTTCTCAGCTGATATGAAGTGGAAAGACTATATTGGATCCATTGCTAGGTCATCTGCTAAGAAAATTGGTTCACTGCGTCGTGCAAGACAATTTTTCTCTCCGGAATCAATCTTACATACTTAGAAGTTAATCATTCATCCATGATTAGACTATTGCTGCCACATATGATCTGGAGCCCCAGTTATTGACCTTGAGCTCCTTGATAAAATCCAAAGAAGAATCAGCAAATAATTGGTCATGATCTAGCAGTTCGGCTTCAGTCACTTTCCCACTGCCGTAAGGTTGCCTCTCTGTACCATTTCTATAAATACTTTCATGGCAATTGTTCACATGAGCTCTTCGCTATGATACCTGCTCTTTTTTAATTTAAGCACTGTACTAGACTGGCCTCAAGGTTGATCTGGCTAGATGTAGCTGTAATTTCTATGCTAACAGTTTCATTTCTTGCACTTTTTCTTTGTAGAAATCTTTCTGGCTCCATGCTTTCCAGCCAACTTTAATCTACAAAAATCTAAATGCAATGTCAATCACTATCTACTGTCCTTCTGATTACTGTTTTTAGGCCCAACAGAAGAGGATATCAGGTGAGGCAGAATGATTGAAAGACAATGATTTATAAACAGTATCAAAAAATTCATATACTAACGATAAATATAATTTCAAAATTTCAAATATTATAATGGATTACTTGTAATTGCATGCATGAGTCCCAGTATAAATAGTTATAAATAATTATTGATCAATTTTATCACTGTGATATTTTTGCATTATATCAAGTATTAAGAATATAGCAACTAGGGTCCACAAATTGGAGGAGAGAGAGTTATCAATGACTTTGAATCTGACTTCGAATCTGCAGTTATCTCCCTTTAAACCTCCGTTTTATATTTGTAAACTTACGTTTTATCACATAAAATTTGGTGAGGCATGATCAAATTTCCATTCTGAAAATGCAACCAAGAGAAAAAAGCTTGGGAACCGCTGCTTAGAGTTACAAAGGTTAGGAAGTTGGGAAGAGCCATGATCACCTAAGCTCTGAAGGAACACAGCATATAAATGAAGGATACTATTTTAATTTTTTTACTTTTTTCAGTGAATATTAATTTTTGGCTTGTATTTCTTTCATTTTATTTTTCTAGTTTTTTTTATCTATCTTTTTACTTATCGTTTTTCTTTTATCAAATTGACATTGGGAGAATATGATACATGGTAATGGTGCAATTAGCTGTTTTGAAGAGACACAGCGCATAAAAGAACTTAATGGGGGTGGTGGCTTTCTCCAGAGACCAAGTGACAGCAACTGTCCCCCAATGCTTCAGTAGTCTCTTCAATATTCATGGCCTATGGCCACATCAAGTTGAAAAACTAGTTCCTGTATGATCCCCAAAGTTAAGCAACATCAAGCCTGGTCATTACTTAGATGGGTGACTGCTTGGGAATACCATATGCTGTACGCTTGAATGTGTGGGTGGCGTAATGGATAATGACTCAGAATTTTTAATTGGAGATCAGAGTTCCACTTCCATTTGGGTCTGTTATATTCACTTATGTGCAAGTACCTTTGGAAAAAGTATGAATCCACCTCTTTTCCCCCCAGCTATGGATTAATTAGTAAGACTTGTATCCCTGAATCATTATTGCCTTAAAAAAAGGTTCTTACAATTTCAAAATATTTTCTGGCTTTAAATAACCTGTAGAGGGTTGATAAGCCATAGAAAAGAAATCAATCAATTCAATATTAATGATAATTTTAGTAATGTTTTGTTGTTTGAACAGTTTCAGTTCTTTGGATTTCTAGTTCCTGCATTGTTTTGTTTTTTTTTAACAAGGGTCTCATTCTATTCTAATAATAATGTGTACAAACATTACCTTCTTTTAGTCTTTTGATACAACTTGAGAAGCAGACTGAAGATATTATTTAGTTATCTTTTGCATAGCTCTGCTAGTATCTTGTGGTGCAAGTTAAAATAGGCCCACAGATTCATTCACTCAGCCTAAAGAACACGCCTTAATGTGAAAAAAAAGATCCCACCATTATAATTATATCTTTATTTTTGCGTAAAAGGCAATAATAATAATAATCATCATTCATGTAAATAAAGTTTGTTTTGTAGCAGCAAAAACGAACTGCAAAAATAATTTGTAGGTTAAAAAAATATTTTAAAATCAAACACTAATAATGTTTATGTATTTTTGCTTGTATTTAAAAATAATTTTTTGCTTTTTCTAGATTGAATAAAAAGAAAGAAAAATATTTGAAAAGTTGTTATACAACAAACATTAAGTGAGTGCAAATTACAAACTGGACTGACAATTGTAAGTGTGCTCGATGAAAGAGGAGAAAAGTTCAGGCAACAGTGACTAACTTATTGATTCAGTGGTTATTTTTCCTTTTTTTTTACCTGATTTAGCTAACGAAACTAAAAAAAAGTAAAATGTAGTAAAGATTATTTTTCCTTAGGTTCTTTGAGTAAAATGCATGGTGGGGGAAAAAACTGCAAATAAAATTGAGTGAGAAAAAGAAAAAAAATAAGAAAAAGAATGGATGTAAAATGACAAATGTCAGAAGACGTAAAGAAAGAAAATAAAATGGCAAAATGGTGGCAAGGAAATAATTAGTTGAAAAAAGAAATGTGCAAAAATAAATAACTAATGGATTAAAAAAATGGATGAAAAAGTCAGCTTTACTAAAGAAAAAAAGGAAGAAAAATCTGAAATTGAATAAAATAAATAAAGAAAGAAAGAAAGCCAGGATGATAGAGAAAGAGGACAAAAGAAAGAAAGGACATGATGATAGATAAAGAGGAGGAAAGAAAGAACCAACATGGCAATAGAGAAAGAGGGGGAAAGAAAGAAAGGACATGATGATAGAGAAAGAAGATGGAAGAAATAAAAGGAAATGAAGATAGAAAGGAGGAGGAGGAAAGAAAGGATGTGATGATAAAGAAAGAGGAAGAATTAAAAAGACATGTTAATAGAGAAAGAGGAAGAAAAGACATGGTAGAGAAAAGTGAAGAAAGAATGGACATGTCGATAGAGAAAGAGGAGGAAAGAAAGGACATAATGATAGAGAAAAAGAAAGAAAGAAAGGACCTGACGATAGAGAAAGAGGAGGAAGAAAGAAGATGATGATAGAGAAAGGGGAGGATAAAAAGAAAGGACAGAATGATAGAAAAAGAGGTGGAAAGAAAGAACACAATAAAGAAAAGGCAGAAAGAAAGGGCATGATGATAGAGGAAAGAAAAAAGATGATAAAGAAAGCAGGGGTAGAAAAAAAGGACAATGGTGAAGAAAGAGGAGGAAAAAAAGGAATGACATGATGATAGAAAGAGGAGGAAAGAAAGAGGAGGAAAGAAGATACCAACATGATGATAGAGAAAGAGGAGGAAAGAAAGAAAGGGTATGCTAGAGAAAGGGAAGGACAGAATGAAAAAAGGCATGATGACATAGAAAGAGGAGGAAGGAAAGAAATGTAGTTACATGACAATAGAAAAAATGAGTGAAGAAAGAAATGACACAATAATAGAGTAAGAGGAGGAAAGTAAGAAAGGTCATGATGATTGAGAAAGAGGAGGAAAGTAAGAAAGGTCATGATGATTGAGAAAGAGGAGGAAAGTAAGAAAGGCCATGATGATTGAGAAAGAGGAGGAAAGTAAGAAAGGACATGATGGTTGAGAAAGAGGAGGAATGAAAAAATTCCAATGAAAATAAAAACTGGGATGAAAATGAAGGTAGAGAATATATGAAAGAATGACAAAGACGAAAAACAAAATCAGGAAAATGGCAAAAATTATGGTAAAAAGAAATTTAAATAAAAAAGTGAGAAAGGAAACTGAGGCGAAAGAAAATGTGACTGAAGACAGAAGTAAATGGAAATCAGAACAGATGAGAAGAAAAACAGAGAAAGAGTGAGAAAGAAAAATCAAAGAACAATGGCAGAAACAAGATGGAACAAAAAAAAATTAAATATTCCAAATCTTTTAACTATGTTTACAAAAGGTGAAAGAAAATATATGCAAATTTCTAAGAAAGCAATCATTTTATTGAGTTGGTTTCTACACCGGAAAGAATTCAAGAAGATATTTCTTTCATCCATTTTTTTTTATATTCTTAAAAAGATACACAATTTCCTCCTGGTTAAGTTTGTTTTCTTTTCAAATACTTCTTGTTTACAAGAACATTTTCCAACAGAAAGAAAAAAAAAAGGAAGGAGAAAAGAAGCCCATACAATGATTTCTATCCGTCATGTGTCAGTTTGTGTTTTTCCACAAGAAAAGCTGAACCTGTTCCGACTAGTTCGCAAGTTGAATGCTAAGTCAACCATAATATGAGAAGAATAGAGATTCTCTTTCTGATAGCTAGGCACAATCCAGCATTTCTGGTTTTTTAAGAAAGGTTAGTTTGTTTGCATATGCAGAAAACTAAGAAAAATTATCTTCTGGAAAAAAAATTTAAAAAGTCAAAGATCCCAAAAGGCTCAAAAGAAAAAATATAAAACTTACTATTTTAGTAATTTACAAATATCTCAACTGTTATTGCTATAAACATTATATTCAGCAGATAAAAACATTTGTATATACATAATGGTTTTGATTTTGCTTCTTTTTTTTTTTACAGTATAATTGATGTCTACTGGTGTGGGCAACTTGAGATGCTTTAATAAAGATAGTGTACCTTCAGAAGAATTTGAACCTGAATCCCTCTTGCACAGAGGAAACCACCTTCAAGTCAGGTGAGCTTTAGACCACTCAGACACAAAAAGACGTCACAGTAAATGGAATGTTTACAATTTATATTAGGAAAGTGTTTTAACAGAGGACAGAAAGTGTGACACTGAAATCTGAAGGTACATTGCGATAGTGAAATATAATAAGCAAAGGATTAAGAAACAGGACAATTTTGTTAGAAACAAAGAGTACTGAACTGTTACTTAATATCAGTCCTCTTATATGGCAGTGAATGCTGGTCAATCTCCCCACAGATGAAGAAGAGACTTGAAGCAACAGAAATGGGGTTCTACAGAAGGATGGTGAGAATACCATGAACAAAACAGGTGATCAATGGCAACAGTTTAGAGAAAATGGAAACAAAAAGAAAACTCAGAAAGAGCTGAAATTTCTTGAGTATATAATGAGGAAATATGACTAGGAGAATTTGATACTCACAAGGCATATTGAGAGGAAAGAGGAAAACAAGGCATTGCCTACTTTGTGGGCTTGAGGAAATAGATTGCAGAACAGGGTTTAGGAGAGAAAACAGAAAGACAAAATTTATTAAGAGCTACAATAGATAAGAAATTGTGGAGAGTCATGATCACTAACGTCCTGAAAGGACATGGCATATAGAAGGAGACTCAAATACAAATAACCACTAAAGATAATTTTATAACAATAAGAAATGATTTGGGGTTATAAATTAAAAAAGAGAAAAAGGTTAATTCCTTAAGATTTGTTTAAGAATCAAATAAGATTGTCAAATAGCCAGGAGTAGATTTTAAACTCCAATCCAGATTATCCACACAGATGCAGTATATTCTTTCAAACAGTTTATTTCTTAAATGTCCAAATGATTAATACTTATAGGCAGAAGTATACTGTCTCAAACAGCATTTTGCAATCTTCTGGGCACTTGATAGCATTTTCCTCTTCCACTATGGAGATCAGAGTATTCCATGATGTTTGCAGCTTATACGACCTCAGGTATTTTCTTTTTTTTTCTAAAGTCATTATTAAATAATACCAAGCTACACAGCGAATCATACTAATCAAATTCTATCAACCAAAGTGTCTTCAATGGGCACACTGGAACTGGATTTAATGTCAGTGGAAAAAAGGGTGCTTGACATGATGTATGTCACTTTATCTTGAATTGGACAGCACAGTACATGTGCATTGTTATCTGGTGGAAGTGATGGCAGAGTAAGATGCACTGTGAGAAAGAAAGCAATTGGAAGCAGTCTGATAGTTTGGGAAACATTCTGATGGAAAATATTGGATTATCTTATTCAAATTTTTCTTGTATCACATATCTCAACATCTTTAAAAACAAAACAAAAAAATAGCTATACCCCTTAATACCAGCAATCTGCTACAGTAGTGGTGTCATTTTTCAGCAGGAAAATGCACCCTGCCACTCAGTACAAATTGTGCAGGGACAGTTTCAAAAATGCAAGGAAAACTTTGACATGTTTCTCAGGCCACCAAACTCCCCAGATCCCAATACCATTGTGCAATTATGGAGTATGTTCAACAAAGAACTTATAAATTAAATGACCTACTGTTAATATCCTGATCACAAAGGAAAACATTAGGGGGTCTTGTACTGTTTATGCTTTTTGGGTCAGTGATGTTTTGCAGGTATATGGACTTTATTAGACAAATGGTCATGTTTTGCTCAGACATGAATATAAGTATAGTTTCCTCAGCATGGTCATTAGGTCAAATCTAGAATTGTTCTTTTATGATCAAATATAAAATTTACCTGGGCAATACTGCAATGCATACAGAGAGAGAAATAGTCCCTTTCCAGGGCAATGATATTGACCTGGGATTTCATTGTATGATAATGGCTGTCCTCACTCCACAAATACAACTCACTCATGGAGCTGAGATGAGAAGTTCTCCGATATGCAGGGATTTGTTCAATGAAACACAGCTTGTCTGGCCAGCACTTTTAACAAGTTGAATATATTACTTCGAACATTATTTTTCATATCCCGATCTGGGATACTTTGATTGCTCAGTTACAGAGATCTTCATAGTCAAGCAAGTTTATATTTCCCTTCAAAAACATTCACAAATAGAAACTTACTTGACTATGAAACATGCCAGATCAGTGGTTGGTTCCTCTTGCAAGCGGTGATGCAGGTTCAAATCTTGTAAGAAGGCATTTTTTCTTTATTAAATTTTCTCAAGTATGCAGGCCAATAAACGAAATAAACAGTGTTTAGAAAAACAAAGCATCTACCCAAATACACTTATCTATTAAAAATAACATTTGGAGTAATAAAATAAGTTAGGTTAAAAGTCCATTATATATATATATATATTAATAATTACACATATACTTATGTTTAGAGTACAGATTAGAGTTTCATGGTTTTGCCAATCATCAGGTACAAAAAGCTACAAACTGTTCAATACAAAACTCTGAGTTGTATTATAAATGTAGGTATATGTGTAATTATTAATATATACTTTATAGCTCTGTTTCCCTACACTGAGCATTGTTTTGTATGCACCATTGATTAAATAAATCGTTATTTGCTTACCCATATGTGTATGTAATTGCTCATACATATGGTTGATAGCTTGATCACACAATAGCTAGATAGGAAAATAATGATAGAAATAGGATGCTGACTTTCTACATCACCTTAAACAAAAGGTTAGGAAGGAAACTTCCATCAATACTAGAAAGAGCAACAACAGTGATTAGACATGAGAAGTCTATTTTCCTGAAAAACAGTTGTAAGAGAATGATTTTATAAATTCCAAATAACAGTAATGCTAAATGTTTAGTCACTGAATGCTGAATGTTTCCTTATAAGTAAACAACACTCACCATTACCATATTAATAGAAAAAGAGTTTCTCAGTAAGGGAGAGTGTTGAGATGAGAATCAACACTATATGAAGATCAGAATAAAGTGTGAAACTGACAGACAGAAATGCAGTGTCGATTCCTTTGTCCCTATGTAAATTCATATATATATATATATATATACATACACACACACACACATGGATGGATTTAATGGCCACACATATCTAAGGATGGCAATCCCTGTTGCAAACTCCTACTCAGGCATATTTATGTTTGCTGAACACCCGCAGAGCCCACCTGTGGTTTATACTACAACTATGCTGAGCAGATCTGCTGAGAATGTTATCTGTTGGGATCAACAGTCTGAAAAAGGCCAGCCCACTCAAAACAATACAAATATACCCCATTATGAAAATAAAAAACAAAAACTTCAAATTCTTGATGCCGTCAATATAAGAAAAATACAACCAAAACTAAATAAGATTAATTATTATTATATCAACAATGTTTTAAAATGTCTATAACAGCAAGGTTTTAAAATAGTTAAATTGTAATTATTTTTTAAAAAATTCCAAATAAATTAAGTTACATCCCTTAGATAACATTAATTTTTGAATCAACTATAACGGAGCAAATTCATACTTGTTTATAAGAGAGTGCGTTTCATGTGTATTTACAAAAAAATTCACAACTATCAATTACATTAATTTTTTTTGTCTTAGCAATTCACTCCTGAAGAGGATTTTGGATGAGATTGAAAGTACTTGGGGAAAATAAAAGAAATGATAAAAACTATGGCATCTTCCTTAATGAGTTTAATGATGACATTAAGGAATTGATCTGTGAATTTGAAGGGATTAAAATAAAAATAGACATATGCCCAGATTATTTAATCAAACATGCTTGTATATATATATATATATATATATATATATATATATGTGTGCATATTTATGCTTCAAGAATACATTTAAACATGTTTTGCTAAATTCAACCAATAATGCCTTTCTGCTTATCTTTTCATTGTTTTTTTCCAGTTTTTGGACATAGAAGCCAAAATTATGAATAAACTGTACAAATTCATGTTTTTGTGAGAGTCATTTTTCGGTCTGACTCTGTCATTATTAAGAACTGTGTGTTGTCAGTTTGGTAGGCCAGTTTGTTGGCTATATCCTAGCATTGTGTGTGTATATATATATATATATATATATATATATATATATATTGCTTGCAATAAAGGAATAAAAAATAACTTACCAAAAGCCTGAATAATGGTCTCATTAATAATTTTTAGCGGTAAGCCAGGTATTTTGACATCAGCCTGGAAAAAATAACAAATCATATGTGAACTTAGGTCAAATTTTATGTAGAGCTTGTTGGGATCCGTCTACCCATGTTTTGTTTTTTTTTGCTATGTGAATGTCAGGATTCCAATCACAGAATATAAATAGATTAGCTTGACCGTCCAATAAAATGACTACTGTTTTAATGTAAGTCATTATAAGTCAAAAAGAAGGGAGGTGGGTAATTATTTCATGTGCTATGTCTCTTCAAAACATGGATAATCATGGACCTTAACATTTTATCCTTTATACTTATAAGCAATGTTTGTCATTTTACTGCCCCCTCCCAGTCCCTGTTCTGCCACACATCTACACAAGCTTGTTAGGTAGGTTACTTGCTGTTTCCCCCTGCCCCTAAATATGTTATGAGTATCAAATTCGCCAAGCCTACTTTCCTCATTAGGTGTCACAGAAATTTTAACTTTCTCTTTCTAAGTATTACCATTTTTTTGTTTCTATTTTCCTTGTTCTTCACATGCTTTGTTCATGGTATTCTCAGTATAATTCCACTGGTCCACACTTCTCTTGCATCAAGTCTCCTTTTAATCTGTGGGGAAATTTTCCAGCATTTACTGCCACATAGGAGTTTTGATATTATATAGCAGTAAAGCACTCTTTTCTTTGTCTCTGTTACTTCAAGCCTCCTCTTCATCTGTGAAGAAATTGTCCCGTATTAACTGCTATATAGAAGGACTGATATTACATAGAAGTTCAGTAATCTTTTCTTTGTGTCTAATTTTCCTATTCCTTAATACTTTTTTTAGATTTTGGAAGACATCTTTTGCTATTCCAATGTGCCTTCAAATTTCTGTGTCACATTTTCCATCATTTGATAAAACATTTCCTAGATGATTAAATGCCTATACTCCCTTGATTTCAATATCTTGGGCTATTCCTTTTAATGGTCAGACTTATTTATCTTAATTGATGATTATGCTGATAACTCTATATATATACATATATATTGTGGGTTATACCACTTGACTTTTCTAAAAAAAAAAAAACGTCTCTAGGGGTTGCTCCTTAAGCCTATAATGCCTTCATTTTTCTCCCTAGTCTCTCTATTTTTTTACAACTCTGGCTATAAGATGTAGTCACATGTGGGGAAAAAAGTGCCTTACTTTTCTATTGTGACTTTTTGTACTCTTCCACATGTGTCTATCTTGTAGGCCTAGATAAATTTCACACACACAAACACACATTCTCTAATTTAAACACTTTATGAAAGTAGTATTTAAATGTATTATTTAAATGTTTATTGTTATTATAATACTTTTGGTAACACATGCATTGTCTCTTGTTTTATATATTGTTTTTGTGTAACTCATTTATTACTTGGACTCTCATTCAAGTCCTCAATAATTGTTACAGGAAAAATAATAGCAGGAGACAAGTGATTTCTATCTAAATACAACAAGCATTCCCACAACTATATATATATATATATATATATATATATATATATATATATATATATATATATAATAATTAGGAAAAGCCTTGAAAATCTATTGTCAGTAATAAATTTATTTCAATGAATATAGGCATATTCATCTCATCAGACCAACAAGAAATTTCATAAACTGTGGTCAGTTTTCCTAATTATTATTCTAATTTGCTCTGTATCATACATTGAGCTCTCACATGGATTAAATGTCCTCTTTGGAATAATCCCTACCAATTACAATTTGGTATTATTTATATATCTATATCTTTTTTATAATTCTTGTCATGAAAAACAAAAACAATATTAAGACATATCATCTCTGAATTTTTTTACTTCTGGGGAGATTGTATGCCCCATGTTACACATACAAGTTCTTCATACATTGGCCATACAATAACCACCTGATCACATATATTAACTTGTCAGTTAACCCTTCCAGAGAACTTCATGCTTAAATTGAGATTATAAATTAACAGTACTGATGTTTGTCCCACTAGTATATGCAAAATACTTGTTGTTAATACTCATATACTATACAATGTCATAAGAGATGCCTAAAAAGTAAATTACAAATAGATACAAACTGACTGGAACTAAAACTCTGTGGTAGCAGACTAAGAGAAGCTATTTGTTGAAAGAAAGCAAGACATTTACATAAGGGTGTATTAACCCCCCCCCCCACACACACACACACACATACATGGCTAACTTGTCAAAAGAGTTTGGCTCCAGCAATACAGTCAGGATATTTTACTGCATCTATTGCACAAACTTAAACCAGCTCAGTTCAGATTATTATCCATTTGTGCCTCTCAAAAAAACATTCCTCAAGAGGAAAAGCTTCCATATTACAGTTATTGTGAAAGTGCAAGGGTGGCTCTAGTCACCAGATACCAAGTTCTTCAAAAAGAGTATGTGTGCTCTGATGGGACAAGGATATAAATATTTGTTGCTTTAATAAAGTGTTAAAGTACAAAATAAGTTATTTTTCATAACAACGGCTATTATGATTTGAAATTCACATTTTATATTCACTATAAATCTATCTTAAATGTTTTCAGATATGATAACACTGTAACATAAAATCTGACGGTGTTGACAGAAATTAATAGAGATAAATAAAGATAATGGGACAAAGATATAGAAACGGATGATATAAAGACATTATTATAAACTGAGACAGACCAAATGCTTCATGTGAATCTACTGTATATACTCGAGGATAGGTCACACTTCTTTTCACCAACATTTCAATAAAAATCAGGGGTGTGACTTATTCACCTGACATCATAGAGAATCTGAAGTAGACTGTGGTGTATCAGTAGTTCAAATGAGTAACCTGGAGTCAAGCATAAGAGAGAGCAAGGGAGAAAACGAATTTTTCCTGACATTTCAATTTTATGCAATAGCCTCTTCCATCAGTATTGTCTGACACATCGAATAAAAGCGCTCGATCTGCACTGTTCATATTTACCATTTATTATATGATTTATGTAAGCAAAGTTTTAAAATAAAGGTGAATATTTGAAAATATTTAACAAATATTAGTTATATTTAACTCTCCAGATTATAATGCGACTTATGTGTGGGTCAACAGCAAAAACCCACTTTGACAACTCCTAACTAAGGGCGTGACCTATCTTCTGGTATGACCTATATGCGAGTGTATACGGTATTAACTTCTGTGTATGTAGAATTTACTTTGTTTAGTCTGACAGAAGGCAACACATATAGAGCACTCTCAAAGAATTAAACCTACGACCCAGCAGTATTTCCTCAACAATGAACACAGAATACTCAAACTGGTTTTTAAATTACTTTTGAAAAACTCAGTCTAGTTTTCAAAAAAATTACCCCCAAAAATATAAGCTAAAAGACTACAATAATATCAATTGCTATCAATAATAATAATAATAAAAAAAAATGGCTAAAAATTGAAAATATGTGCAGTTGTGATAAAAATTCTAACTGCAAAGTCAAAAGTAACTGTTCACTTGATGGAAACAGTTTCTCAAAAAATGTAATCTAAGGGGCAACAATTGTATTTGATAACAGCACCCAGTATGGTATTGGTGCAACAGAGGGTCAATGGAAAAATGATATTACAACCATAAAATGAGCCTAAATAATAATAAATATGAAAATAGCATATGATACTTTCAGCTAATTACTGGGAATTATAGAAAATGGTGGTGGAGACAAAATTAAAATGTTAACTAGTGCTTAGGCAAATAATGGAAAAAGTGCAAGATCTCACTGAAAAATGAATGATTTTAGACATAGTAGGAAACATAAGGATGAAAAAGAAAAATTATACAGAATTCTATCTCCACCTGACAAAGGCAAAATTCCACCTGGCAAATTTGGAGTGGATTATATTATGATGCTATGACTACTTTCTGTTCATTTCCTTAATATTTCACCAGAGAAAAATACCACCCTCATTCTATATTGCTGTAATGGTGAATGTATCCTGACTGCACCACCTGATGACTGCTAATCTTAAAATCATAGAAGAGGAAGAAACCAGAATTTAATAAGATATTTAAAATTATATTGATAAAGCTCTGATATAAAATGATTAGATATTGTCATAAACACCTAAGAAACAAGAAAATAATCAATCTTATATATATTATTTTTAAATAATTGTTCACCCAAAACAAAGTTCATGAGCCACTCAAAACTCAAAGTAGAGGGTTACTGAGGTTGTTGCATGTAAGAGGAGTAGGTAAGAAGTGTATTTTAAGAGGATAGATAATGGATAACCCTAGACTTAAAGAGGTTAAGATTGTAGTGACCCAAGACACATCCTCTTGGGAGTTTGTTCCATGAAGCTGTGGTTCTTGGGAAGAATTTATCTGAATGGAATACAAAGTGAATGGGGAAAATTTGTTCTATTGTATATGGCATGTTGGGTCATATATATGTGTATGTGTTTGTGTTTGCATGAAATCTTTTACAGCATACACAGATGTAACACTGATCCTAGGCAGGAAACCAGATAGCTATATTATGGTCCTTGGTAAAAGTACTGGTTCACATGTACTTAATCGAGTAATTCTTTTTTATGAGTATTACGTTAGTTAAAATAAAAATAAATATCAAATCACTGTATGGAAAGTTTACTTTATTTTTTTTAGACATATGACTTGACGTCTACAGGAAGTTGGTCACACTGTTTTTTATAATGATGATGATAGTGATGATAATAATAACAATCTTAATAAAACACTTTAAAAATAAAAATTGGTGAACCACTTTTCTCAAAAAAAATAATAACAAAAAAGAACTGTATTTTTTTAAGCTAACTAAGATTGAATGGAACATGCTGTGCATTTATAAAAATCTGGTTGGTCGATTGTCACCAATCCATAACTGGCCATTCATATGCATATA
This sequence comes from Acanthosepion esculentum, assembly GCA_964036315.1. Classification (NCBI taxonomy): domain Eukaryota; kingdom Metazoa; phylum Mollusca; class Cephalopoda; order Sepiida; family Sepiidae; genus Acanthosepion; species Acanthosepion esculentum. The sequence goes on from OZ038504.1 coordinate 27,556,889, forward strand.
AATGACTTATGTAAGAAAAAAAGTACACTGATTTCATTTGGTACAGTTGGTTGGTAAAACTGAAAGATTTTTATTTTCATTGAAAATAAAAATAATGCAAGTACTTTATACGAAGCTGACTCAGTGTGTATTGACAGAATAAAGAGAAAAGGATTTAAATTTGAAAGGTACTAAATGTGTACTTAGTAGAATAAAAAAAAAAGAAATTTAATCATGTGGAAGCAGCTGATGAGATATAAAAAATGTTTTCAGTTTTCTTATTCTAGCAACAAAAGAAAGAATGATTCCAGCCATAGTAATGAAACAATGACTGTCTTGGAGTGGCTGACAAAATATCATAGAAATAATTTTTTTGGTTCTAGAGTCTTTCTGCTCTGGCAGTGATTGAGATTCCAAACTACTTATAGATGGTGATGACATAAGTCAGTTCCATAAGTCATCACCGGCAGAACATACTCTTATGCTGATTTACTGAAGTGAGACATGAGCACTCAACACCACCACTGCAGAGATTCTTTCCCTGACCCAATGTAAGATGGAGCAAATCATGCTTGGCATCACCTGGATTCAACAGCAGAATGGAGTGAAGGACATAATCAAGACCATGAAGAAGAGCAAACATAGATGGGGTTGGCCACGTCTCTCATCTCAGAGACAACAGGTGGACTATTAGAGCAACAGAATGAGCACCAAGAAAGAAAAACTAGAGAGCAGTGAAAGGTGAGATGGTGTGATCATCTGACTTGATACTACAGCCCCACATAGCTCAGTATGGTCAGAGATAGGAAGTGGTGGTGGTCAACCAAGGTGGGGTTCTTTCAACAGGAGTGAGAATGCCCTGGATTTTGATTTGGATGAAGGGCATGATAGCAATGATTCTCTTGAAGTAGCTGACTAAATATTTCCCCAATATGATGTTGCACAAAAACATCCAAGTATGACGTGATTAATTAGCCATTGTCTTTTGAGATGAAAATACATTTCTAGGAATCTTGAGTTGCTAAATACCCAATAGTAACTCAAGCATAGGAACTAACATTGTCAGAAGAAACCCAGAAATCATTTTTTGGTGAAACATGATTTGCCAGAACTGGCAGTTTTGGCAATACTGTTTTGTATATTTTGATTCTGTCTCCAACTTATTATTTAATAACAAGTTGCTTTGTTTTGGAAATATCTTGGAGAAATCATCCAAAGACTATCAACTATCTGTAGTCCTTGTTTGCTTCTCTTTGGAGAACCATCCGCACAATAATTTTTTTTTTGTTTTTTGTTTTTTTACCGATTCATTCTTAGATTTTTACCATAGATGTCTGGCTGCCACCTTCTTATAGCAAGAACAAAATGTATTTATAGAGCCTTTTATATGTGTGTGTGTGTGTGTGTGTGACAGGCAACAAATAGACTTGCTAGTATGTATGTATATACATATATATATATATATATGTGTGTGTGTGTGTGTGTGACAGGCAACAAATACACTTAGTAGTGTATGTGTGTATATATATATATATATATTTTTATTCTGTCAGATTATATATCAGGGAACATATACTAGCAAGCGTATTAATAGTAGCCAGATGTACATACATACATACATACATACATACACACACAAGCAAACATATTAAGAAAAACATACAGACACATATATGTGTATGTGTGTGAATGACAGAGCCTGTGATGATGTCAAAATATAAGTTCTCAGACTAACCCACTATCCAAAATCTGACCAAATAACCAAACATAAAAAAACTTATCCAGAGGAATCCTCTCTTAGGCCAAGACATGTTCAGCAAACTTTATATATATGTGTGTATGTGTGTGCAAATGAGTATACTGTAATAACAAGATAAATGGAGATATATGTGTATAAATATGCATATGGAGGGATATATAAGTAGATATGTAAAGTAAATCAATAAGACCATAAACTAATGATAAAAAAAACTTTACACAAGAAATGTTTTTTTTTCAATTTTCCTTTTCAATGTACTCAATTCAATGATGAATATTAATTTGTGATAATATACTGCGAAATTTTCAGCTCAAAATTCATTTAATGACTCATGTTAGGCCATGAACTTATTGATCCACCTTTTTATGTATCACTAATTACATATACACATGATGAATATACAGAAATCTTTTGTATATATGAACAAAAATAGAATCACCTGACTTATGTAACTGTAGATGTAACAATGTTCTATAGGTGGTAAATGCTTGACAGAGAATGTGAAAATTAATTTCCACAGGAGATGAGATGATATTCCAACAGTACAACACTCTCTAAATGCATAAGGATATTTTCAGTAGATCTTCGAGAGTTGAATCACAAAAAAGACAAAAGTGTGTTCAGTCAGTTCCAGGAAGTGTGGATGGTGTTTATAGGAGAATTTGAACATTATTACTTTCCACAAAAAAGACTGCTTCTTTAAGAAAAAATACAAGCTTATGAACAAGTGAAAATAAGTACATTAATTAGCTACCTAAAAGAATGTGGTGTGAATATTTTTAAATTTTAGGTGCTGCATGTGATTATTAACATCTCCATCTTAAGGGTGAAAATGGTGGAGGTTGTCATCAATACCCATAAATTAATAAATGAACGATTGCCATTTGTTCAGTTATCTGAAAGTTAATTTATTTTACTGAAACTGGTAGTAATGCCAATGAGTTTGCCAAGACTAGTTCATGGTCAGATAGCAAAGTTCACTAACAAGGATTTCTGTCAGTTACAGCACATTCAATTCTATTTACAAAACACTTCAGTTTTGAACTGATGTGGTCACTGCAGATTTTGATACAAAAGTTTTATTCAGAAATAAATGCACCCCCTACACCTTAAAATTAACAATAAAGCTGAATCAAATATTCATAAAGGTTTTCTGTCAATATTTGAGATGAGGTATTTATACTATTTACATTGTTCGGACTGTTGTCCTCATGTTTATTGCAATACTCATGGCTTAGTGGATAAAAGTATTGGTTGCAGTAATCCAGTGACTTAACACATAGAGTTGTGAGTTCAATACCTGGCCATAGCAGAGGTGAACAAAAACTTGGAAACTTGAGTTACTAAAGGGAAATAACTGAAACTGAGATATCCAGAAAAGGCATGGCACGTGGAACTAGAACTATCTACCCGAATGGACAAAATAAAGGGTTTGGTTTGAAATTCCAATGTACATCACCAGAAGAGGGCCAGAGCATACAACGGCCAAAATGTTTTGAATAATAGTTCGAAAAAATTGTTTTTATTTTCTTCTCCCATAAGGATTCATATTATTTGAAAGAATTCTCAAAGTCACAGCATTCTAGATATAACTTTATTCCAAATGCTTTTCTTTGCATGTGAATAGCAACAACAACAGCCAAAATGAAATGGAAATAATCTACCCTAGTGAATTAAAATAAGAGTTCAGTTCAAAATTTCCTGAGGGTTACTGAGATTGAAAAATACCTGGGGAAGGCTGGAGGGTACAACAGCCAAAACATGCCGATAATAATAATAATAAAAACAAGAGGAACATATTAGTCTGACTGTAAATAATGCAAATAAAATATTCTTGCCTATAACTTTGAGACAAATCATTAACATTCCAAATATTATTTGGATTCCATGAAAACTGTTCAGACAAATTATGTTCCTTAGTTCCACCAGTGTTAACCTTCACAGACAAGACCCACTATGCCACAGACATTGTAGCAAACCACCCTTATTCCCTTTGTATTCAATTAGTGAGATGTATGTTCTGCTTGAGCTGCTTTTTCCCACAAACTTCTACTTTGTGGCTCTTGGTCCTTGTACATGGTAAATATCTTTGTAATATGATAAAAAAAAGTCAAGCTAATATGAATGTATATACAATATGGTTTTCATGGCTTAGCAAAGTAAATGTTTGGGATCCCCCATCCTGTGTAAATTTTGGTATAATCTGGGTCCATGGGGGGCATTATTGTGTGCTTCATGTTGTTGATATGGATTGATCTGGTTGGTATTGTAATGGTCACCCTTTTTTCTGCTGTTGCTTTTTTTCTTAAAAAAGATTTTCATTTTTTCCACAGCTGATGAAGACTGTTGAATGGATCAGCTGAAACCTTGTGTTAAAGTTTAACCACATCTAAAGAAAGATTCCAAATATTGTTTAAACCATTGAACAATGGTTTAAACAATATTTGGAATGAAAAATATTCTTTTAATTTCACACACAAGTTTGAGAAATTTTATTCACTATTTACACATGGAAACTGCCTTTCAAATAGTTTGAAATATTAATACAGTCTTTCTTTTTAAAAATCTTTAAAATACCTGCTTGTCCTTCTTTCCCTCATTCAGATTTTTTTGTGTGCAAAAGTATCCAGCTCTCAACTTGAAAAACTGAATCCAGTTGTTTTTTGCTAGAGACTTTTACATCCACTTGATACTTTTGTCATTATCTCTACTCTTTCTATTGCTTTGAACATCATTCTGTTCTTTCTTTTCTCTTTTGCCTCTCCTTAACTTCTCTTTTTACTTTTCATTAATTCCATATCATCTACTCTCTCTCTCCACTCCTCCTTCTTTAGTTCAATACTCTGATGCTTCCTCTCACTGATTCAACTTTCTTGCCACCCTTATTGATTTCACACACTCTTTCTTTTCCTTCCCTCTACCCTTAATTCAACACTCTCTACTTAGATTCTCCCTAACTTTTCTTTCTTGCTTGAAGTTCATTCTTAGTTCTATGAATTCTTCAGATCTTCTCTTGTTAAAGTTCTTTTAGTTTTCTTTTCTGATTTCTTCCTTAAGAGATTCGGCATCTCTCCAAAGCCTGACAGGCAGAGTGGCACTGAGCACAAGACTGATTGATGAGGGTGGGGGGAGGAAGAAATTACTCAAAATCAGGCAAGGGCCACAAAAGGAGACAAGGATTGGCACATTCCAATCTTTGTTGGATACAAACAGACTTGGATTCTTCTGCAGACATCCTTTCAGGATTGATAAAACTTATATGATAAACATTCACTGTTACTTACAGCCTTGTGCCAGACTAAGCCAAACTTAGAAGGCATGGAAAACTACAACAGAACAACAGCTATTATCATAGACCATGGTTATAAAATTTACTTCAATTCTCATTGGGTGCTCTATTCTTGTGGAGTAATGTTTATCAAAGACTCACCACTGCAATAGTAATGAGTTCAATCCAAATTGGGTGTCTCGCAACAGTAGTATTATTCAAAACTAAGTCACGCCTAGTAAATATCCATTTTTCTCATCCTGTCAATGTGTACACTTTGCCTCTGCAATATGTTCAAGGTGTAAATGACTGGCTATAGCTCATAGGTTTCCTGAGAGAATGCTATAATTTTAATCGATATACCACTCCTCCTACTATTGATGATGGAAGCTTGAATTTCAGTAATATTTGTGTTGCAGAGTAGGTGGTTTTAAATACAGGACAGTTATGTTGAAGAGTCTAGAGGCAAACTCTAATAACAGTCAAGAAGGCTACAAATCTTCAAGACAGGCCAAGATGGAGGTCTGGAATGGAAAGACGATTCCAAGCCTTTAAGACAAACAGTTATTATCATTGTCCTATGACTTTATCTAACAGAGAACAGAAAATGTGCACTTGGCTCCACCAGAGTATAAGGTTATAATGAAGACAAAGGCTAAGGTTATGGTCACACTGGTAGGGAAAAGGGGAATCATGTTACGGTCAGCCACAATCACAAATCATAGGGTGCAGATGAGAAGAATGGCCATACAAGGTTTGTTCATCAATCTAAAACAAAATTGCTTTCATATTGTCTCTCTTGCCCAGTGGCAGCCAGAAGCTGACCAACAACTCTTTCGGGAGATATACAATCTCGCTATGTAAGTTTCTTCATTTCAGGGAAGTAGATAATTTTCCATGAGGAGTAGTAGCTGAGAGTGGTCAGATTTATAAATTTTTTTTCCAACTGTCTTTGTGGGAATATATGCTAACATATATCATACATTAGTTTGTAAAAGTTTCCACCTTCTTTCTCTCTTAAAGACTGATAACAATAAATTTTGTTTTTTCTTAATTATAAAACACTGGATATTTCTGCAAATATCTAATATTCATATGAGTCTGTGTATGGACTTAGGCAGCAGTCAGTTATTCATTAATGCAAGTTAGATAAAAGACCCTAGGAGTATATATATATATATATATATATATATATATTTGTGTATTTAGGCAGCAATCCTTCTTTTAAGCACATTTCATTAAAAACGACTGACAAGGTGCTTTTATTTAGTTTTTTATATAATTTCTCGTGCGATCTAATAAAGTTTTTCTTTTCAGAGGATAAATTATATAAAAATTGTCCGAATGTTCTTTTTATCCGAGTGCTTTCGGCTATACATTTAGCCATTTTCAAGGATTATATTTCAACTGTTAGAATTAGAAATAGAAATAGTTTGTTATATGTATGTTTTATAAAGTGATTCATTTTTTTGTTTCAAAACACGGTCAAGATATTATGTCCATGTTCAAAGTTAATATTATTAAGTGTTGGTTTGTTTATTTTTATTAGTAAGGCTTCCATTATTTTTAGCCTTTTTTTGCAAGTGGATGATGCTATTATATTAGTGTTGTCGACAAGTATATTCCGAATAGTGTCCGGTAGGTCTCCATGAATATTTAAATGAGATCTAATTGAGCTATTGTCAGAAAGGTGTAGAGTTAATCTGCGTGTTAAACGATTTGTAGTGTGGCCTATATAATTATTTACGAAAGTTGATTCTTGAGGAATACAGTTCCTTAATGGACATTTGAATTCGTAAATAATGTTTGCTCTATTTAATTTTGTTCTAGGAGGTGAATTATTATTTTAACTATAAGGTTACAAGTTTTAAATTTTTTATAATAAATAATTAATCTAATTTTTTTGCTATTATCAACTGGTGCTATGCATTTTTTTATAATCTTATTCATTCGGCATTCATCCTGTTTATAATTATCGTTCATCTGATTTTTATAAAAAATATTAATATTATATATATTATTATATATATATATATATGTGTGTGTGTGTGTGTGTATATATATATATATATATGAAGGGGTTTTAAAAACAGTGGCTCCTACTGCTATTAAGCATTACTCTTCAAGTATGAATTGAATTCTCTGAGCTGCTGGCATATTTCGCATCGAAAAAAATATTTAAATTCCCTTCCTTTCTGCCAATACCAGCTTGATGCAATCAGATGTCTAGCCATACTGAGGAGCTGTGATACAGTAAAACAGTCTGTCTGTGGATGACAATACATGCTCCCAGAAATCCGGTTGATCACTCAAGAGAAAGGGGTTTTTAATAACAGTGGCTCCTACTGCTATTAAGCATTACTCTTCAAGTATGAATTGAGTTCTCCGAGCCACTGGCGTATTTCGTTTAGAAAAAAATACAAAACATTAAAATTCCCTTCCTTTCTGCCATGTGATGATGGTCTAGGGGTAAGATATCTGACTGATGTGAAATCAGTCAGATTTCTATCTCAGCTTGAAGCAATCGGACATCTAGCTACACTGAGGAGCTGTGATACAGTGAAACAGTCTATGGATGACTATATATATATATATATATATATATATATATATATTCTTTCTAAGATAATCAATAGCAATACAGAACGTAGAGATAAAAATAATAACATTAATATTTTCTATAGAAATCAAATTCATAGTAACTATAAACTGGATAAATCTTCCCTTAGAAACATTATAAATAAATATAAAACTCCAGTTGACAAAAAACAAGAAAATTAAATTATTTACTATAATGAATTTAAAACTACTGACTTCATCATCAACAACAACTCACCTGCAAGATCCTAATTACAGAGAACCAATATTAGTAAACAAATTCACATGTCCCGTAAGGAGCTGTCTTCCTGATAAATCCAAATTCATAAATAATTATATTGGATATACTACAACATACCTAAGAAGAAGACTCATGTTACATCTCTCTGATTATGCTCCAGGATTGAACAGCGGTCAATTATCAAGTTTTTGGTTGCTGAAGTATGCAAACTAGTTGAAATTCATAGGAGAATGTCAACTGTGTATGGTGCCACATGTTTCAGCCAAAAAAATGTCTACAAGTGGGCTAAATTGTTTAAAGAAGGACGGAGCAGTGTTGAGGATGAAGTCAGGCCTGGGAGGCCTAGAGAAGTGAGGTCTCCTGAGGTGATCGGATCAGTCAATGACCTCATTCAGTCTGAAAGAAGGGTGACAGTGGATGACATTGCAAAGACTTTGAGATTATCTGTTGGGACAAACGCAGGGGTCATCAGTCAGAAGGCGTCATCTTGCATCATGACAACGCATGGCTTCACACAGCAGCCCAAACGGTGCAGACCATCAACGAGCTGGGCTAGGAACTGCTCCCTCATCCCCCTTACCTTGCCCCTTCAGACTTTTATCTGTTTGGTCCCTTGAAAGCGTTCATGAGAGGCACGAAGTTTAAAAGTGACAATGAAGTCAAAAGTGTTGTGAGTGACTGGCTGAGACATCAGTCCAAAGATTTTTACGCTGAGGGAATACGGAAGCTTGTGCACAGATGCCAAAAGTGTGTGACAGTGCTGGGAGACTACGTTGAAAAAAAAAAGAAAAAGTAAGCTTCTATCTGTATTAGAAGTCCTTATACTGAAAAATTCACCTTATTTATTGAATGACCCTTGTGTATATATATATATATATATATGTGTGTGTGTGTGTATATATATATCGTTAAAAATAAAAATAAACTCCTTGATAATGGTTAAGAGTATAGCCAAAAGTGCTCAAACGTACAGAACAATAAGATAATTTCTCACATAATCTGTCTAGAAAAGAAGAAAATTATTAGAAGACAAGAAAAATTAAATAAAAAATTTAACTGCAAGATCTTGTCAGTCATTTCTAACAAAACATACATATAGCGCTGGTGTTAATAAAACAGTGCTGAATGTAATACAACAGAGCTATTAAGTATATATTAATAAATATACATATTATCCGTCACCGATAGAACGTCACAAAGTTTCATGCACAATGTAATCTTCAAGTATTGAGTATCGACTGACCATTTAATAATTTTAATAAAAAGTATCTGTTTATTGTAATGTTGGCACTGTTATATATTATACTGGGATTACATTTTTTTATTTTAAAAAATATATTTGACATTTAAATAAATGGGATTTGTGTGTGTGTGTGTGTGTATAATATATATATATATATGTATATATATATATATATATATATATATATATATATATCGAAAAGAACTATTTTAGAGTTGTGAATATTCATTTTTTAAAGGGAGATTACTTGTTTTTTTTAAAAAAAAACCATAATACACATTAAAAATGAATCTGGATCAATGTATTTAAGCAGATATTCAATGTATCAATGCATGACTTGATAATATTGTATACCAAGCTAGCATATATTTCAGTAATGATGTTAAATTTTATTTTAGTTCCGGTGAAAATCCTTGGAAATTTCATTTTTACTATCATCAAATGACTTTAGGCAATATAAAGTACAAAAACAGCACTGCTCTTTTTAAGTATTTCTGGCAAATAAAGAATGGTGCTAATATACCTTTTATAACCTGGGATATTATAGCCAGAGCTAAATCTTACAACAGGAAAAAAAATAGATGAAAGTTATGTTGTGTTGGAAAATTAGTTACCATAAAACACTTAAATAACCCTAGCTTATTAAACAAGAAAAATGAATTGATGGTTACATGTAGGCATAAAAATAAATAGCTGTTTAAATATGCTGATCCAGGTTAATTTTTAATGTATATTATGGGTTTTTTTTTTTTAAAAAGTAATCTCCCTTTATGCTAAATATACAAAAAAAATTAAAAATTATTATCCACAACTTTAAATAATTTTTTTATATATATATATATATATATATATATATATATATTTTAAATGCCAAATATATTTCTTAAAATTAAAAAACTATTCCCAGTATAACATAACTGCATCTGAAGATAGCATTGTGTATGAAACTCAGTCATACTAATGCTGAGTAATTATATATATATATATATATATAATATTACATAATATAGAAATCCAAAATGACCTCATGAGAATAGACTATTTCAACTAGCGTCAATGCACTACCATTTTTCAACTCAAATGGTGGAATGATACAGTGTTAGAAACTTGAAATTAAATATTTAAAAAAAGAGACAAGTATTGAAAATATGAATTTGCGCTAACCAAACAAAACACCCAAGTGGTGGTCACGGAAGGCAGATATTGTCTGGCTTAAAAGGAAAAAGGTTACACAAAATTTGACCGAGTTGAGGTTAATCAAAGGGAAATTAAAGTATGTATGCTCTGTTTTAATAAATACATTGAGCTCTTTTTGTGAATCAGTTTTAATATTTGATATTACTAGGATCCACCATGATTATATACCAATGGATTAATTACCTGTACTATATATATATACACATATATATATACACACACACACACACATACATACATACATACAGATACTGTTGTGAACAGAATTATTCATCACCACTGAATATTTGCCTATTTTCTAAGGAAATGCAAATATTTGCAAATATTTACTGAATTTATAATAAATAGTTGATTCTGTATTTAGCTTTTAATAATTTGTGAAATTTTTAGAAGTTTCAATCTAATACATTCTTAATTATAGACTTTTCTAAAACTTTGTGCAGTCTAAAATTCTTCACCCCCCTTATAGAAATTATGAAGTAATATTGTTCTGTGGAAATTCTTTGTTTTTTTTGTTAATTTAATATTTAATGCAAACACCCATTTGAAAATAAAATAGTATTGACCTGATTCTATAACATACTAAAAAGTAATGAAGATGACAATATATTAGTGTCATGTACCGCGATTCATTCTTCATCCATGATGAAGACAGCTAACTTGACAAGAGGGTCCAAATGAAGATACTTAACGCATACAAACAAGGTGATAGATATACAACACTTTCCAAGAATTTAAATGTTCCTAGATCAACAATTTGTAGCATTATCAAGAAGTAAAACAAGACTCGTTGTGTTGAGAATAAATGAAAGACTGACAGAAAATGGTTAATAACTGAGATAATGGAAAAGAAAATTGTTAGAGATGTCTTGAAGAACCCTCACTTAATGTCAAAGGACATTGTCAATGATGGAAAGACATCAGGGTTGAATGTATCAATGAAGACAGTCACTAGATACTTTCATCGAGCAGGAATTTGAGCTTGTCATTCAAGAAAAATTCCCTTAGTTCTAGCTAAACACCTAAAATGAAGATCAGCTTATACAAGAAGACACCTAGATCATGAGAGTAAATATTGTAGCTGTTTTATGATCAGATGAAACCAAACTAAAATTATTTGGTCACATGAATTCCTGTTATATATAGAGGAAAGTAAATGAAGCTCACAAATCAAAAAATACCCTCCCTACAATTAAGCAGGATGGTGGGAGAATTCTGCTCTGGGGATGTTTTTCTGCTTCTGGACCAATAGAACTAGTGAGAGGACAGGGTATCATGGGTAAAGAGGAGTATTTGGCTATTCTTAAAAATAATATAAAACAAAGTGCACAAAAGCTGTCTTTGAGGTGCCACTGGGCATTCCATCATAACAATGACCTGAAACACATGGCATGAATTGTTACAAAATACTTAGATGACAGCAAAATTAAGGTATTGGCATACCCTGTACAAAGCCTTGACTAAACAATTAATGAGCATACTTGAAGAAAAAAGTAAGAGAAAGAATTCCTTCAAATTTGGAGGAACTAGAAGCTCTTGCCAAGGAAGAATGAAGCAAAATACTTATCAGCGTGTGTAGTGATCTTGTAAGAAACTATAAAAAAATTAAAGCCAATAATCAAGAATAAAGGTTACACAGAAGTGAATAATGGCTATTTTACAAAGTATTAAATGAAGATTACATATTCTTTTTTGTATTGTACAAATACTTTTTTCACCCATTAAAATGGATAAATGGGATTTATTTCTATTAAATCAATTTTTTTTGTTTTCTATGCATATTTAATTATTATGCATCTGTATACACTTAATTATATGAAAAGTATGTTTATTCATTAGTTAGAAATACAATAAATTAAAAATTTGTATGTGCACAAATATTTGTTTTCCCCCCTACTGTATGGATGTGTGTGTATGTGTGTGTGTATATATATATATATTACTGAGGCATGTTTTATTGAAGACTACGGAGCATTTCCATTTAATAATCTTTTTTTTCTTGCAAGTTTCTTTGTATTTCAGTCTAAGTTGTTGAAAAAAGACCCCAGTCCTTGGTGTGTTGCCGAGCACTTTCAGCTATCATCATGGCTGCATGCTTTTGATTTGAAATAGGTTGCATTTTATTTTTATAGATAATATTTTTGGGTATTCAGGCTGTGTTGTTGGGTTAGTTCATATTATATATATATATATATATATATATATATATACACACAGTGCTGTACAAAAATAAGTTAACCCCTAAGATAATATTAAAAAATTTGTCTCTTTTTTTCAGATAATCAACAAATCTTAATTAAACTATATATTCATTAATAAAATAACTTTACAACCACTTTCAAAAATTTTTATCACATTGGAATAACAATATTAATTAAAAATTAAGATGCAAGTGAACTCTTACTTTTACACTCTGTATTTTTGTTTTGCATGGTTGCCAGTAGAAATAATTTTTGTGCATGAGTAAAAATCAAAATGACACATGTTCAGTTTTTTTCGTAAACTGTGTATACTGCAGTCAAACAATATAACTCATTGTGTAGTTAGACACTAAATTTAAAAAATATATATGCCAAGATCAAAAGAACTCCCTGAAGCTTTAAAAAAAAATCACATAGTTGAAGCCTATAATGATGGAGAAGATTACAAAAAGCTATCAGAATGATTTGGAGTGCATCTCTCCACCATGCCACAAAATTATTTATAAATGGAAGGCCTTTAGTATGACAACATCCCAATCAAGAAGTGGCAGTCTGTGAAAAATAACTGCAAGAGTAAGTAGACATCTAGTTGAGCAAATGTTGCTGTGACCTCTGTGGTTCTCCAAGGCACCAAGCCAATGTTGGAATCAATGCCTTGAGTGCAATGAAATCTGAAAGATGCCAGTCCTCATGGCAGAAGGCCTACAAAAAAGCACATCAAGCTTGGTTCAACTATACCAGAGTTCATATTAATAAACTAGAAACTTTCTGGCAAAAGGTTTTACAGTCAGATGAGAACAAACTATAGGTTTTTGGGAGGAACAAGAGGCAGGATATTTGATAGGCTTTTGAAGAGAAGAAATTGTGACTAAGATGTCAGTGGCAGCATTATGATTTGGAGGTGCTTTGTTGTAGCTGGTCCAGGCAACATAGACATTGACAGCACAATGAACTCAGCAAGATATCAAACAATTTTGAACGAAAGTGTCTTGCCCTTAGTTCAAAAGTTGGATTTAGGTCAAGGCTGAAACTGCCAACAGAATAAAGATCCAAAGCATCAAAGCAAATCCAGAAAAGAATGGGTTCGAAAAAAGAAATTTCAAGTCTTGGAATAGCCTAGTCAAAGTTCTAATTGAAAAGAAGGCAGTACATGCAAGAAACCCAGATAATATCAAGCAATTGTAGGAGTTTTACAAAGAAGAACAGTAAAAAATAGACACTCAATACTGCCAAAAAGTTCTTAAAAATTATAGAAAAAGACTGGTCAATGATGTGATGTCAAAATTAGGAGTCACTAAATAATAAATGTAAGGGTTCTTTTGCACATCTTAATGCTTAATATCTTTTATTCAAGCTTGAGAGAAAATTGTTGAATTTTTTAATTTTTTTTGTAATTCATTTTATGAAGGTTTTTCTTAATGAATATATAATTTAATTAAGATTTGTTGTTTATATGTAAAAATAGAATTTAAAAAAATATTAACTCAGGGTTCAGTTAGTTTTGTACAGCACTATATATATATATATATATATATATATATATAGATAGATAGATAGATAGATAGATAGATAGTGTGTGTGTGTGTATATAAACATAAATGGATTTTTTAATCTGGCATTATTTTGTGTTTACTATAAATATTATTTTTAGTAGGTACACATATTTGAGTTTATATTCCTGCTATTTTAAGCAGTGAAATTAAAGTCAACCGACCAAGAAGCTGAGAAGGTCTACAAAAGAAAATATGCTTTCACTTATGGAATAATGAAATTCAGGTTTGGTTCATGTTGGGAAGCACATATTCTTTAATAGGACTTCTTAATCTTTATTTTCATAAAAATAACAAATAGATACACACTGAATATGTTTAAAATAATTACATGTGTGTGTGTACAATATATTTGCGCTTATACCTATTTTTATTAGAAATATTTACATGAACTCATTTGGAGGTGATATATTATGCAAGTTGTGGGTTGTTCATCATATTGTAAATAAATATTTGCATAATGATATTGCTATTTACCATTTAATTGCCATTGGTGATAAGAAAGGTATAACCTTAAAAACAAAACAAGTAGTGTATAGATATTGAGTGATGAAAACATGGGAAATTACAAAAGAAAGTTGAACAGAGATGACTGAACAATCAAAGAAGAAATTGAAAATACTAACCAGATAAGAGCGAGCAAAAAAAAAAGTGCTTTTAAAAATGTCACAAAAAGAGTCTTAGCAGAATAATCAACAAACATAACAGAGGATGAAGCAGAGTTAAATTTTGGGTTAGTACTGTAGGATATACAAATTATAGATCCCTTCAGAGTTAATGATGTTATTAAGATAAAAGCAAAGAATTATTTTAAGTACTTGGACAAGACATTTTTTGATTTTGGTTTGGTTTGATTTGGTTTGGTTTGTTTTACAGCATATCTCAACCTCAATGGGTTATTTAATGCCAACAAAATTTTTATTGCTGGTTAATTTTTTTTTTCTATGATGTATTGCTAGTAATATTTTTCCTTCAAAAAATCTATTTCTGGTAATATTATTTTTTCAAAAGAGTATTGCTGGTAATATTTTTTTTGCCTAAAAATGTATTGCTGGTAATAACTTTTTTAGAAAGTATTTCTGGTATTAAGACCTATTTTTACACTTTCATAGTGTTTTGACCCCAGTTTTGGAGTTTTTTGCCCATAGCAGGGACCCTAACAGGTGCTACCACCCTGGGTCAGGGTGGACCTGGGAACACCAGCAATTAAGAGGTGGTTCCACATTCCTCAAAACCTCCTGATCAGAGGCCTTGCTGTTGGGCATAGTTTATCGTCTTACCCAGGATGGGACATTTTTTGAGTGGTGCATATTACAGCTAAGATTTAGCATTATTTAGCACTCTGCATCATTTATAAATATTACTTCTCCTTTTACTGCATATGCAATCCCTTCAAAATATAATATTTTATATATTAGATATATAAAATACTATATTTTTATATAATAGATATTTATATATTATATAATATTGAAGCAAAAAAGGTCACTGGGAAGTAATAAAAACTGTTATGTTAATGTCAAAGCTGAAACAGTAGACATGTTAATAAGATCAAAGGTTGTCAGAATGTTAAGAAGTCCATATCAGCATGTCAAATAAGAACATTTATCCAGGTAATTGTGGTAATCAAAGAGATGTTTCTATGGTCTATATATTTTAGATGTATTTATAAACAAACATTTATACTGAATTTTGTTGAGTAAACATCTGCAAAATAAGATATTTGTTGTAGCCTAGGGAAGGTTACTGAATAGAATAATCACATGAAGGTTGGTAATGAATGATAATACTTAGGACAAGAACAACATAAGATTCACCAGCAGTGCATAGAAGTAGTAGTCAACTGCTAGAAGTGAGTCAAGTGATTTCCACAAGGAATCTCCAACTGCAGACCAACATACAGTATTTACTACTATATTTCTGTGAATGGGAACATACCCATTATCATCCATAGGTATGCTACAACAATATTAATCAGTATTTTTTATAAAGAAAGACATTCTAAATAGAAAATCACATGATATATTAATCAGAGAAATATATCTTGTGATAATTTTATTATGAAAACATTTATTTGCATAATAACATCTAAAACAGTATACAAGGGTGGGCTAATAAAATTTCATAGGCTATGAAGGAATGATGTTAGAGCTGTGAAATCTTGCATGCATTAATTTCAACTCTTCTTATTAATAAGTGCATTGCTTTGTTTTCTAGGTAGACTGACATCTGGCTGTTCAAAGAAAACTATTCATCCTGTTGGTAGAACAAGTCATCAGCATATATGACATCATCAACACTGTGATATTGGTTCCCAGCCAAGTGTTTTCTCATGCTGGGGAACAGATGATAGTCAAATCAGAACAGGGAGGGTGGTCAACCAATTCAAAGCTACAGGCAGGCACAGCAGCTATTGAAACCAAGGATGATGAAACAAGACCCCATTTGTCAGCTTTCCTGGATGTTTGGTCTTGATAGCCTTTTGTAAATGTCTCAGCAAGTTAGCATAGTCCTCTCCAGTGATGGTGTGGCTCTTTTGAAGACAGTCAAGAAAGACCATGTCTTTTACATTCCAAAAACCTGTGATACCAATTATAAAGTATACTATTTATATTGAGGAAGTCTCTTTCATGTTTGCATCTCAGGATACAGACTGTTTTTGTTTTTTCTGGTAAGTGTGTAATTAACTCATCAGCTCTTCTGTTTACAAGTACATCGGTAATACAAATAGAAGGCAGAATATACAGGAAAAAATATTTTGATCCAAGGCATGGTATACAGATACTATACTCTGATCATCAGCAGAGTGCCAAGCAATATGCTAACAGTTTCTTCACTCGCACTTTTTGCTTTTCAGTCAATTTCGATGTTGAAAAATTTCAATACAATGTCAATCATTATCTTCAGTCTTCTTAATTCCTTTAGTTTATTGTTCTCTATCCTTAACGTTTTTTCTTTTTCTCATATTCTATATATTAGATTTTTTTAGATCTTCTTAAAAACTAGATTAGAAGCCGTCCTTTGTGTAGACTTTAGACTAGCTCCTGTAGAGGGCCTTTGGGGTTTGTTTTTTTTACCTTCAGTGTCCTATGTATGTAAAAGTTATAAGAATTTAGAAATAATGAAATTATTTTATCTTTATTTGACACCTTAATTCGGCATAGTCTTTCTTCATATACACAACCAATCTTCCCAGTAAAATCATGCATTTTATATAATCTATATGCTTCAATAGAACCAATCATCAGATGTTTATAGCATGTACTCAATTTTACCATGAAACTTTTAGTTATGAATATGCTTGTCATGTTTTTCATCAGTGGTTCCTAACCAGGATCTATATGGAGCCTGGTGGCCCATGAACATTACCAGGGGTTCTCACAAAAAAAAAAAAAATAGCAAATTGTAGGTCTATGTTAATATTTTAGTAGTCCATAGAGCAATTTCACTTCAGAATGGTTGTTACAACTGAGAATTGGAATTTATACAGTAATCTACAACATATTAAAATACTAAAAATAGTAAAACAACTCTAAAATTAGCAGGAAACGAGATCAAGCAATATAAGTTAGCATCCCTTTTACTCTACCAGAGTGTAAAAGTTGAGTAAAAACTGAGAAGGATATATAAAGGAAGGATTATATATATATATATATATATATATATATATATATATGTATATGTATATATATATATATAAAGGAAAAGTATATAAAGATTCCTAAACTCATCTATTATTAAAAAATAAAATAACCTTTTTTTCATCGAAAGTTTATGGACAACCAAAAAAAATTAAGTGTAAAAGTGGTTCATAGGCAAAAACTGTTGAGAACTACTGCATTATGCGATATGTAACTCTATCTGCAGGATAATGAGCATTGTATTCAACAAAATCAATCTGTTGTATTCAATATATATGTAAACACACCAAGATTCTCACTTGTATAAACTCTCTTCTGGCCTCATGCTAACCAGTCAACTTTGATCTTTAAAAATTCAAATGCCATGTTAGTTATTATCTTCTTAATTCATTTCTTTTATTGTTCACTCTCCTTAATAATGTGTTGTGCTTTCACACTCAGTAACCCCTTGCATCATAGTGGTTTTATTGCCTTGCTTGCAGTGAAAACATATACATATATATATATATTTATATATATAAAATGAGAGAGAAAGAGAGATGCAAGTGTGCACAATTTTAAAAAAATTAATCTAATTTAATTTCCCAACAGTTGCAATTTCTCAGAAACTATTTTATAAAGACACAAAATCAGAACAAAATTCAAACCAATATGAAAGGAAGATGGCAAACAGATTCTTGCAGTCTATTTGTAAACCCTGACAGCCACTCAATATTTTAATAAGCTTGAATGCCATTGTTTTTAAATTCTTAATATTTCCTTTTGTCTTCCTATTTCGCAACAAACATGATGGAATTAAAAAGGTTTGCCAAAGCTGTCAGCAAAGACTCCCCCCCGAGAAATTTTCATAATCTATGAAGATTCTCCCAGGTGAAGCAGAAGACATTTGGAAACACAAAATAAAGGTGAACAAAGTTGGACAAGGAAATGAATAACAAGCAAACCAAAAAGACAAGCCTAGTGGCATGGTAACAATGTTGGTAGCCATCTTGAAAACTATTTCCAACCTTACGTCTTTCTTTCTTCTTGCTTTGTCAAGTACTGGCAAGTAAGACAGCAAGGAGGAAAAGGCACCTTATATCTTTTATAAATGAATGCTGGTACTATAAAAACAAAAAAGAAAAATAACATTTGCAGATACTAGATTTCATGATGAACAACATACACCCTTATTTTGAGAGTAAAACTCTTATAAAAATAAATGCAATATAGTTTCAACATTTTAATGGAACATAAAGATATAAAATTTAAAAACACCAAGAAAAAATAACAATTGAAGGAAAATTCATTTGCTCAGATAAAATTTATTCATCATTATTAAAATCCACAAATTCTAAAAATTTTAGGCTGTCATATTGACTCAAAGAAAATGTCACTGCATTGTTAATAGAAAACATTCCTACTTCCAGTATTCCAGAGGATTTAGATGTTGAATTTTAAAGAGTGTTATATAGGAAGAGGTTTCTAAAGGATTAATGGATTTATTTTTAATCCTACATTTATATTACATCAAACATTATTATAGGGGACACTTTGTATTTGAAATAGACATTTCATATTCATTTATTAGGTGTAACACACTGTATAATAAATAAAACTGCCTGTTTGATCAGTTTGGTCTAATTTTAGGTAGTTGCTTGGGTTCAGAACTTTTCAGCACCTCCTCCTACATTACTTCCAATATTATTATAGTGGACACATTGCCCCATTTTTATTTATTAGCTGTAATGCACATTGTTTAATAAATAAAAATGACGCATCTATTTCAAATACAATGTGTCCACTATAATAATGTTGGAAATAATGTAGAAGGGGCTGCTGAAAAGTTCGTAAATCAATCAAATATATAAAAAGATTAAGATGCTTTGGGTAAAAGTTCATCAAAGTATTCTCCTGAGGATTTCACAGACTTATCCTCTCATCCAATCCATTTCTCAAAACAGTTTATAAAGTCTTTTTTAAAGATTGCCATCAGTTGTTTCATCACATTCTTCCGAATCTCACCTACAGTCTGAAATCTCCTTTTCAGTAGTGATTTTAGCTCTGAATAAAGCTGTAAGTGACAGGAAGCTAAATTTGAAATGGTGCAGAAGCTCTACCAAAAAATTCTGCATGAGACACAAAGTATGGACAGTGAAAACATTCAAAATGAGTGGTTATTTTGAGAACACTTCATTGAATCTCAAGATTTTTTGTCCTGTCAGTTGACCCAATTTCTTTCAATTACAGCCTACACAGATACAACATTTTTCTGTTTTCAGCTTGTTGAAGGACTTCCAGAACATTTTCAAAAGATTGTTACTTTACATTATTTACATTCTTTGGACTGCTGTCCTCATCTTTATTGCCATATTTACAACATTTCAGCTGTTGTACACTCTGGCCTTCTTCAGGTGATATACATTGGAATTTCAAGCCGAATCCTTTATTTCATCCACTGAGGTAGACTGTTCTAGTTCCATGTGCTATGCATTTTCTGGATATCAGTTATTTCCCTTTAGTAACTCAACTCTCCTCTGCTGTGGCCAGGTGCTGAACTCGCAACTCTTTGCATCAAGTCACTGGATTACTTCAAACAATGTTTTTATCCACTAGGCCATGGATAAAATAAAGGGTTCAGTTCAAAATTCCAACGTATATCACCTGAAGAAGGCTTGAGTATACAATGTCAAAAACATTGTGAATAAGGATCAGCACAACAGTCCGAACAACGTAAATAATTTACAATAGCTTATTGTGGAAATATAGACAGATTGTTTCTCATTGACATTATTTACACTCTGATTATTATCTTCATTTTGTTGTTGTTATCATGATAGGAACTGATAAGAGTCCAGATTTTCAAATGGCAGTAGTTCCTCTAGGCATGTAAAATTCAAGTCCAAAGAGAGAAATCACAGCAGTTTAAATAGTATCTAATGGGCCAATCCACTCTGGGCAGAAGGGGACGCAAGTCTATGGTGCTGCTGCCACTGCTGATAAGGACAGTCCATAAAGTTGGTGAGGGGGAGATAACTGGTTATACCAGTTACAATAAACAATAGTTAATAATCTAATTCTTTTTCTTATTTAAAAGTAAACATTATTCTGTCAACTCTCCATTATTCAGTCTATCATGTAGTAAGGTGAGACATCTCTATTAGCAATTTGTTTAGACATCACGCATGTTATTGAACAGATTTCTCCCTTATCTAACATTTCTTTGATAATTGCTATTTCTATTCTCAATCTCTTATCTGCAACAAGTTTAGTTGATTTGATTGCTTCGAACAAATTACTGTTACCTACAAACCATTTGATAGGAATGATCTTTTGGTAATTATTATTTAACAACTCACCTAAGAGCATTGAGGTACTGAATGCATTGCCAATCCTTTCCGATAGAGCTAGTGTCTCACTGGCTAATGTACTTTTTATTACTGACTTCGTTTTGTGAGATTGCCATGATATTGGATTCATCTTCTGATTATTCAAATTTCCAAAAGATGCATATGTAAAAATATATATTTCCAGGTTCTTGCTCAAATTTTGATACTTAAAATAAACATGGTCAGATTTTACTCTCTTGATAATCTTATTCAATCTTTTAAAATCTTCAACTGTACTTATGTTGATTCTCCCAGCCAGATCTGTCATATCAAATGAAATACCAGGGTGTGATTGTTTGGAAATCCACAAGAGATGACCAAGCTTAACTCTTAGCACAGTGTTCTCATCCTCAGATAAGTCTGCTGTTTTTTCCCCTTTTTTCTAATTTCACTTCTGTTATGTTGTTAATATAACCCTTCTGTGTTAACATGATACACATCTCTTCTTGACTCAGATTCAATCCAATATATTGAATGGACTTGTTGCTTCTTTTTCAACTTCAAATATACTTCTGATTTTTGATACTATGTCCTTTTGAAATTTATCACTTCCTGCCCATAAAAAAATCATCAGCATGCATGGCAATTATTCTATACAGAACCTTATCAAACCAATAAAATATTGCTGGATCAATCTTAGATATCTATGCTTTGAGTCTGAACATAGTTGATTTTACCTTTTGATAGCATTGCAATGATGCATCTGCTAAACCAGAGATAGATTTCCTTAATTTACAAATCTTTTTAGTACATGCCTCTGATGGGGGCATAATATAGACATCCCATTCAATTTCTTCACTTTGCAAGAATGCAGTCTTTATGTCAATAGTATTGACAGAACAATAATGTTATGCAATAATTCATAATACTGTTCTTAAAGATGACTTGTCGATTGTTGGTGAAATTGGGGGGGAATTTCTTCGAAATAATCTTCCTCAAATTCTTTTTACTACCAACCTAGATTTTAACTTCATTCTGTCACCATAATTTTTCACTGTATTTACCCACCTAGACGAAATGCGTTTTTGTCCTTTATCCTCTTCTTCTAAATAAACTTTCACTTCTTTCCATTTTCTCACTTCATCTCTCTTTGCTTCTAAGAAAAAATCAAGATTTATTGATATTTATAACTCTTCTGTTTGTATTTCCATTTGCTTGATTCTCAGATTCTTCACAGTTGATAAATCAATAGACATACTTTTTCATTTTATGTCATTAGGTTTTATATATTCAATATTGTACCAGCTTTTTGTCTTGATAGATGCTTTTCCAGCCCATCCAAACATTTTAGCTTTGTGTTCTTTGCCATTTTGTGCAAGTTGGGATTTTCTGATCTATCCTTTTCCATGTTGGCAGTAGCTCCAAAATCTTCATCTTTTGTTTCACTGTCTTGATGTGCATCTCTAGGAAGGTCGTCATTGTTCTCAGTACCATTTCCTGCAGCATCCGTATTTTCCTCATTTTCATCTTCACTGTCATCACTTTCTATATTATTATCAGTTATTTTATTATTATGACGAGCTTTTGATTCTAAAGCTCTCAAAAGTCTACTTTTATGTACGCAAATATAAGTGCCTGCATATCTTACTACATTGTCTTTCAGTATATGTCTATATTTCTGAGATGAGGTATTATGTACAATATTTACATTATTCAAACTATTGTCATCATCTTTGTCACCATATTTATCACAACATTTTGGCTGTTGTATGCTCCGGCCTTCTTCAGGTGGTTAGAATGTCGAACTAAACCCTTTATTTCACTCACTAGGGTAGACTGTTTTAGTTCCACGTGCCATGTCTAATGGATGTTAGTTATCAGTTATCTCCTGTTAATTCCCCTCTCCAAGTTCTCCACTGCCATAACCAGGTATTGAACTCACACTCATTGGGTCCTGTCACTGGATCTAACTAACACTATCCACTGTGCCATGTGTCCTTGAGTACAGTTGTGTATGAATTTCTGGGTATTATAAACCTAATGTCTTCAGGAATCATTTTTTACCAGTATTCATATTGCAATTTTTACTGTTATTAATCCTGTTTTTACCAGAGCTCATATCGCAATTTTTGTTGTTGTTATCGCTTTTCTCTGGCACTCCTTACTACTGGTTCTAATATTGTATTCATTTCTATGCTTGGTCGGCTCAGGAGATTTTTGTGGCCTAGTATATGTGCTGATTCCTTAAGTTTACGAATTTTCCAATGATGTTCTTTGTCTATGATTTCAACCTGATCCTAAAGAGGTCAGTGGTCTCCAGTTTCTCTCTATATGTAGTCAGCCATGCCTGATTTTTCCACTTCCTCTTGTGTTACAGCTTGCTGGTGTTCTTGCAGCCTTACCTTAAGGGGGCGGCCTGTCTCCCCTTCATATTTCTTTTCACAGCTGCACAGGATGGTGCACACACAGTCTTTAATCATGTTCTCCTCTATAGAGGGTCTTACTCGGGAGAGATATCTGTGAAGTGTCGTCCAGCTTTTGAAGGTTGTCCTGATGTTATATGGACTACAGATCCTTTGAATTTTCTCCAATAACCCCTTCACATAAGGCAGGCAGACTGTTTTCTGAGTGTTGTTATACTCCTCTTGTACCCACCTACCCCAGTTTTTTGGGGTTGATGCTATGTACCCAGGGTAGTTGTTACGTTATAGGGTGCTACTTAAACTGACCAATTATTTATTTAATGTCTCTGGGTCGCCACTTATGACCTTTGCTCAGTGTTGTAAGCAGTGGACGATCCCTTTCTTTACGCTGTATGGATGGTGGGAGTTGAAATTGAGGTACTGTCCAGTGAATGTCGATTTATGGTATACAGATGTCTTGAACCCATGCTCTGCTCGAGATATTAGAACATCCAGGAATGGGAGTGTGTTGTTACTTTCTTTCTCCATTGTGAACTGTATCAAAGGTCTTATTGAGTTCACATGGTCCAGTAGAACCTGAACATCTTCCTGGTGTGGCCAGAGTATGAAGGTGTCATCTATGTACCTTAACGATAGAGTTAGCTTTAGAGATATAGATTCTAGGATGGAGGCATCTCTGATTATTTCCACGAGGTGAGCAGAGTTTCGGACATATGAAGGTGACATTCTGATCAATGGGTCAATTATATCTACAAGGAAATGACTCAGAGGGTGGCACACAGAGCCTTGGCAACTAACAATTGGCCTGAGCAGAATACCGTCTTTGTGAATCTTAGGGAGACCATATATGTGAGGTAGCTTGGTGTAACGCTGCGATAACTGCCTATACATCTTAGGTGCAAAGTGATCCTTGTTCTTGATTAGTATCTGCAACAGTTTGCGTTCCGTTTTCATTGTAGGATTCTTTTTTACTTTGCTGTAGCTACCATTTCTAATGAGGTCTTCCAGCTTTCCTGTATAATCTGATTTGTCCATCACTACAGCAGCATTGCCTTTGTCAGCCAGTAGTATGATGATGTTTTTGTTCCTTTGTAGGGATCCGATCGCCAGCCTCTCCAGTTTCGTGATGTTTGACTTGGCCTTCTCCAAGGCCTGTCTCACCTTTCACCTCAGTTCATCTGCCTGAGCCTGAGGGAAGTTCAAGGCCACCTCCTCAATTCTGGCAATGATGTCCAAGTATGGCAGCCCCCTGATGGTTGTGGCAAAATTGAGACCCTTATTTAATACTGATTCCTCAGAGGCACTCAGCTAATATTGACTGATGTTGATTACTGCTTTCACTGGTGGATGATGGACCTTGTGCGTCACCTTCTGATTTTTCAATCTATTTAATTTTTGTACTTGGCAAGCCTTGACTACATTGAATTCATATCTGAAGGACTTATCCAGGTCATTTTGGATCCATCTTTGGTCTTCTTCATTAGTAATTCTGTTAAAGAAATCCTTGTGCCTCTGAGAGATATGAGCTTGTAGTCTCTGTTTTATTCAACGATTGTACTGGATTCTCTCTTAGACAAGGGCGTGTCCCGCTTTTTCTGCAACCAGAAGGGCTCTCCTTGAATTGACGAGAAGTCTTGGTGTGTATTTAAATAAAGGGTTCAGTTCAACATTCCAACCACCTGAAGAAGGCCGGAGCGTACAACACCCGAAACGTTGTGATAAACATGGTGACAAAGATGAAGACAATAGACCGAATAATGTAAATACTGGCCCTTTCTATTCATCATCTCTTAAGAACACCTTTTCAACTTGTTTAACATCCTCCCTGAGATCTTATTTTGTTTCTTAGTGTTCTTTGGAATTATTTCTGATGATTCTGCTGACAAATATGCTTTTCATGCTTCTTGTAAACCTGTGAGAATCCTTTTCATCACTTCGCCAATAATTTTATCTTCCAGAGCAGGGGTTTATTGATAATATTAGATGGTAATTTTGGATTCCTGCCATACACTATCTTAAATGGACTAAATCCATGTACATTTACGAAGCAATTCTTTGCATTCACAGTCCAACTTCTAGCCGTTTCTCATGAAATAACATTTTCTTCTTTAACTGTCTTTATGATTTCTGTCAGGATTGGATTATGGCATTCAGCAATACCACTTGACCATGGCAAATAAGCTGCAGTTGCTTTGAGTGGTAGATTCCACTTTGCAGGCATTTCTTGAAAAGTCGTGTTGCTGAACTTGAGACCATTATACATAAAAAGACTAACTTCAGGTGCACCATAAATAGCAACCCAAGTCTGCATAAACTTATCTACAATGCCACCGGCTTCTTTAGTACAGATTATAACAGCCAGACTTAATCTACTAAACAAGTCAATCATATATAAATACCAGAAGCCAGGACCAAGTTCATGAAGGTCAAGAGCAATTACTTGATTAAAATCATTTGCTGGATTAAAACCAACTATTGGTTTCATTTTAGGATGTGCATATTTGTGGCAAATAGCACATTTCTTGTAAATATCCTGTAGAAGATATCGAGTTTCCTGATTGACTTTGCCTGCTGTTTTTAATAAATTTAACAATATTTCCTGTGAAGCATGACCAAATTGATTATGTAATTATTTAAAATTGTATTTCTTTTGTCACTTTTTCAACTATGTTCAACTATGAAAATAACATTTTCATCATTATCACTTCTTATAATGTTCACACAATAGTGTCCCATTGATGCGGTTTGAATGTTTACTTTCTGATGAAACATCATTATGCGATCTGTTCCAATGTCAATAACTGCTCTTGCCTTAGCTAGAGATTCCTTACTTAAGAGCAGTGGAATTTTACATTCTACAACTTCTGTTTTTATATTCATAAGCAATTGCCAATTTTTGATGGGAAAGTAAGTTTGACATGAGTTAACTATCCTTCCATCTCCAAATTTAAATGGCACATGACTTTTCTCATTTTTAACAAACTTGAACTCTTCAAAGAATAGTGAATCGAGAATGGAATGAAACCAATCATTACCACAAACTGTCTTGGTACATGCACTGTCTACAATTGCTGCATTCCAAGCTCCCATTACCAAAATATCTTGATTTGATATTTTGTCCAACAGTTTAGCTTCTGTCATCAAAGTCATATGAACTGTCTCTTTTGAATGTTTCTCTATATTTATATTTTCTGTCATATTACCATATTTGTTAGCATGTGGACAATCCTTTGGCCAGTAATACAACTCCATTAAATACAGGATTCATTCTTCCAGGGCCTCATCCAATGGTCCTTCTACTGCATCCTTTGTATCTTGCTCCTCTAAATGGTTCCTTGCCACTACCATAATTTTTTAACAGTGCTTCTTTTATCTCTACTTCTGTTTTGGTCAGAACATTTTTCTTGTTTTCATACTTTATTTGTGGGCATGCTTTAAAGCCAACTGTTTTTGTTCTTCACTAAGATTTGCATTGCATAGCAATTTCCAGGCCAATAATGCATTAGTGTCAATTCTTAAATTGGTACATTTCTTATTTAATTGTTCAAACTCTACTACTCTATGTAGTCTAGCATTGACATTGCCTCAATCTTCTTAATATTTTCAAATTTTGTATAGGCTTCATACATTTGGTATGTATTTTCCTTTTGAAATAATTTATCCAATTCTGTTAGAACATTTTTAACACCATTATTAGGAGAGATTTATCTATAGCTGTGGCAATTTCTGCTTTTCCATCCATGGAGATTGCCAGTGCTATACCTTGTCTTGTTTTGTCCATTTTAATAAATATTTGCCATAATTCAAATTCCAATTTCCATTGCGAATAGTCTTTGTTACCTGATGTGGATGGAAGTTTGTATGTAGTTATCTTTAATTCTCTGCTCCCATTGATAAGAATCCAGGTCTGGTTTCAAATGTCAATAGTTCCTCTAGGCAGGTAAAATTCAAGTCCTAAGAGAGAAATCACAGCAGTTTAAATATTATATAATGAACCAATCCACCCTGGGCAGAAGAGGAAGCAAGTCTATGCTCCTGTTGCTGCCACTGC
Source organism: Acanthosepion esculentum (assembly GCA_964036315.1). Taxonomy (NCBI): domain Eukaryota; kingdom Metazoa; phylum Mollusca; class Cephalopoda; order Sepiida; family Sepiidae; genus Acanthosepion; species Acanthosepion esculentum. Next base: position 27,584,348 of record OZ038504.1, read on the forward strand.
TGATAGGAACAGTCCATTAAGTTGGGGAGGAGGAGATAACTGGTTATACCAGTTACAATAAATAATAGTTAATATGAACAATGATAATTCCTCATCCCAGAGATTCAAACAGACCATTTCCTGCCAAATTTGAAAGATAAGTAAATTTTATTTGGGTCGCACTAATTAAGAAAGGGGGCTGTAATCAATTAAAAAATTTCCATGGATGAATAGCCAGGTTTCAAGGAAAATACAATACATATTTTACCCTGAATATGATGGTCACCCAATAGACAGGCTCACTGAGTCATCTCTTATTGCCAAATGAGCAACCTATGGATGAGGATGTGCAGTTACTAGGTTGCATCAAGACTGCACAACTAGTTCTCAAGAGATTTAAAACAGCTAGATGGTTTCCACAGAGTCACTATAAAGAGATGACTATAGCCGTAGGTGCAGCTTCATTTAGAGCTTTTATCTGAAGCAGATAAAAAATTCATCCTGTTCTTCTTTTAACTCCATATGGTTCTAGAAACTGGTTACCTATACAAAATTATTTTTGTTCTCATGAAATGATCAATAAACGTTGAATGTCTTCCTTTACTTTCCTTTGATACCTTCAGTGTTATTCATTTGTATATTAATATATTGATAGCTACAAGAGCCATATTAGGGGTTTTCAAAAGTGATATCAGTCTTCTTGTCTGTAATATATTTAATGCAATTGTTTTAAATGGGACACACTTACTCACTTATGCAGGAGACAGTGAGATATTTATTAAAAGTCATTTTTAAGCAATGAATTTTTGAATCCACTATTATTTTATTTTCATTGAGTAGAAAACCTGGTTTTGTTTTGATTTTTTAAGATAATGAACTTATGTCTACTGGACTAGAGATTGAAATATACCTCTCAAGAGTCAAGCAGACATTAAACTCACTGTTTAAAATAAAATAAAAATAAAAAAACAGGGATGTGAACTCAAAATGTGTACATTTTAAATATTAATACTTAAGATACCAATAAACCAAATAAAACAAAATCATAGCAAAGTGAAAACATAAAAATATTTATCATTTAAGCATTAATATCAATAATTCATTTAAAAAATGAAATACAACTTTCCTAACTCAAGAAAAGACGAGAATGCTCAAAAATTAAAAACAATGTCTAGAGAAAAAAAGATGAAATAAATAACAACAATTGAAAGGAAAAAGGAAAAGAAAAAAGAAAAAATCTAAGGAGCAAGAAGTGTAGAGTGGAGGGGAAAAAAGATGAAAAAAAAAGACTAATAATCATGACACCCTACACATACGCACATCCACACAGACAGGCACATGACAGCAAGCATGAAAACAAACACACACACACAAACAATATGGAAAAAAAATGATGTCAATGATAAGTACATAAAAAGGAATATTGTCCTTTTACAGATACACACTATGTAAAACTTTTACACACACACAATATATATATATATATATATATATATATATATATATATCTCAAACAATTAATAAATAAATATATAGCATACAACAGTTGAAATGTTGTGAATATGACAACAGTCCAAACAATGTAAACAGTGTAAATAGCTACAATACCTCATCTCAGAAGTATAGACAGATAACAATATACAGTCAATGACAAAATTATTCATACACCCATCAATTTTGAATATTTTTATCCATTTCTCAGGATTTAATGCCTGTATGATGCCAAGTTTTTTATATGTTGATAAGAAAAGGAATATAAAACTCAATTTTTGGAACAATAGGTTAAATACAACAAATTTGACAGACAAATTATGCAAAATAGGAAAAGACAAAATTATTCGTACAGTAGAAAATATCATTTAAAATTGATTGATTTGTGTAAGTCATTTACATAATTATTTTATCAATGAAGCCTTCTAGACTATTCAGTAGACTTATTTGTGATAATTCCAACGAAGAACATCACGTGGTGCATAGAGTGTCAGTATTGTTATTCTTACACTAACAACATGATGGGGAAGACGAAGGAGCTTAGCATTGACTTGAGACAGAGAATTATTAGCTTCCACAAGTCAGGAAATAATTACAGCACTATTTCAAACCGGTTAGCTATCCCTAAATCTATGGTACAGTCTGTTATAAAGAAGTTTAAATAGTTTAGTACAACAAGAATTTGTCTGGGTGTGGAAGAAAACCCAAATTGTCACCAAGAACTGCATGAAAACTGTCACGAGTTTAATATAAACCCAAGAGTTGTTTTGAAAGACATTGTCAAAAGTTTGGAGATGATGGATATCAGTGTAAGTACTCGCGCACAATACATTGTTGTTTAAATAGAAATGGGTTGTTGTATGGAAACTGGCCACAATGAATCCCTCTTCACAAACCATGTTACATTGTTGCTTGGTTTAATTTTTACAAAACATTTTTGGACAAAGAAAATGATGTACAGTTTTGGTGCAAGAAATGTGAGGCTTTCCTCCCAAAGAACACAGTGGCAATAATTATGTTTTGGAGTTGTTTCAGCTCAAGGGAGACTGGACAATTAATTGCACTAAGAGAAATAATTACATCTGCAGACTATATCAAAATTCTAGATGAAAAGCAACTACTAATCTTCATCTAGGTCAGCAATTTACTTTGCAGCAAGATAATGATCCCAAATATACATCTAAATCAGTGGCTGTATGGCTTCAGAAAAAGAAGATTATAGTTCTGCCATGGCCTTCAATGAGTCCTGACTTGAATCCTATTGAAAATCTATGGCAAGAATTGAAAGTTCAAATAAATTGTCAGTCACAAAAAAACGGACAGGAATTAGAATGTATAGCCATTGAAGAATGGAAGAAAATCCCAGAAAAGACTTGTTCAAATCTCATCAAAAACTTTAGAAAAAGATTGCAGCAAGTTATAAAGATGAGAGGCCATGCTATTGACTATTAATATTGTGAAAATTGTTCAATTTTTCTGTTTTTCATAATGTATGAATAATTTTGTCTTTTTCCTATTTTACATAATTCACCTGTCAAATTTGTTGTATTTAATCTATTGTTCTGAAATTTGAGTTTTATTTTCCTTTTTTGTGCTTTTTAACATATAAAAAACCTGGCATCATATGGGCATTAGATTCTTTCGTTGTTGACTGTATCTGTAGAAAGAATATACATATGAATAAAAAGTAATCTTTACTAATATGTTTCATCCTCTGATGGACTTTATCAAGGCAAATGTATTTTGCATTAAGTGGAAATAAAAAAAGTTAAAAGAAAACTGTTCATTGAAAACCTTTTATGTAAATTAAATACATGCATAGATCAATTTCTCAAAATAAAATAATAAATAATAATTACATTAAAAATAATTCAACATTTACTCACTCTCGTTTATTCAGCATTAAATTACATCACTTAGCATCCTCCATAGTTTACATTGATTTTTCTCAGTTAACCCGAAGAACATTTATGAACATTCTTAAATTTTAAAATTTTGAAAACCTGATGATATTTTTCAGTTCTGTTTATAAATACTTGCCTAAGTAGAAGTATTTTCATAGCACAGCCTAAAAAGCCAAGTGCAAATGAATGTAAACTCAATTGGACAATAACAGTAATGAGCCATATAACAAAACTTATCATCCAAATTCTGATGAATACAGCATTCAGCAGAATTAGACAAGAACAGTGTGGCTTTGTAACAAAGATATTGGAACAAGGAATGCTATATTTATGCTCAGAATTTTATCAGAAAGAGTAATATAAATGCAGAAGATCATTTATCTGTCTTTTATAGATTATGCAAAAGTGTTTCATAAAAAGTATGTCACAAAGAACTGTTGGAACTGCTAGGTAAGCTTCATGTATGTGGGAAGGATATTAAAATAATCCAGAACCTATACTGGCAGCATATAGATAGAAAATGAATTCAGTAAATATACAAAAATAAAGAGGTGTAAGACAAGGATGCATCCTCTTCAACATATAATGTAAGGCAATTCTGAGAGAATTAGAAGTCCTCCCAGGATTCATTATTAGTGACCACAATCTTAACATAAGATATGCAGATGACACAATATTGATAGCAAACAGAAAGGTAAGTGCAAGAACTTCTACAGAAGGTAGTGAAGGAAAGCAATAAGAAAGGACTAAACATCAACTGCAAATTATAAATGCATGGTTGTTAGGACCAGCCCAACAAGCAAATTACAAATTGGAAATACAAAAATCAAACAAGTACAAAAATTTAAATATCTGGGAAGTGAGGATGTAAAGTGCAACACTGATATTCAAAGGTGTATTGGGATAGTGAAAGGTGTCTTCCAAAAGCTAAGCAAAGTATTAAGAATAGAAAAAAAAACTGTTAGAAACAAAGAAAAGAGCAGTGAACTGTGATTTAACATCAGTTCTGGTATATGACAGTGAATGTTGGACAGAGAAGACACTTGAGACAAGAGAAATGTGGTTCTACAGAAGGATGCTGAGAATATCATGGATTCAACATGTGAGCAACAACAAAGTTTTAGAGAAAATGGAAACAAAAAGCACACTTATATTTAACATAAGAAAGAGACAGTTTCAATTTCTATGGCACACAATGAGAAAAGAGGGTTTGAGAAATTTGATACTCACAGGACAGAGTGAAGGCGAGAGAGACAGAGGAAAACAACACATAGCCTAACTAGCAAGTTTAAGTAAATGGATGGCGGATCAGAGTTCGGTAGAAAGACAAAACTAATTAAGAGCTACAAAAGAGAAGAAATTGTGCACAGCCATGATTGCTAACATCTTGAAAGGACATGGCACATAGGAGAAAATAACATCTTTACATTTGCCTTGATAAAGTCCATTGGAAGATAAAACATGTTGGTAAAGAATAGTTTTCCTTTTGTCTTTAGATTATTTTCCTTACTTTGTTCTGATTAGTAACTCCAGCATCTATTTCTGAAAGGAGGTATTGTAACTATTTACACTATTTACATTGTTTGGACTGTTGCCCTCATATTTATTGTCATATTCATGTTTTGGTCACTGTACGCTCCAGCCTTCTTCAGGTGAAATATCCAGAAAAGGTATGGTATGTGGAACTAGAACACTCTACCCCAGTGGACAAAATTCTCAAATTCAACAGTCTGAACAATGTAAATAATGTAATAATTCCAAATTTGATTTGATAACATTTAACTACTCAGCATTAGCAATACGGAAGAGAGAATTAAGATTATTTATTTCCAAAAATAGAGAAAATAAATTTGGCAGTAAAATAGATTATAATAATAATAATATTTAAAATTGAGACATTCTACACTGCCATTGCATGTTGTAATACTCGATATCCATAATAACAAAATGCTCAACGTCCAAAATAAATAAAATTATTTTACAAATTACCCATTCATTCATTTTTTTTTTAATTTTGAGGTTTATTAATCTGGAGAAGGCTAAAGAAAATGTGCAAGTGTCATTTTACTGTTTGATCTATCATTTATAAATAGAAAGTAATTGGCATCACATATCAATGCTTGTGCGATCAAGTCAGCCAAGGAATATGTCAACAGAAAGGTCGATTAAAATTATAAGAGAAGTTTCAGTCAACCCCAAATCACGTATAAAAAGATATCCAAATAAATGTGAACAATGCTGGAACGGATGTACAAGTCTCGACAATTTGTAGAGCATTAAACTGACAAGGATTTCACTGACAATTTGTATGTTATAAAAAAAATCAAGTCTCATTTAGAATCTGGTAAAAAATTTTTTGGATCAGTCAAATAAATGATAATTGGAATACAGTTGTTCTGTGAGACAAAATCAGAAATGAACAATTAGAAGATAAGGCAGTAATGTTATACTTAGATAAAAAAAAAGAATACAATGTAAAAAATACCATCCCAACAGTGAATCATGATAATGGACACACCGTTTTATAAGGTTGCTTTAGTGTAATAGGAGCCAGGAAATTCACCAGGATTGAGTGGATAATGGATTCACTCAAATATCAGTCCATTTTTGTAAAAAAAATCTCTTTTTACCCGCTGTTAGCCAACTTAAACTTGGTAGGTAATTCATCTTCTAACAAGACAACCCAAATCATTCCAAAAATCATCTCAGAATGGTTTAAAAAGGTTTAGGTAATGGAATGGCCTTTCCAATCACTTGACCCAAACATTCATGGCATGAATTGAAAACTGCTATTCATCAATGGAAGCTATCAAATCTGAATGATTTGGAATGATTCTGTATTGAAGAACGGTCAAAAACACGAGCTGAGAGATCAAGAAGCCTTATCAAAGGCTATAGAGAACGTCAATTAGCAATGATTGCTGGCAAAGGAGCCTCAACGAAATAACAGTTAAAGGCATTGGGTGCGTAAGCAAAAGTCACTGAGAATTATGAAAAGAATATAATATTAATACTCTCATTTATTAATCATTTCTTATATTAATCTGTTTCATTAACAAGATATATATATCAAATTCAAAATGTTTCATAGGAAAGAATAAGAAAAGTAATGTGGAGGTAAAATATTTTGTGTATAACTTTGTGTATAGGCATATATGTGTATGTATATATTGTATATTTCTGCATATAAGGTGACCATTAGATAAGAAGAGATCAAAAAATATAACAAATCTTCTTGAATTTATCCTATACCTGCAGTATACAATGACTGCTTAGTGATTATATAAAGATGATGTTATTGGAAATGTTGTTACTTAATGTATCCTTAAAAATTAAAAATAAACAAAATAACACATGTTTTCTAAAAGGAAGCCATTGTTTTGTTTACATTTCATCTTGTGATCTCTTGCAAATACTCTTCTTTTCCCATATCTAAACAGTTACAAACATCCTGGTGTACTAATAGCCGTTTACTTATACTTTGTTGACAATTGCAAAATACTGCTAAAAACAGTACGATAATGTATTTTTAATGAGAAATGGCTATTATGTTATCTAAATGTTATTACTGTCATAATTGACACTACCATGATGATTACTGAAAGTTTAGTGAAATATGAAGGTTGCTGTGAATGCAATCATGAATCGAAGTTTACATTTTCTCAGCTGAGCTTGCATGGATACAAGTTGATTTCATTGATATGGAATTATTCTTCAAATAGGCAATTTATTATGAACTTATGCCAGTAAAGAATAAGGTAGAAATGGTTTTATTACTTTTATTATCAGTTTATTTCATGATGGGAATCTTTTCATGTATAATGCTGGTTATCGCACCAAGGCCGAGGTTAGCCGACTGACAAACATCATTCAAAATTTAAGGTTTCTTTTTTAAAATTGTAATATAAGATGACCCCCCCCACACACACCAATTTTTAAAGGAGATTTTTAAGATTTAACAGTTGTCTTATATGCAGAGAGATATGCTATATCTATACATCTATATACGTGTATTTGTGTGTATCAACACATACACACAAACAGACAAGGGAGCACTGAAATGTTTTTAGCCTAAAAACATCAAAATCTGACCAAATGACCAAAAATGGGATTTTTATTTTGCAGAGTTCCTAGGTCAGCACACACTCTCTCTCTCTCTCTCTCTCTCTCTCTCTCTCTCTGTATGTGTGTGTGTGTGTACAGTCACACCTTATTTGTTGGCTTATAAGATGGTTTACAAAGCTTTTTGGAAGACTATCCTCCACTGCATCTACACCCATAGTTGTTGTCTATTTCAAGCTTGAATAGAGTGCCTTCCAATCATCATGGCAGTAAATTGAACCCTGTTCATTTAATTTGTTGGCATACACAGTTTGCCTTTATTATTGTTTGCTTTATCAAATTTATGTTTTCTACCTTAATATAAAAGGTAATATAAGAATACAAGATGCATGAAATTACATCATTCTTCAAGTGTAAAATAAAACTACATGAAAAAAAAATAAAAGAATTTGTCCACTTCAAATTTGACAGTTTTTAAATTCTAATGTAATCCTCTAGAGAGAGTCATAAGGGGCTGTAGAATACATTCTCAGATCCAAGATACAACCTATTTATCCTTTACGCAATAAAAATGATCTTTAGCCCCACCAACATTTTTGAAAAATTTGCCCTTCACAAAAAAAAACAAAGATTATATCAAAATTTTGTAAAAGACAGGTAGACTTGAGAATCAATCTACTGAGGATGACCATTTTTTTAAATTTTGTTTCAAGGTAGATGGAGGCTGCAAATTAAAAATCTTTACTCAATGTAATCGAAAAATGTCTGAAACAATGGGATTACAACTGAACCAGTCACATGAAATATATTGATCCACAAGGAATTCGGATTATGAGCCCTGACTGCCTCAGCTCAAAGTATGAAATGATGCTGGGGAAAAAAAATTCTCAGCTGGCCAAACTTACCTGTATTGCAGTAATTCCTTTTTTAGAACCAGCCAATTTGAAATCCATATCACCCAAATAATCTTCAATCCCCTGCAAATGCAAAAAACAAAAAAATAAATATTAAGAATTAAAAAAAAAATTAGAAATGCATTTGAAAGTGATCGAATTATATTTTAATGCATATTAGGCCAAAAGCACATGCATTACTACAAACTGCAACTAAACTGGATATATTGCATGTCTAGGTTGAAAAAGAAAAGCTTTACTGTTTGGTGAACTCTCCATGCTAGCGAGAGTAACATCTAAATATTAGACAAGGACAGTTTTTCAGGCTATCCATGAGTCAACAAGATATCATGAATAAAGTACAAAAAAACTTAAAGATGCCATTCACCTCCTGTTGTACTGACTACAACTGGTGGGTAACATCAATTACTATCAGGAAAACATGGTAATAGCTATGATGATATTTATTTTTGTTGGATCTAAAATCATTTTTCATTCTAAATTCTTTAAGAATATGATATTGCAGAGAACAACTTTATAAAATGTCAAATAACCTACCAAAATTTGTATACAAAAACTCACTAATATGAATCATATCACAGAGTCCACATGATTAATGTCAGTGCTTGATAGAGATCAAAATGACTTGTCAAAAATGCAGGGAAATGTCTCTTGAACTAGTTCTGCGTCAAATCGGCCATGCGTGTAGAAACTCCATCTTGAGTGAAGATATAGTGGCTTCCACATGCCTCTCCAACATTACTTGGTAAACTCTACTATTTAATTTTATTCTTTGTTCAATTAACACCAAGCCCGATTTCAAACCATCTGAAGCAACGGCATTCCAAGCCATCATATCAGTTTCTGTCACTTGAAATGTGTTCTAATACCTTCAGGAATGTTTTCTAGTGATGTTGCCTGAACTCTATTATTTTGATATATCAGCACAGCTTCTACAGTGAAAAACCTCTAATCCGACCAAACAAAGACATTGTTTGCAGAACACTCCATAGCCACCAATATTTGCTAAGCCATTTTTTCTGGACGGCATTTGATAGCAGTTGTTGTCATTGAATCGTGTACGGTTTTTGGCCCTACATCCACTTTCACAATCCTCCTTACCAACCTATCCAAAATAGCCAGCTCTTTTGCCATCTTCCGTGTGCTTCTTTGTGGATTTCACTTTAATCTCTTCTTGACGCTTTCAATGACTTTCCTTCTACAAATCACTGAATGATTCCTTCCTGAAATTGGATTCGGTCAGGTTGTTTGCTGTTCTTGAAACTTTTTTTCACACATTAAAAACAATTTTTTTGCAAATATTTCACTATCACTTCAAAATTCTTCTTCAGTGATTTTAAATGTGACAATTAGGTCACGTTTTGTGCTACCGTATTTAATTAAACTCTAAACAATAAAACAAAAGAATGTTAGGAAGCCTTATTCCAAATTTTAAATGGTTTTTATAAACAGGTATGTTTTCGGTTTATATTTAAATAATGGGTAAATATTTATATCACACCCGGAAAATCTTTTCTGGTTTCCTCAAAATTAATATTGCTGCAGAAAATTCATAGATATAATTATGGAGAGCACATTTATGCAGTTAATGGAGATCTTGACAGACAACATTGTAAGCTGTTTTGAAAAACGAAAGGGTTAATGGGATAAATATATGAAATCCCAAGATGAATCATTTGAAGGAAATGAAAGCACCACTGACCCAAGTTGGCTATGTTTTCTTCATATTAAATAGTCAGATAATTTTCAAACTGACCTCATAGACACAAAACAGGAAAAAAAAAGAGAACCACCAAAATTTTGTATAATTTCTGTTTCATTTCCAGAGATGAGGTTTGTAAATTATTTACATTTGCATTAAATTCCTCATCTTTGTTGTTGTTATTATTGTTGGCCTCTGACTTTCTTCAAGTGCCTCTCAATCTGGGTAACCGTCAGTCTACTTCTGCCCAGCAAACTCACAATTACTATGTTACCAAATTCATGATCCAACACTTTAATCCCCAAGGATATTATCCTGTAGAAACAGAGCGGGCAATATCTGACCATTACAAGAAAAAAAGAACAAGATATCCCTAGACATGGATATAAGAATAAGAATAATCTACTTCCCTGAAGATTACTTGAATTGATAGACACTTGAAGAAGACCAGAAGGCAGAATGGCTGAAATGTGGTGATAATAACAACAAAGATGAGGACATCAATCTGAACGTGACTAATGTAAACAATGGTAAGCGTCACATGCAAAAAAATGACTTTCAAAAAGAAACCTTTGCACATAACAAGTCTGGCTGCCATCGCTATTTTATAAAATACTTGATTACTTCATGATTGGCTGATTACATCAATGACTTCATGAGAAAGAATCCATTTGCCGAGGTTTTTAGAAACATTTTCAGCTTCTCTGCTGTTGATTGTTATTGAAAGAGTTCAACAATGTCTCTTAATTTTGCAAGGAATTCTGATTGATGCATTGTTGGTAAAGAGCTGTAAAATATACACATTGTGTTTTCCTTTGTATTGATATCTATCCATTTATCTTTCAGCATATATATGTTTCTTTAGAGCATCTATTTCAATGTGTTCATAACTATATAGGTATGAACAGACTGAGACAGACAGATGGAAACAGATGGAGATAGATGAAAATCATGATACCTACAATGACCCAAAGTTCAGCAAACTTGTCTTGAAAATCAATTTGCTAGTCTTATGAGTTCAATCCTCATGGGGGTCTCATTCATGGCATTGTCCTAGATTAGATTATAGTTAGGATGAAATACACAGGTAATTACAGAGTTCGACTGACACATGGCCAGAAGAATTAGGTACTCATTGAAGATTAAGGTCACTACTTTAACAAATGTTAGCAGGATTCCTGTGCTCTTAAAGATATAGATGTATGTACATATGTATATATGTAAAGGAGCTTTATATATATTATATAATAATAATATCTGGTCACTCATATTTGAGGATACCCATCTACTAGGGTGACTAGCCAATCCCTATTGCAAACTCCTACTCAGGCACATTTGTGTTTGCTCAACACCCACAAAGCCCACCTGTGGTTTATACTGCAACTATGCTGAGAAGACCTTAGTTACAGTTTCTGGGAGAGAGCATGTTATCTAGTGTGATCAACAATTTGAACAAGGCCAGCATGCTCAAAACCCTCAGCCACGATCACTTGTGGGTTTGTGCTATCTACGGCCCCCAAGGGTTCCATCTACCCAATTTTAATCAAAAGACTTGGGTCAACCTGTAGTATGGTTTGTTTTCAGGCACTTTCCAAAGGTTCTACATGCTGGGATTGACCTTGATCCATTCCGATAACATCAGGAAGTCTTCTTCCTGACAAATCACCCATGGTGAGTTTTGAACCCGTGTCTCATGGTCAGAAAGCAAATATTCCAACTACTTGGCCATGTGCCCAACAATATATATATATATATATATATATATACACACACACACACACACACACACACATACATACATACATACATACATTCATATGTCAAGGACTTTATACATGACATCCCATCAGATCATTTCAAATGTTCAGCTTCCCAAAGAATACCACAATGCAGACAAAGGAATCCTGACTACCACACAGACACCACATAGATAATAACGTGAACAAGAAAAAAATATATCAACTTCAGAAATGTTATCATCAACTTCAAGCACAATACTCAACACCTTATCAGAAAATTGGAAAAATACAAAAACTGAAACAAACAGACCTTCTTGGTTCTTTTTAAACAAACTTGTTTGGATGAATACTTGCTGCCTTAATATATATATATATATATATATATATATATATATATAGAGAGAGAGAGAGAGAGAGAGAGAGATAGATAGATAGATAGATAGATAGATAGATAGATATATGAGGCATAGTGGAGTAATGGATAATAGCTCAGAGAGCAGCATTCATTACACTCAATTACATGCAAATACCCTTTGGAAAGGTATGAACTCATCTCTTTTCTTCCCCAACTATGGGTTGATAGCATGATAGAGTGGGTCCTATGACTTTGGGTGGCAATCATTCTAGATGAAGGTCAATTCTGTATTCAGAACCTTCAACTGTAGGTTAAATAGCCTCACCAATATGCAGTTAGCCAAGCACTTTTGGTTTCCCATTGCCTTTTCCATAGTTTAACATTCAAAGTTTTCCTTCTCTTAGATGGATTGCCAAAGCTAGAGAGCCCAGTCTTCCCAGTTACTTAATATCTGGAGAGAGAAAAGACAGATTCATGCATTTTCCAAGGGCACAAGTGTGAAAATGAAAGCAACAGACTAAAGTAGGATTTGAACTCAGCCTACTGATGCCATTTTCTGCAGTGACATCCATTATGCCAACCAGACATCCTGCGGTTAATATGATTAAAATAAAAGAAAGGAGATTCAAGTTGAATAGTCAGATATTTTTAGTTCTAAACGTGTTTATGCATCTGCATAGATACACACATAGAAAAACGTGAATAGATAAATAAATCTAGTGTTCATGAAACAAGAACAATTCTCTGAAACGTGGACTTCCATGCTTTCTGCTATCCTCACTGATGCATGCAACAAAGATATGCACAATACAGATGCACATTTTGAGACAGACACACACACACACATATATACACACTGATTTATTGCTTAGCAACTGTTTTAGATTTTCTAAAACCAAATTCAAACAATGCTACAGAACCAATGAAATTTCCTACATTTGTTTGATTTAATAACAGGAAACGAGGGCTAAAAGCTAAAAAGCATGACCTGCGGCTTGTCTGTTTTCATTACATCATCATTCAGTACCATCAATACGAGCAGAAAATTAATTTGCTCTAAATTTACAAGAAAAACAGTCTTAATGTGCAAAACATCATTGATGGAGAGGCCGAGAAAAACAGAGAGGATGATGTAAACATTGTGAAGTAGATAGGTAGGAACTGATACAAAAAGCCATATATATATATATATATATATATATATATATATGTGTGTGTGTGTGTGTGTGTGTGTGTGTGTGTGTGAGAGAGTGAGTGAAGGGTTATTGAAAAGTTCTCATCCAAACCAAGAAGCTCTTCCATGAAAAAGTTTGATTTTTAGTCATTTGGTAGAATTTTAGCAAATGGGTTAAAGTAAGAAATTTTCGGCAACTCCTCATGTCATCAACTGTTAGTGCATCTATGCATGTGTGAGAGTAAAAGAGGGATGAAGAGAGAGAGATAAACAGAGAGAGAGAGAGATAAACAGAGTGAAGTCAAGAGTGAGAGAGAGAGAGAAAGGGTCTAAGAAGAATTATGATAAAAATAGAAGTGGTAGAGTTGTGAATGTAATTGAGCTATATATATATACACACACACACACACACACACACACACACACACGCATATATATATATATAGATATAAGCTAGCTCCTGTAGAGGGTTCTTGATTGGGCCTTCAACGCAATAGGTAGGAAGTAGTAGTTGCAATAGGCAACAGTAAATTACAGAACTCCAAACTGATCACTGCATTAAAGCATTACATTAATATTGAAGCTTATCTTTTAAAAGTTCAACAATTATTCTTCTGCCACCACTTAAAGTCAATCTGGTGTACATAGGTCCTTACTTTCTGTACAAACAATTATTTTTATTTCATGGGTGACTTTCGATAGATTTCACAATTAATTTCGATTATTCCCAAATTTATTTCTAAGTTATAAAAATTGTTACCATACAAAAAAATTTGTTGCAAAAAATCATATTAAAAAAAACATCACCAAAAAGAATCACATTAATGAAAATTTGGGGATCCAAAATTTCAGGAATGCAGGTCCAGATCTGGACCAGAATGTTTTTAATTTGCTCATGGAGTTGGCCTGTTTCCAAAATGGTATGATATGTTGGGCTACAGGCTGTAGGAGTAAAGTTGAAAAAGCATGACACTGACACACTGACATTCGCATTTATTACATATATGTGTGTGTGTGTGTGTGTGTGTGTATAAACATGTTTAGAAGGTGACACCCACACATATATGAGGACTGATCAACAAATCCATGGGCTGGTACAGCTAAATTTTGATTAGAGACTTTTATTGTATAAAGCTTGATCTAAAGGAAAAGTGTTGGGCAAGTGGATGGACAAAGAAGGTGATTGGAGTAAAAAAATAACAAATGCTTTTATATCATAATTAGGTTACAGACTTGTTGACTCACCTATGTAAATAAGTACTGTAAATTGCAGCATACAAATTTTCAAGCCTAAAAACCTATTTGGGTCAAGTTTACAAGCTGAAAAATATTGGAGGTGGGGGGCTGGTAGACTACCATATGTTTGGGGGGTCAAAGTATACAGTAAGTATAGTCCTAATTCAGAATTGTTAGCTAAAAATCTTGAGCTCAACTTGTACACCGCAATTTACTGTATGTAAAAATCAAAAGCAGAAGTAGATATGAAGAGACTTTCAAAGAGTAACACAATTTTTTCAAAGAGACAAGAACAGAATTAAATAATTATTTGCTGAGGGGCTGAAAAAGAGGGATTAAAAAAATATTTGAGCATTTGGTTAGAATTTTGTAAAGTAGATCTGGCCAAGAACTTTTAACCAATTGTTAATAAGTTATCAGCCAATGAACTCATGAAGCACAATCTGAGTAAATGACTAAACATCAATTTCTTGGTGTCTTTTTAGGGGTATCATGATTGGGCCAAGAACTTTTCACCATCCTGTCAGATTTAATAGAAATATATATGTTGAGACAGATATCTATAAAAAATGGCAAGATCAGCTATTATCTGATATTTATAACAAAATTTCTCCCTACACACACACACACACACAATTTGTGTGTTCTTTTTCTTATGTTTATATGAATGCTCTACTGTAAATTCTTTTAAAAGGGCTTTTTTAAAACAAATAAAAACCATTTTTGTTTTATTTATCCTTTAATATGAAACAGCACTGAAAATGGGTAAATAAAAAAAATGCTATTTTTATGTGTGTGTATATGTGAAATTATATTTTTATAATAACATTTTCCCCTATATGTATATCACATACATATGCATTTCAATGCACAGATCATGTATCATATATATATATATATATATATATATATATATATATATATATGATAAAATATAGTTTTATGGTATTAAAATGGTATTTTATGGGTTAAAATGCTCAATATCAGAGACAGAGCATATGTAAATATAAAAGTGGACATTGCAGTCAACAGGTGGCCTAACAACTGCATTTAGCATGAAACAGACTGTCGCCTCTGAGTGTTGACTTCAATGTCCACATTATATATATAGGGGAAAGTGCCTGAAAACTGTGCCACAGATTGACACATGACTTGTGAGTGAAATTGGACAGATAGATCTATTTGAAAGCCATTGATGTTTGTGCTAGCACGAAGTCACGAGTCATTGTGATCGAGGGTTTGAGTGCACTGGCCTTGTTCAGACTGTTGATCACACAATATGCTCTATCCCAGAAACTATAACTAATTTCCACTCAGTATAGTTACAATATAAACCACAGGTGGGGTTTGTAGGTATTGAACAAACACAAATGTGCCTGAGCAGAAATCTGCAACAGCAATTGGCAAGTCAATCTAATAGGCATACTCAGATATAAGTAACCAACTATTACTGTGAATTATGAAATATATTAAAAGTAGTTTGCATATCTTCATATTCCTTTTTATTGTTTTACTTAATAAAATGAATAGACTTTTTTTTTACCCCATAAATTTCTGGCAAAGACTTTTAAAAGATTTCAAATAAAAAATAATCATTAAAATTACCAAGGTTATAAAATATATTTTGTTCTTTGTAATCAAAATGAATCTCTTTACACACTTTGCACTCAGTATTATATGTGTCCACATTTATCTATGAATAACCTAAGACCACTTTAATGGGTGCTATGTCAGTTATAATTAAAGATATAATTTTAACAGGATCCAGGATGTACACTAATATTTACAGCCAATGAACAATGAAACTGAAATCAGCAAACATATATCTGGTATGCATCTAGTAGATATGTGTCATACTCTAGTCATGTGACGAATCCCTCTGAACTAAATATGCGAGGCACACAGGGAAAACAGATGACCAACTGTCAGCCAAACAAAGTGAAGTTGAATGAACAACTTAAAAACAAACCTAACCTTTGCAAATGAAAACAAAAAAGTCCCAGAAAAATCAACATGAAAACAAAAAGAAAAAATAGAGAAAACTCTTGATAATAAATTTATCCTAGATTTCACATAGATCAAGTAAAACAAGGCAAAAGTTAGAAATGATAAATTCTGAAGGAGAAAAGAAAAAAACATTTTCAAATGAATTATGATCAAGACAAATCATTTTGTTTATTTCTTGTATTCACAAAAAGTCACTATTGATCTTTCAAGGTTTGCAGTGTATTGAAAGGCTAACATAGCAACGTTTCTCGCTCAGACTGCTATCTTTACCATCATGACAAAGCCAGCCAACTATCATATATAAGATCATTTCAAAATAATATTTTATATAGGGAGTTGTACAAAAATTATACCTGGAAATGTGTGTGAATACATATGAATTTATATATTCCTATACATGTTTAACTATGTGTAACACACATACAAAGAAACATAAGTAATCAAGAAACAAATAATATATATATATATATATATATATATATATATATATATATATATAAATGGCCTGACTGCTCTCATTTATCTTCTGAGCATACCTGTCTGCTAGGGTGGCTAGCCAGTCTCTATCAAATGCACCTGCCTGAGCAGGCGTATATGATAAGGATTGGTCAAAAGCCACTGAGCCCACCTATATTTTATTGTGCAACTATGCCCGACTGACCTCGAGAGTCTGGGAGAACAGAAAGCTTGCTACGAACACAAAAACTGTAGTCGACAGGCCATGTGTTGTCAGTATGCTACTGTACAACAGCCAGACTTGGAGCCTCTACTCCAGGCAGGAGAGATGCCTGAGTGCCTTTCGTTTTCGCTGTCCAAGATGCATTCTGGAGATCAATTAGTCCAACCAGGCCACTATTGCTATAGTTCTCAGCTGTGCCCAGTTACCCAGCCTACCCTTCTCCAACAGCACTGGCTTGGACATGTATACTGTATGCCTAATGGGATAATTCCAAAAGTCCTTCTGTACAGGGAACTGGCTATCACCAAGAGGGTGACCTCATATGCACTTCAAGGATGCCTGAAAAGAGGACGAGGGTGGGAAGATGTCACCAATGATTGTTCATGCTGGACATATGATTTACACTGAGGGCTGTCATGAGGAGAGGAGAAATGAAGGCTTGCTACCAGGGAGAAGTATGCTCAAAAGAAAAAATACAAGGCAACATCAGGGGAGAGTGTCTGTCATTCCTATGTGGATCAGTACAGCTATAACTAATGTTTCACCACCATCAGTAACTGAAGCATAACTCTTTGGGTGCAGATTTAAGGTTTCTTGAGACCAACAGATGCCACACACAGACAGAGAAGACTTTAGTTACAGTTTCTGGGAAAGGGTGCATAATCTGGTGTGAGCAATCATTTGAACAAAGCCAGTATGCTCAAACTTTCTGTCACAATGATTTATAACTGCATGCTAGCACAACCATCAATGGCTTGTGAACCGTTCTGTCTACACAATTTTACCCAAAATGCTTGGACAGATTTTCAGGCATTTTCTAAAAGGTACCATGTACTGGGATTGCCTCCCCAGACTGATAACATCAAGAAGTCAACTTCCTAACAAACTGACTATGATAAACTTGAGTCTCATAGCTGGAAAGCCGTTTGGTTTATTTTGTTTTTACAGCATATCAACACCTCAATGGGTTACTTAATTAAGATTTTTACAATAGGTTCGTATAAATAGAATATGTATTCTTTGTAAGAAATCAGTTTGTAGATAGGGTTCATTGACACATTTTTGTAAAGAGGGTTTTCGTCAAGAGTCAAATGTAAAGATGGTAATATTTTTTTTTTCCAGAAATGTATTGATGCTAATTTTTTTTCCTCAAAAATGTATTCCTAGTACTTTTACTATAAAGATCTATTTTTATACTTTCATGGGGTTTTGACCTGAGTCTGGGTGGTTAACTATTTGCCCATAGCTGGAACATGAACAGATATGACCACTCTGGATCAGGGTGGACCTGAGAACCACTGCAATTAAGAGGACGTCTTAAGCTGGATATAGTTTATCATCATACCTGGGATGGGCTGGAAAGGGGGGGGGACTGGAAAATTTCCAAATTTTAGATAAAAGAGGTGGGTGT
>OZ038504.1:27608000-27625500 GCA_964036315.1 Acanthosepion esculentum
CAAGGCAAACCAACTTCACTTGAAATCACTGGTTTCAGATAATTTCAATTGCAATCATCCATAGCAATACATATGCTACTATGATTGTAGGGGCCTATTAAGTTAAGTATTCACAAATGTGAAAGGGTGTAGACATTGTTTTCATTTCCAATAATAAAATAAAAGGAATTATTTTCAAATAAAACAACCCTCAAATACTAGTTCTTTATTTTCTGAAAATAGTTTCCCTGACACTCAAGGCCAAATGAATTTTGCTTAACTTAATAAAACTAGTATTGACTCAAGGTGTATAATATGGAAAAAAAAAGCTCAAATCGTCTTATCCGAAGTTATTTAGACAAGTGTTTTAACTTTTGTAATTTGGTTCAGTCAAACTAATGACCTTATCATTCTTGCTTTCCCATCACCTTTCAGCCATTACATAAGGTTGATCATGTATGAAAAGAGAAAGGTGCACACTGACTTCGAAGGAAGGAAATCAAAGTAACAAATAATGATTATAACCTAAGATTAAGAAAATTAAAGGAATCAGCATACTTACTCTGTTCAAATCATTCAATCAATAGGCAAAGCGGAGCATGCAACAGTATATGGGAACCAGGGAAAAAAAAGAACAAACTATGAATTGAGGTTGCAAAAGCATAACCCCTATAATATGTGCTGATGATATTCACCTAGTTAACTGGAAGTTTCTGGGTCAGTGGAGGAAAATTTAATGAGATCACCAGCAGAGAAGCCAGATATGACATATACCAGAAGGGACGTTCATGCCACCTCAGAACAAATTGTGATTATAACAAAAGACTGAAAAATTAGTTCAAAAGAAAACTACAATACCAAACAAATGTTGCTAACATGTCTGATTGACTAAAAAAAAAGAAAATCTGCACAAAGTTTAATCAATTTACTTTTATAGAAAAGTAGCAAATTTTGGTATTATTATCAAATAAAAATGTAAAGATTTACTTATAACATTTAATAATCTGACATTAGTTATTTTTACTATAAACATCATACGTAACAGGTACAATTAATAAGTGAAATTATTCTTAATGCAAGAATTAGAAATGAGAGGCAACACAATCATTCTAGGTACCCCCCATGACAAATGATGCAGTGCAAGAGAACATCAGGCAAGAAAATGGCTGATTAGAAGTTCTGATAACCACTGTCAAGAAAATGGAAGTTGAAATGTTATGGCCAGGTCACAAGACCCCAAAATCTTTTTGGCACCATCCTACAAGGTACAACCTTAGCCAAAACAACAGGTAGACAGAGAGTGAAATGGGCTGTCAACATCATTGAATAGACTGGAAGGTCCTTCACAGAGACATTGGCATACAAATGAAATATATAGAGGGAGGTGACCAGGTGCTCAACAACCCTACAACCACACACAATCCTGATTTGGCTGATTTTTTGTTTAGCAGCATATCACCCTCTATGGGCTATTTAATACCGAAACACCAGGTCCTGAGATTATTGATGATGATAATGAAAATGCATCCCAACCTAAAGATCATGAACACTAAAAAACTATGCCTCCTGACAGGAAATAAACCTGTATTACCTTTTTATGAGAGTAACCACTTTCAAGCCAATTTTCTTATTGGGAGGCATTTTTTAATTAAGACTTTCAATCTCTAGGCCCAAAGACATTAATTTCACTGTTAGAAAAAAAGAAAAGAAAAAAAGGATGCCTACTGAAATATGTCCACCTATTAATCAATCAATAACATGAAATAAAGTGCCAGGTAATTGAATGACAAAGTGGAAAAATTTTGTCCTCTAAAAGGACTTCATCAGACTCGAGCAGTGATTCTCATCTGCCGTGCCATATGATCCTATTAAGTGTGATGTGAAATATTGAAGAAAGCGAAAAAAAACGCCAGGAACAGGTTTCACTCTAAATAAACTGCACAGATAGTGGAACAGAAACATTGAAAT
Organism: Acanthosepion esculentum; assembly: GCA_964036315.1. Taxonomy (NCBI): domain Eukaryota; kingdom Metazoa; phylum Mollusca; class Cephalopoda; order Sepiida; family Sepiidae; genus Acanthosepion; species Acanthosepion esculentum. Next base: position 27,609,948 of record OZ038504.1, read on the forward strand.
TAAATTAGTAAAATTGAAGTAATTTCATATTTGTGTGCGTATTTTTTTTTAATCTATGGTTTCATTTCATAACATTTTCATTTTTACTCACTAAAAATGTTACTAAGTGTGCCAGGATATTTTCATTTGCTCCTAGGTGCACTGTTACTTAAAAAGGTTGGGAAATACTGTGCTAAAGTTCTTATTGATTATGGGGAGATATAAATATAAACAGCTGTCATAATTACGCATGAGTAAGAGAGGTGCTGAAGATGTAGTGACACTAAATTTAAAATTTTTCAAATTTTTAAGCTTTAAAATTTTTTTTAAATTTCTTTTTTTTTTTTTCTTTTTTGCATCCAATGTGCCTGGACGAACAGTCTAGCTGATCTCATTCAGTTTCCCTACACTTTTGTTTTTATCATTGTTGTTTTTAAAATATCTCACCTTAAGAGTTAAGACTTGAGAGTATGACATTGTTAACACTTAAAAATGTACAATAGACATCATCAGATACTTTTAATATTCATCAATATCTCCAAGTTGTAGTCTGATCCAAATGTTGCAGTGTTTTCACTTTGGCTAGAAACTATTGTTTTCCTTTTCCAAAGTTTCTGAGAAACAGTCACAAATGATTTGTGTGCTGAGTTAGAACTTCATATTCCCTGACCTCAAGTCTTCTTGCTCTACCAGTGAGCTATACCCAGAAGCTATCAGTTTCTATGTTTAAGTTAACAATAGACAAGAAGCACAATAGTCAATTTTCCAATATAGCATAACTAGCGATGGAATTGTGACCTACAAAAAGAAAACTGGTGGATGTTCAGAGGCAGAAGACAAAATGAAATTTCCCCAAGCAATAGAGTTCCACTCAATGGAGTAACAGTTTTCACGAGTTTCAGTATGGAAAAGAATTCAATAACGAGAGATGGGGATTTTATTTTCTTTATCTTGTAGTCTGACAGGGTGCCATTCTTTTTGTCTTGTCTAATCTGTCAGTTATCTAGTATATTAAAGAGAGATATAAAACACTTACATAAGGTGAGGAGGGATTTAATAAGGGGAGGGAGTGACGCAAGATAAATAGATTGAAAGGAAATGCACACAGGCATAAATGCATGCACTGATTTCCAGACAGAGACAAGAGGACAAAAATCTATGAAATTGAGACTGGCACAAAGAGAAGTAAATAAGTAGGCAGTTAAGATAGATTAATCTAATAATCAAAATTGAAACAAATTATTATGAAACTCGAAAATCTCATTAGAAACAAAGAAAAGAGTGCTGAACTGCAATGTAATATCAATCCTCCGATATGGCAGTGAATACGGAACAATGTCTTGACGTAATAGTGAGATTGTTCTGCATGCAAATGCTGAGAATACTATGGACAGAGCATGTAAGCAATAAAGTTTTAAAGAAAATAGGAGCAAAAAAGACATTTATATTTAAAATCAGAAACAGTTGAAATTTATTAGACACATGATGAGGAATGAAGCCTTGGAGAATTTGACACTCATATCACATATTGAAGGCAAGAAGGACAGAAACATTAAGTAATCCCTCTAATGAGCTTGTGTAAATGAATGGCAGAAAAAGGAGTAGACAGAATAGTAAAAAAAAAAAAGAAATTATTGCTAAGAGCTACAAAGGATAGGAAATTGTGGAGAGTCATTATTGCCTATGTTCTCAAGGGACAAGGCACATGAAAGAAGAACAATCAAAAGATAGATGTAAATAATTGAACTTACATGAAAAATATTAAATGACACAAAAATTATCTGATTATCTGGTTTGGTTTGTTTTGTTTTGCAGCATATCAACCCCAATGGGTTATTTAATGCCAACAAAATTTTCATTGCTGGTAATATTTTGTTTTGTCAAAAATCTATCTCTGATAATAATTTTTTTTTCTTTTTTCAAAAATGTGTTGTTGTAATAATTTTTTTCAAAAAACTATTGCTGGTAATATTTTTTTCCTCAAAAATGTACAGCTGGTAATAGTTTTTTTCTTCAAAAATTTATTGCTGGAAATAATTTGTTTACAAAGTAATTCTGATATTAAAACCTGTTTTTACACATTCATAGAGTTTTTATCCCAGTTTCAGGGTTAACTATTTGCTCATATGGCGGACCTGGGAACACCAGCAATTAACAGGTGGTTTCACACTCCTCAAAACCTCCTGATCAGAGACCTTGCTGTTGTACATAGTTTATCGTTTTACCCAGGACGAGGATGTACTTTATCGTCATACCCAGGATGGCGAAAATGATCTGAAAGAATTGAATCGATAGACTGACGAGTATGGCTAGGCTGAGCAAGTGATCTGAGTAAGAAGAGGTCAAGATACAGTGAGGAGTAGAATAGACCAAGATAGAAATATAGGTATGAACAGACTGAGGAAGATACAAATAGACTAAAACTAGGTAGATATAAATAGATATAGAGAAGGCGGCACATAAAATATAAAAGAATGAGTCATTTGAAAGGTAAGACCTATTTCAAGAGACACTAGAATCAATAATAAATCATCCAGTCAGCAAATAAATTGGCAGTCATTAATTGACAAGACGCTCTTGCTTCTAATAATTCTACCAAACCAAGAACTGTTGATCTTATTCAACAGATTTTTCTTTGAATCTTTTTCTCATTTTCATCCTTTCCCTTCTCCAAAATCTACAAACCAACCACAAACTCAATTAATCTATATGCCTAGAACCTCTTTCCAGAGACAACCACAAGAGATTAATAGCCAACAGGGCCCCAAAAATGCTGAAATACTTCTGCCTGAAAACTCCAAGACAAACTTTCCCAGTTTTATCTTCTATCATTGATTTTTTTTTTCTTTCTTCATTTGTATTCCTCTTTTTTTAAAGGTGGAGGAGAAACAAAACTCAATGGAAACAATCTTTTTTTCTTCTTGCATACAAAATTGAGGTCGACAAGAAGCAGTTCCCAAGACCTGAAAAAAGGAGGTAGGGTTGCGGTGAGAAGATCTGGTTTGAAAGAGGGGAAGTGAGCACCTGAAGTTTGGGCAGGAGTGGTTCTTCACCTCTTCCATTGTTCTCCTTTTACTTATTCATTATGTTATTCAGATTTTCCACCAACTCATTAACCTGTCTCTCTTTCTCGCTTTATCTCTAGGGTTTTAAATGATAATTATGCATGAGTGAGTGAGAGAAAATTTTGAGAAGGTTAGAGGCTTCAGCAAGGACCACGAGAAAATGGTAATTTCTTTGAATCATTAAAAAATAGATGCATCAGTGGCAAAGTTGATAAGTCAATAAATACTACCTTATTAATAAATATATATATATATATATATATATATATATATATATATATATATATATATATATATATGTATGTATGTACAGGGAAGGGACAATATCATTTTTTTTAATCATTCAAGACAAGGATTACTGGGAGTGGAAAAGAATGAGAAGATTTAGTGAAGAGAAAGGACAATAAAAGAACAGAACAGAGAAAATAAAAATAAAACATTGGAAGTTTGTTCTTAGGAAGACAGTGATTAGCAATGCATTTAAATTTTTGAAGATCATGGGTGGCAGGGAAGCAAAGAACTGGAAGATAGTTCCACAGGCGAGAAGTGCAAGAACAGAACTATTAATGTAGAACTTATGGTTACATCTAGCTAATTCAATAGTAAAGTGGTGAGACCTAGTTGCCAATCTCGTAGTATGCTTAAATTCATGCAGTCAAGACATCAAAGTGGGAAGCTCATCAGAACAATTGCCATGAAAATATTCATAGAAAGGACAGACGGAAGCCACATCACAGTGGTGGGAAAGTGACTCATCAAGATACCAGGTCAGGATCAATTACATTACAGACCCTTTCGATTTTGTTAAGAATTTCAAGATATATAGCAGGAGCACATGACCAGACATGGCATCAATAGTCAATGCATGGGCAGATGGGAGATTTATAAATGTACAAGATGGAATCAAGACAAATTTTAGGGAAGTCTCTGAGAAAGTAAGGGAATTTAAATAAAAGATTATATGAACAGAAAAGGGATCTTTTACAAAACAACAAACTCAATGCATTATTTTCTCACTGTAATGAGTCTGACCATAATTTTGATTTAACAACTCTACTTTAATTAGAAGAGAAAGCAATTTACTAAGACAAAGATGTATAGAAAGTGCTCTAATTGCTAGATTGTCCACAGTAAATTTGTGTCCAGGTTCTAACAACATTTCACCTTTCTTGACAGATCTATTATCACAATGTGGGACATTTAACAATAAACGTGATGAAAACATAAAGAAAAAGAAATGAAATGAAATCAGACTACATATCCAAAACATATATTTTTAAAAAATTCAATTAGAATTCAAAGTTTAAGTAACACCCTTTCTTTTATGTGCATGTGTAGTTGCATCAATGTAAACATCACATTAGTCTGAAGAAATCCTAAAGGATGAAATACGTCACACAAAAACTTTTTCCACTTTGTCATAGATTTTCTTATGTGTACGTGTGTTTAAATATATAGGTGTTAAAAACATACTTTGGACTTAGACAAATGGAAACCCTTTTTCTTTGATTTTTTTTTTCATGATACTGGTGATCATGACTCTCCAAAACTTCCTATCCTTTGTAGCCATAAACAATAATCCCCTTACTAATCCTCGGAGACCTTGTTTGACCATCCACTTACTTAATCTCATCAGGTAGATTAATTGATGCTTCCCACTTGCCTTCCACTGTGATTGTCAAATTCTCCAAGCCTGTCTTTGTTGTGTGCCACAGAACTTTCAATTGTCTCTTTCTGATTTTAAGTGCAAGTGTCCATTTTGTTCCCATTTTCCATCCTCTCTGATAAAACTTTCCAGATAGATTTTTGCACTGGCTCAATTCTGCAGTCTCCAATACTCTGCTTGTATCTCACACTCTCCTTCTTGCTAACAGCTACATGGAGACACAAGTGTGTTAAATTACTGATCAACAGAGATATATACACATATAGGTAAAATGAAATTTGTTTGTTCTCCATGAGTCAGCATTATCAGTAGTAGTAAAAGAAGAGTAATACTAGTAAAAAGGAAAGAAACACATTCTATTTTTTCTTTCTTGGCATCAGTCGAGAACACAAGTTCCAAGAATAATTCAATTTCGCACCAAATAAGAAAGGTACTCTTCTTTGTCACGATAATGACTAATTGACATGGCCATCTCAAAGAAAGACAAAGTAGTTCCTGCAACTAATCAAAGAACAAAAAGAAATAGAAAAAAGTTTGGATGACAAAGGAACTAAAAGAAGAAGAAAAAGTGATTCCCAAAATAGTGGAACACGTCTAAGATTCTCAGATGCATTTCCATTTAATTAGTTGTTGGAATCAGGAAATAGACCTAGACACCCTAACCACAAAGACCATATTCACTCAGTATAAAATAATGTATGCTACCCAAAGGTTAAGGGAATTAGACCATGAAAAAAATTACTTACCTTAAAACTTAATTTCCCCAATCTCTTTTCAAGTTGTTTCTATGGCTCACAAAGAAAAACAGCAAAAAATGTGTACTTCATTAGATTAGGACACACTTTCAATTCCCAGAAATTTTGGGTAGCATCACATACATGGAGATTTTAACCAGTAAGCTTTTTACTGGATCCTGTCAAGGTTGACAACGAAGGTAAAAGATTTCACTGATACTACCCAGGTACATGAAGCAGTTAGGCTAGTGGAATGCTCAAGGGCTTATTCAGTCTGGCATGCCAGCAATTTGATTGATTTTTTGCAGGTTATTTAAAGCCAGAACATATTTTGGAATTATAATAACTTTTGAAGATAATAACAAATTTCTGATACAAGTCTTACTATTTAATCCATAGCTGGAGGAGAACAGGTGGATTCATAACTTTCCCAAATGTATTTGCATGTAAATGAATTTAATGAACCTGACTTGATTTTGAACTCGACTCTCCGATTTCTCATTTTCAGCCATTATCCATTACTCGACATGCACATCCAAGCTTACAGCATGTGGTATTCCTAAGTGGTCACCTATTTAAGTGCTCACCAGGCTTGATGATACTTAATTCCAGTGATTGGATGAGAACCAATGTTTCAACGGGATATGGCTGTAAGCCCAACAGGCCAGTGATAAGACATTTGGTCAAGATATCTTCCAATATCAAAAACTACAGGGTAAAATAGATTCATGCTTTTTCCAAAAAGAATTAATGCAAAATAAACAAATATTTTCTTCCAGAATTTGAATTGGGTTTACCAATTCCATTGTAAGTACTGATAACTATTACTCGTCATACATCTTCAGTTAATATCAAAGAAACAATTTGATTCAATACAGTTCCTTTTTTAAAACTTTAATCTCTATGTTGCTTGTAGTCAGTTAACATTTACCACTCTGCATTATTCACTACTTTCCTTTCCACTGCATTGTTTTTCAAGGCTTCTTTACTGCACTACTTAATTTCAGTCATGGTCATTTTCTGTTGCCATAGCAGGATATGACAACACAACTGCAAAATTCAAACCTACTACTATTCTTTTTGCAGTGGCAGGTTAAAATTTTTGCTTTGTAAACAAAATTATCTCCAGAATGTTAAAGGTTAAAATAAATATTTTAATTCTGGATTAACCAAATTTTAATATAGACACTCACATGATATAATAATATTTAATTTTTTAATAGTATTTTTTCTTATATATGCAGCATTTTCTTTTTATAACAAAACATTGCCGTTTTGTGGAATCAACTCCCAAGAGGGTACTTCTCAGATCACTACAATCTTAACTTGTTCAAGTCTAGATTTAACCATTATCTTCCTTGAATATCCACAAAAATTCTACCTCTAACTCTGTAACACTCTACCTAGGCCTTGCACAGGGTGAACATCAGTGTAAAAAAAATAAACTATCAGTTATATACAATGGTTTTCTCAGAGCAATTATTAAAAATGGCTTCAAATGAATGAAATCTGTAGGTTTTAAAGAAGACGATCCTTCATCAGATCTCACAGACTGGTAGTACAGAATCAGAAAGAACAAAAACCACATCATTTGAAGACTTCCAACAGCAGCAACAACTAAAATGGATAGTACATGTAACTTGAAGAGAAAATAATATCATAATCAATATGTTGATTTTCTACCCTACCTTAAGTAAAAGGTTAGAAAGGATATTCCCATAAATACTAGAAAGAGCAATAATAGTGACCTTGAGAAACCAATTTTCCTGAAAAATAATTCTTTTTCGTCTACTAGCTTGAGTAAAAAGCACAACATATCCAACGATGATTTCTTCTGCAAAGGTGAAGGCAGGTTCGAATCATGCAGGCGGGTGCATATTTTTTATTAACAAGATTTCTCAAATAATCAGGATGGTAGACAAAAATAAATACACTGTTTAAAATAAACGGAGTGTCTACTCAGATATTAGTATTAACTAAAAGGAATGTTTAAAGTGAGAAAAATCTGTCAGTTTAATAAATAAAAAATCAATTACTTCTTCAGATATATATATATATATATATATATATATATATATATAGGTACCTCCAATTTTTCACCAAAATTACAGCATAGTATGATTAAAAAAGACCCCAAACTTAATAGAAACAAAGTTTTATCATCAAAACATTTATATTACTAAGAGAAAAGACCAAAGTATTTTTTTATTATTTTATGAAATTTTTAAATCCTTTCTAGCATGTTCAAAATTTTGGTTAAAAATCTTGTTTTTTTGTGCATCAGTGGTTGATGTAATATTTGCAAATAGTGTTTTTGCACTTTCTCCAGTGTAAAACACATAGATGTGGAAATTCTTGCAAAAATCAAATAATTATTGGATTTTAATGAAAGTTTCAGAACTTTATTCCTTATTTTTGGAATCTTTTTCTTTTTAAAGAAAATTTTGTTAAAAATATATTTTTTTTTTCACATATGTTACCCGTGTTACTTAATTTCATTAAATTTTGAGAAATTAAATTTTCATGAGAAATTTTGTCTTTTATTACTTAAGAGCAGGACTCCTGAGAGAATGTAAATCAACATTTTTTTTTTTTCAAACTACTACTCATTTCCCAAAAAATTTGCTCTGAATTGTAAAATAAAAAATGCAATAAAACTATGACATTATTTAATTAAAAAAGCTTTTAATTGCAAAGATAAATGAGATTATTAAGAACACTACTGTCTAAAGAGAACATTTTTTTTGATGAATAATGAATTTTTAGAAGAATTGTTTTCATTTTTTTTAATTTTAATTATAATAATTTCTAAAGTTTTAACTCTTTTAAAATTCTATATTAATTTCTGCCTTTTAGATGATATTGTTATTAAGTGAAAACTATATTTACTAATCAAAAGTTGAAAAGTTTAATACAAATCATTTTTCACCAAGATTTTTTAAACAATTTGTAATCTTTCCTATGTATATAAAATATTATGTAACATGCCCATTTTTGAAAGTATGGTCAACCATACATGACATTATCACAAAATAAGAGTAAATTTAAAGTCAAAATTCCTAAAATTAGATTATGGAAAATAGTTTACAACATTTTTAAGATTACTGAGTACTTAACAATTATATAAAAAAGGCACTCACCTATCATTTTGTTAAATTATATTTTAACAGATAAAATCTCCATACACCTGTCAATACTTTATCAGTGCTTGCTAAGTGATTGACAAGTGATGAAAAGCACATAAATCACTGCTACTGTTTGTTTTAAAAATCTATTTCTCTGTTCTTCTCAACTTAAAGTTAATAATATTTATTTCAAATCAGATTAATTATACTTTAAATCAGCTAATATTGTTCAAATAAAGTTTCAGAAATGTATATTTTATTTTTGGAAGATTTTTAAAACTGAATTAAGTAACTTTTGTTTACAAAAGTGTCAAAAATGTCCGATTTTAATGATTTTACTGAAAGCGACCAAAAAGTTGAAGTTCCAATCAATCAATTTCTATTTGAAATACATCAGATTATTTGCTTACTGGAAATAGTAAATTTAATCATTGAGCTTTCAATGAAAGCTTCAAGAATGCTTCTTCATTTTTAAAAATTCCTTTTAAACTTTAGGTATTGAAAATTAGCGGAGGTGCGTGCATATATATATGTATATATATATAGAGAGAGAGAGCAAGAGATTATTTATTTTAGGATATTAAAGCAAAAACATGTTAAAAATTGCAATGTAGCAATTTTTTGGCTGCTCTGTATTGAGCTCTTTTTGAAATAAAATGTTACAAACATTGGAACTCTACACTATTCGTTCTCATCTTACCTATATATATATATATATATATATATATATATATATATATACACACACACACACACACACACAGAGGTTGCAATGGTAAATTGTTGCATAAATTACTCAAAAATAAAAATAACGCTGAGATATCATTTTAATATATACAGTTGCGGCCAAAATGTTCAGAACGGCATTGTTTTTGTCAGAAAAGTAGGTATAATTTTTATCAAAGTTGTTTTATATTCTATAATTTTCACAGACAATAAATACGATATTGTTATTGTCTGAGATTTTGGTATAATTTGAGAGGATAATACAAAAGTTATGGATGATTTAGTGATTTACTTCAAAACCCATGGCGGCCAAAATGATCAGAACAGTTGCTTTTACTCCGTGTTTTAGTATATTTAACTGGCGAACTCTAATTTTTTAAAATTTGTTCATGTGACGGTTCGTTTACTAAACATTAGTAAGAATATCTGCAGTGTACTTTGATAATATAATGCCACTTACTCCATTACCAATTCATCAGCAGATTATTAAGCTTCGAAAGAAGGATAATTTAAGTATTGGGACTATTGCAAAGAGTGTTAACAAGTCAAAAAGTGTTGTTTACAGTATTCTTAAGATATACAATGATTTTGGTTTGTATGAAGCAAGAAAGTCTACAGGGAGGCCAAGAAAAACGATCAAGAGAGAAGATCGTGCTATGGTAAAGTTGATTAAAAAGGACAGATTTAAAACTGCTGCTGCTGTTTCTCGGGAAATGAGCATTGTACTGAAGAAAACTTTATCTCGAAAAACTGTATCTCATCATTTAGTTGAACATGACCTACAAGCAAGAGCACCTGCAGTGAAGCCACTGATCAGCTCCAAGAATAAAAAATGTCGTCTTACCTTTGCAACCGAACATGTGTTGTGGTCTCAAGAAAAATGGCAGACTGTGCATTTCAGTGATAAGTCTAAGATTATGTTATTTGGCTCAGATGAGAAAAGGCACGTTCGTCGAAAAGTAGGTGAAAAATTGTCGCCTAAATGCCTTAAGACTAGTGTTAAATTCAGTGGAGGAAGTGTCATGGTTTGGGGGATGATATCTGGAGATGGTGTGGGCTCTTTGCTGTGATTACATGGAAAGGTAAATGCAGGAGTTTATAAACAACTTGTAAAAGATCATGTCTTGCCTGTGCTGAGAAATTCAACTAAGCGACCACCCATATTCATGCAGGACAATGCCCCATGTCACAAGGCTAAGGTGGTCATGAACTTCCTCAAGGCTGAAAAGGTTATTGTTATGGATTGGCCTGCTCAAAGCCCAGATCTCAATCCTATTGAAAATGTGTGGAATATTCTAGGAGAACGTTCGAAAGCCAGAAATCGTAAAACAACCGAGCAATTATGGAATGCCCTTCAGGAAGAATGGAATAAGATCACCCAGCAAGAAATTGAAAATTTAATTTCCTCATGCAGTTTAAGATGTCAAAGTGTGATTGAAGCTAAAGGCCTTCACACTAAATATTAAATAATTCCAGTATTCTCTGTCATTTTTTATTATTTTGTTATTTTTTTAACCGTTCTGATAATTTTGGCCGCCATGGGTTTTGCAGTAAATCACTAAATAATCCATAACTTTTGTATTATCCTCTCAAATTACACCAAAATCTCAGACAATAACAATTAATATCGTATTTATTGTCTGTGAAAATTATAGAATATAAAACAACTTTGATAAAAACTTATACTTACTTTTCTGACGAAAACAATACCGTTCTGAACATTTTGGTCGCAACTGTATTTACCAAAATTACAGAAAAAATATCTTGAAATGCTAAAAGTAAACTTATTCAATAAAATCGCCATTGGCTTCAACCACAGGCTTCAGATGACTTCAAAATCTCCTGTAAGTCTTCTGGATGGTCTCTTTATTTAAGTTGGTGAATGGTGCCATAATCCTTGCCTTCAGTTCATCTTTGGTGTTACAAGGAGTTTTGTTGGCCTCTCACTCAACTGCACTACACACATAAGAATCAAGGGGGTTGCAGTGTGGGGAGTTAGGTGACCAGATCTAAGGGGTGATGTGGTTGCAGAAATTGCCCAACAGCCATGACTGGGTTCTCCTGCTTGTGTGGTATGGTGCAGTATCCTGTTGCCAGATATAGGGTCTTTCAGCAGTCACCCTCTTGAACCAGAGCAGTACTACCTCCTCAAGGCACTTGATGTAGGCCTCTGTGTTGAGTATGATGCCCTGTGGGAAGACAAATGGAAGCATAACATCGCCATCAGTAGTGATCACTCCTTACACCATGATGTTGACTGGATATTTGTTTTTCATCATTCTCACTATATCTTTTGGGGACACAGCATCCTCTGGACTGTCCTCAGATTGACACTCACTCTGAAATGTTTGTATTGGAACTTCCAATGAGAATGCCAAGCAGTACAGAATGCCATTTCCAAATTTCTGCCGGAGTGAATTGCATCATGGTGTTCAGTGCCAAGTGATCCTAACTATACTATCCAGTCTCCAAAGTAAAAACAATGCACATGTAAGAAAGTAAAAATATAAAATGGCGACAATTTACCCATCGCACTATATATATATATATATATGTATGTATATCTATATATATGTGTGTGTGTGTGTGTGTGTGTGTATGTATGTATATATATATATATATATATATATATATATATATATATATATATATATATATGCACACATGATAACTTTTTTAACCCTTTTGATGTCTAATAAACGCTTATACACATCTTTGGTTATTGATTTGCCATAGTTTAGTTTAATTGTCAGAAATGACTAACAAATGGAATTGACAAAGTTTCTAATAAACACTAACAAAAGACAAGAAGAAAAGAACAGAGTAAAATAATACTAAACAAACAATACAGATGCAAGACAAAAGTAGGCAAAGTTACAATTAAAAGGAAAAAAGTTCACAAAGTAAAAATGGTGTTAACACACAAAAGGGATACAGACAATTGGCCACAGCATTCTGTCTTCAAGACAAGAAAGAACAAAAATACAGCAGATGAAGCTGAGAAGTGATCTATCTTATTCACTAGGAAGAAATCCCAGTATGCATTTACATGATTTGTCTATAAATTTGGAGAGAGAGATGTTTTTAGAAGTCATTCCTAGATTGAAACCGGCATCGATTCTACAAAGGTTTCTGAATTTATACTCTTTTAAATCCAATAAATTCATAGCATTAGTATTATTTTCCCTTACAGATTCTCTCAATTTTTTTGTTTATTTTGTCATATTTCTCTCTCATCTTTATTGTTATTATTATAGTTCCCCTGAATTTCTACAACCTTTCACCAAAATTGCATCTTCTATCATAAAAGAATAGTTCTAGATTGGATTTGGTGAATTCATCAAGAAGTATTATCTTGAAGTTCTTGGAGCTAGTGTCCAGATGAAGAGTGCTGCATGGATGAAAAGATGTGATATTTTGAAAGTTACAAGTCTGCAGAATACAATGCATGTGGAAGAACTTCCCATACCAGCTTCACGATTTCTACATAATATCTATAGCAACAGATGGACAGGCATTGCCCTGCAGAATATTCACCGTTTAATAACCTTGTCAAGGGAAAATGTTTTTTCTCCCACAATGTCTAATACGCCAAATGAGCCAACAACATATTGTCAAGAGTCTAACAATTTGTAAATATTTTCAATCATTTACCTCAAGAAGAGGAAATAAAGCCACTAAGATGCAAGGGGTTACTGAAAGTGAAAGAATCTGAGAAAATGATTATTAAAGAGAGAGAACAATAAAAGAACATGATTTAAGGAGACAGATGACAATCGACATTGCATTTAAATTTTTGAAGATCAAAGTTGACTGAAAAGCAAAAAATCAGAAGAAAGTTTCACAAATGAAAAGTGTGAAAGAAGATATTATTAGCATAGGACGTGGTTACATCTAACAATTTTAACTGTAAAATCATGAAACTGGGCTGCAGTTAAATCTGTAAAGTCATGGCAGCAAAGAAGAAATCTTGTTAGAACAGTTACTCTGAAAATATAAAAAAGGTACAGAGAAGTTATGTTCCAGCATAAGGAAAGTGACTAAAACTTAGATGCTCAGTCAGGACTGATAAAATTGCTAATTTGGTGGTGGGGGAGACGAGATGTGATAGCAATATTCAATTCATGGATGAATGTTAGACTTATAAAGGTCTAAAATAGATTCTGGCAAGAAAAATTGTCTTGCCCAAAACAGCAGCAGAGGCCTAGCAATTGATTCAATATAATAACTGTAATAAAAAAAATTCCTCTGAATCCTAACAAACAAAAAGAGACTTTTCTCTCCCTGGAGATTTCATGTTAGCTGCTGCCTATCTCTTTTTATTTTAGATTCTTATATCTATTTTTGCCAGAGATTATATTTTGCAAAGACCATTTTTGTGTGTCAAACAAGAGAATTAAAATTGTTTAAAAACTGATCGATGTTCATTTCCTTAGCTTCTGACTTTTCTTAAAACTTACCAATGATTTACTAAACCACAAGCAATAAAGGATAATCATTACAAACCCTTCTAAAACTTCTCTAATATTGTGTAAAAGATGTTACATAACTATAAATATTGCGTTATCTCATAAGTAATGTTTGAATTTCAGTTGTCAAAGTCAAACAAATACAGAAATTTAAATAATTAGAAAGTATTTTAACAGACAATGGAAAATATGGGACTGAAATGCAAAGGTGTATGAAAACTGAACAATGTATGACATAACAAGAACATTTCATAAGAAAGAAAGAAGAGGCTGCTAAATGGCTATGTAATATCAATCCTTCTACATGGCAGTGAATGCTGGACAATTTCCTCAAAGATGAAGAGGAGACTGAAGGCAACAGGAATATCGTTCTACAGACGGATGCTGAAATTATCATGGATGGAGTATATGAGAAATGACAAAGCTGAAAATGGAAATAAAAAAAAGACACTTATGGCATGAGAAAGGGCTAGTCAAAATTTCAGGGACACATAAGGAAAAAGTGTTTGGAGAATTTAACACTCATAAGATATATTGAAGGCAAGAGAGTCCTCAAGGACACATGGCACAGTGGATAAAGGCCTTGGTTAGATCCAGTGACAGGACCCAAAGAGTGTGAGTTCAATACCTGGTTAAGGCAGTGGAGAACTTTTAGAGGGAAATTAACAGGAGATAACTGATAACTAACATCCATTAAACATGGCACAGGGAACTAGAACAGTCTACCCTAGTGAGTGAAATAAAGGGTTCAATTCAACATTCCTACCTCCTGAAGAAGGCTGGAGCATACAACGGTCGAAATGCTGTAATAAATATGGTGACAAAGATGAGGACAATAGTCCAAAGAAAGTAGCCTACTAACAAGTTTAGATAAATGTGTTGCAGAATTGGAAGTGGAAGATACAGTAAAAAAAACAAATATTGCTAAGTGTTACAAAGAATAAGAGGCACAAGGCCAGGATTGTTTAGGTCCTGAATAGACAACGCAGAAAAGAAGTACACCTGAATTTAGGTTTTTAAAAATGAAAAACTTCATGTTTAATTATAATTTATTAATACTAGTTCCATTATTACGATAAAAACCTATTTTCAAAAATCACAAGCTTCATAATGTCATCTTTGTAAAATACGTTTTTTTATGAATGTGTTGGTGGTGTAATGGTTAGTCGCTCAGAATTAGAAATAAGAGAATGAGTTCAAATACCAGTTTCTTACATTTAGTTTTGTATAAATACCATTAGGACAGGTAAGAATTTATCTCTTCATCCCCAGCTATAGATTAAATTATAAAACAGAATTGATTGCCAATCTGTCTGGGTTAAATATTTGATTTCTTTGTCTTTTATGGTTTATCAACCTTCTGCAAGTTATTTAAAGCCAGAAAATAAGATAAGTTTTTGTGGATAATAATAATAATAATTTACTGATACAAATCCTACTAATTAGCCCATAGCCAGAGAGAGGAGAGGTGGATTCAAACCTTTCCCTAGTGTATATGCGCATAAATGAATATCATGAACCCTACTGATTACTAATTTCGAGCTCTTATCTATTACAAGACCTACTATTCCCTAGTTATCACCCATCTAGGTACTGACCAGGCTCAATGTTGCTTAACTTTGGTGATTAGACAAGAACTAGTGTTTTAACATGACATGGTCATAAGCCTATGCAATCAGTCAAGGAGAAGGAAAACTTTGAATTCAAAACCATATGTAGACCTGGCAAAGCACAAACTATGCAGCTAATGAAAGGATTGTGGAGTGTTTACACTGACTCTATAATTCCA
>OZ038504.1:27633000-27833000 GCA_964036315.1 Acanthosepion esculentum
AGGGGAAAGAGTAATGAAGCTTCATGTCATGCCATTCCAGTTCTTTTTCTAGGGTCTCACTTTCTCCCTCCCATATGGCCATTAAGTACATTCTTCAGTAAGTACATATTTATTGAATAATATTTCAAACATGTACACATATTTTTCTTAATATACTGATATTTTCTAATGTTTATCTTAGCCTTACAATTTTATATTGTTATCAATTACCTGGAGCACACTATATTACACACAAGAATAAATATTAAGAAGTGATACACAACTGACCAATGAAAATCAAACAACACAAAAGTGAAAACATCAGAATTTCTCCTACTAGACATACACATATACCATTATGAATACACATTATCATCTGATGCCTGCATAGACAAATAGAATTCTTACAAAATTACATACATATAGAATTATTTACAGTTCTAATGCACATGATACAAGAGTGACCAATGAAAACACAAAATTTAAAATACCAGAATTTCCATCATTTTGTTTGTTTTCTCATTTTCTGATGAAGCTTTAATAAAAGTGAAACATGTTAGATTGATGTTTCCTATTTGTTTCTTTATCTTACCATATGTATATGTGTGTGTGTGTGTGTGTGTGTGTGTGTGTAACATAAATTACAGACTCCCAACAAAGACTAAAAAGGTGAAACGTTTCATCAAACCTAGTTTGAATGAAATGGTTTTCCATTTGCAATATATATATTGTTAAAACAGGATCTTGCTCAATTAACAGAAAAATGTTCTCTGATGAGAAATTTCAAAAAAACTTAAATACTACCTAATTGTTAAATCCACTTTGGCAGGAAGGGAAATAAGCTACTGCCACTGCTTAAAATATATCCATTAGGCTGAGGAGTAGGCATCTAATTTGTTAGCCAAATTTTGTAATGCCAACAAACAATCACCGTCACTTTTGTAATGCCAACAAATGCTTGTTGTAGTAGAGACTTTGTAATGACAGATACAAACTATAGTTTGCCATTGAGCAATACGGGTGTCAGACACCTTCGAATAACACTTGCACAAACACTACTTGCTCGATAATACTCAATCAAATAGTAATCCACATAGAGAATAGTGCAGAGAAGAGAATAGAGATCCATACAGCAATGAAGGATAGAATAGAAATAGCGATCCTTATAGTATAGAGGATAGACTAGAAATGCAGATCAATAGTTGTCACGATAATTGTCATATATATACATATATATATATATATATATATATATATATTTCCTCTATGGTCGTGTGATCTAAATTCAATAAGGTGATTGCCTGTGTTTGCTCACTGGTGATCTATGTTCAAACTCAAATGGTGGCAGTGACACTTTATTCCTATATAACACCAAAGATGGTAGGAGTCAGCACTGTTAACAGCTCTCCCACTTTTCACATACACCATAGTGGCAGTTTATTTATCACACATGTTTTAATGTACAATTTTTTTTTTTTTTTTAAAGAAGAAGGATTCTAGGCTCAGGTATCTAGAGTGACTCAGATAGGACTGCATTGATAAGTTTTACATATTACTGAAAGATTTTCCGGCTTGTCTTCAATGCATAAAAGTTCTAGGAGATATTTTCTATAAAAAGTGCATGCCTCCATAGCAAGTGTTCCTGCTGTCTGCATACTTTTCACAACTCTCTTGACTCTATGAGATTACTAAGAAATAGGAATCACCGTCACCCACAATAACAACAATGTATCCTGCTTGAGATCCTCCATTGTTAAGTCCAGCAAATCCTGCATCACTATATGCTACCACTTTCATCCTTGCAAGATTGCCCAAGTTAGGTATTAACAGTCTGGAGGAGATTTTCTTATATTTTTGAACTGATTTATTTACCAGCAATATAATCTACACCTTTCTATCTTTTAAAGATGATGTCACATCAACTAACTCATAACTTAAATCAGGCTGTGTCTGTGTCGCTAACCAATTTAGCTTTCCTATTCAGCTTCTACATAATTTGAGATTGTCATTTGATGAAACTGAGTTTGAATTATAGTCAGTCTTTGTAGGCATCATAGCGATTGGTTTGACATTATAGACTTCTTTCGCTGAAAAATCTCAAGACCAAGATATTTGAAACTCAAAGTTTCCTCTGATCTGACCATAAAGACTTGCTTGATTTTCTTTATCATATTTTCTTCAAATTTTTCAGTGCCTGCCCAGAGGAAGTCATCCGCATGAGTTGATATGATTCCATTAATCTTATAGTACCATGTAAAGACAGCTTGGTCATACTTAGATGGGCGCACTTCCCATTTTCATTAGCTCTTCTCTAACTGTTAAATACCATTCTTGAGAAGCATCATTCAGTCTATATACACATTTATTTAACTTCCATATATAACATTCAAGAACATCAACTTCTGGAGTTTTTATACATCTGCAGACCATGGATGGACTTTAACATATTTTCCTCCATACTTGACCAACACCTAATTGTTTTCAGTTCCTATAACTGTTCCCGGTCACATCCAACAGTTTGATTCATTTCTCTTAAAATATACAAGATCCCCATTTCTATATTTAATAGTAGCAATGGGTCTCACCTTTCAGCGAAAAGCTCTTCTAATTTTGATCTATTGAATGAAGAATTTTGGTCCCTTTAATTTCTTTTATGTCCATAGATACCATTTCATTGAAGTGTTTTGCTAAAGAGAAACCAACAATGGGCTTGGGTGGTGCTCTCTTGTATTTTAAGCAGTTGCCACAATTGGAAGTAATTTCCTGAATCTTTGCTCAATAAAAGAGGTATTTCAGGCTCTACTACATCAGCATGCATTTCAACATTTTTTCCTGCTAATATACAGGGTAACTTCATTTTTAACATAGATTTAAAGTGTTGGCCATCTCCAAATTTAAATCTAGACTATCTATGGCTTTCATGTTTCTTCTAACTTTCTCTGGCAAAGTATCTAGGTAAGAATTATACCAAATCAAGTCACACACTGACCTGGAATATCCTGAGTCCAAAATCATGGCACCAATAGTTTGTCCTAGGAGCATACTATCCCCCAAAGTTATTGTGATTCATGAGTACAATATTGGCTTCGAATACATCTTTTTCATTTCCTTTGTCAAAGGTATGTTGACAATTTTTAGCCCAGTGCATGGTAAATTCACAAATAGGACAATAGAGGGTTTACCATCAGGTTCAAGAGGATTTTGTTTCTTGGTTTTATTTTTTTGATAATTGGAATGGCTTTGGCTTCTTTAACTGAATCTATTGCCTTTCCATCCTCTACCATGATAATACTTCTGTTGATTTCTGTGGACAGAGCTATACATTATGTCCTTTGTCTGTGCATCACTATTTTCATCCAAAAATTGAGCAAAGTGCACATCTGTTGGTTCAGACTTTATTTGATAGATTTCTGGAGAGGAAGTACTCATTAAAGTCTCTGATCTAACATCCATCAGCTTTTTATTGAACTGTCATTTCATTGAGTGTTATGTCTCTGATGGTAGCCATTATTAGTTTTTCATTGTCTTGGCACTAAGGAGGGCTTTATCATTTAGACTCAAAAACACAGCTGGAGATCTTTTCCTCATATCTATAATTGTAACCATTTCCCAGAACTTCATTTCTTTTTTCCAAGCATGGTACTTTTCTGGGATAAGAACTGGTGGGGCTAGAAATTTAATATTTGTAGGCATTTGTCTTTTTTATAAACTACGCTCTTCTACCAGTGTTAAAACAGGATCTTGCTCAATCAACAGAGTGACAGCACTTTACGAAACAACAGAAAAATGTTCCCCCGATGAGAAATTTTAAAAAATGGAAATACTGCCTAATGGTTAAATCCACTTCAGCAGAAAGGGAAATAAGCTACTGCCACTGCTTAAAACACATCCACTAAGCTGAGAAGTAGGAATTTGTTAGGCAAGAATGGTGACTTCAATCCTAGGTAGAAGTCAGCATAGTTAACATATATTTTAGTATCTGTATTGATACTCTTTTTTATATATATATATATATATATATATATATATATATATATAAAATGGCACTTGTTAAACTTTGTTAATTCTAATACAAGGCCATATATATATATATATATATATATATATATATATAAAAGAGAGCTTCTCTTTTCTGTTATCAAAATGAATTATTCATCTAGAAGCATTTATTTGTATAAAGGTGCATACTTTATAGATAGATATTAATTATCTATGTTAGAAAAGCTTTGCGCTTATTAAGTTTTTTTCTTGAAATCAAATCTTTCAAGTGCAAGGAAGATGAAGAGAACAAAGAGATAAAGGAAGGTAAAAAAAATCTTAGTGAGCAGAAAATGCAATTAATTAATTGACTGATTGATTAACCTCAATACTGATTGATTCTTTGGTGTCTATCAGGCAGCAAAGCACGTTTCATTGAGCTCCAAATAACACAAAATCCATTGCCACTTTCCTTAACTCCCACTCACTCCGACATTTTTGTTGATCACCCCCTTCCCTCCCCCACATCCGCAAATTCTCTTTCTGTGCCTTGTTTTTAAACCTTATTTATTTATTTTTTTAAAGACTATTTTTTTCTTTTATTTACCTAGCATTCTTCATTTTTCTCACTCCCACCTCCTACTTTCATGATTGCTATGTCTTCTTTTATTCTGGGCTATTTTTTCCTCCTGCTCCTTTTTCTTCTTTAAATGGTCCCCCTATTGAAGAACGATTCAATACCCGGAGAAAATCTCTGTCAACAATGAGGCTGTTCGAATCTTCAGCAATTATGTGATAGGAAGAACATGATGAGGTTGAGTTACTGAACTGAACACTTATGTATTGTGTTAGACAATCACAAACATTTACCAAGAAATTGTTTGATAACAGCCATTAACATAATCGTATTCATGCAGAAACAATAGACACGGTTGATCTCAAGTCAATATTTACTCTTTCTCTTACAAGTTCAAGGCTACAAAAACCATTCACATAACCTTGAGGAAAATAACAATGAAATTTTTATGGCACATTGACTCTTATATAATGGACAGATAAGTTTGTTTTTATTAGAGTCTTATCATAGTTACTACCATGTTCAAGGTTCTAACAACAATCTGAAATTTAATTTCAAGGCACATTGATTGCTATATAATGGCCATGTAAGGACAAACATTTATGAGAATTTCATCATTTTTAATCATATACACAGTTCTGAGTTTCATTTGGAATATCATTCAAAGGCATAGTGATAAAACATCTGTGCATATATACATACACACATACATACATACATCTCTAAATTGCATCTAATATATAAAATACAAAGAGTGTGTGTAGTCGAAACTCTGAAAATTAACTATAAAAAATTGGTTGTGTGCATGTGCACACAATATTATATGAAACTATGATATCAAATAAATATTATTTATATTGTCCAGTATATATTTTATATCTTGCCAATAGTTTTTGCTTAATTTCTACCATATTTTGCTTCTTATAAGACAATTTTTTTCCTATAGGATATGTCCAAAAACCACTATGCATTCTATAAATCCAAAGTCTGTGATGGGAGTTAACTTCTGTTCTAATTATTACATTCTAAATAGTTACCATAAATTTGGTACTTCTCAGTCTGTAATGAATTTGTCATGATTAGTCAGGGTTTCATGCTGAAATATGCTATTCAGTGGGTTAAAGTGAAGACGGTTATGATTCCTTCCTTCAAAATTTGGAAGGCAAAAACTGTATATTCACCTTTTAAAATTAAACTTTCTAAAAACAACTGTTTTGTCATTCATTACCATTATCTTATGACTTTCATGAATAAGTTGTTATTATTTAAATGATGGCTTTTATAATTAAATTGCTTAGTTATTCAAATAAAGTAATTTTCTTGGAAAATGGTAATGACCTTAACATTTAGATCACAGCTTGGAAGCAAAGGATGGGAGCAATAGAGACAATTTTAATAGTATATTTTAAAAATGCAACAAATTTTAATTTCTGACATGTTTAATATTTATGTTTGATTCATAAAAATATTACTAGGTTTGTTTTGTTTGATGATGGGTTTTTTTCTTTATTGGGTTCATTTAAAGACTTTAAAGTAATCATTTTAGTAAAAATGAATTAGAAATTTTTTGTACATAAAAGAATTGGATATAAAAATTGAATTTCTACACTTTATTTAATATTTTGGTTAATCCTTTTTCAAATGTAAAAGAAATTAAAATAATCAAAACAAAATACAAATAAGTAAAACTGAATTTATCTACAAAAATCATATAAAATCATTTCTTAAAAGACAGGACTTCATTTTCTGTAAAAAGACATTAAATTTTAATGACAACGTATTTTAGGTTTGTTCTTTCTTAAAAGAATTATGGCCTAATCTAATTTGAAATTATTTGATTATGTCTATTAGATAATTTATATATACTTGAGGTTTTTCTGCAGTGTATAGGAATGTATGTAAAAAGTAAATTGTTAATATATTGAAGTTTATTGGATAAGACATACTCCTTTAATTATTTGTCCGGTATTTTTTTCTCTTTCATTAGAAACAAAGAAATGAGTACTGAACTGTTATGCAATATCAGTCCTCCTACATGGCAGAGAATGTTGGACAATCTCATCACAGATGAAGAGACTAGAGGTAACTAAAATGCAGTTCTACAGAAGGATACTGAGAATACTATGGACTAAATATGCAAAGTTTTAGAGAAAATTCAAACAGAAAGGACACTTAACATCACAAAGATAGCTGAAATTTCTAGGGCACATAATGAGGAAAAAAGGCTTAGAAAATTTGATACTCAAGAGAAGAGGGACAGGGAAAACAGTGCATAACCTACCTAATGAACTCGTGTAAATAGATGGCTGAACAGAGATTAGGACAGATAGTAAAGTTTGTCTTTTGCTAACAATATTCAAAGGACAGGAAATTGTAGAGAGCCATGATTGCCCATGTCCTGTGGGGACACGGTGCATAGAAGAATATTTACAATTATAGTTGTTCTGATGTAAATACAATTACAGTTTATATATATAATTATTATTATGAATAATTATATTGTCAACAAAAAATGGTGTCTCAAAAGGACAGTTATTCCTTTGACACCAATATTACAGTTATTTTTACCTGCTCAACAATGTTTATTGTTTTAAAAAGAATGATTATAATTTTAAAACCCAAACATGTGAAAGTGGATTTATACCTTGTCTTTATTGATGAGAATTAATAACAAATATATTAAACACTATTTATTACATTGATTATTTACAAAAATAATTTTATATTTACAAGATAAAAATATGTGAACCAACTATAATGGAATATTTATTATTTACCAATTTACAAAGAAAAAATGCAAAAAAAATTTTTTTATTCATAAATTTATAAAAATGTCTGAACAGAAAAATTTATATAAACACAATGACGAGTAACTGCAATTATAAATTTTTATAAAAAATGGATTTTCCAACATTTCTTTCATTTGCTCTCATCATATAAATTCACTAATATAGGTTGATTGCATCTCTTCCTCTGAACCAAATATTCTTTTAATTTTAGATTTTAGGCAAGACAACAAACACTAAAATAATGTTCTAATTTTATATATGCAGGAGGAGAGTGTGAAAATATAAACAAAACCATTGGTTATACTTATAAATCAAGAGGAACACTGAATAAGCAGAGATATTAAAATTTAAATTATTATATCTTACATATATTATGATGATATAATTTTAAATTATTATTATATATACTAGTGCACTTTTGCTGTCAAAAATGATGACAATTGTTAGTAAATTTTAAAAGTGAGATGCAATGAAACAATGTATTGAGATTCAATAAAGCAGAGATGAAGAATTCAGAATTAAAACAGAGACAAATGAACCCTTTAATTAAACCATCTCTTTTATATTTTTTAGACATTCAATGTTACCTATGATTCATGGATTACTTCTGGTATTATATAAACGGCTCAATATTTTTTCATATCAAATATTTTATGTTTAATATGACAATGAAATGGAAATATCTCTTGGAAGAAAAAGATTAGCAACAGAACAACAAAAATAGTGATGACAAAGCCTATTTCAAGAAAAAGTTGAAGGGTGATCAGTTAATAGACAAAGGTATCTGAGTGCCTCACATGAAAGGCTTGAACAAATAAGACTGCAAGAAACATAAGGGTAAAGGAACTAATTATTTAAATGGCTCATTTTGCTTGGGAACTAAATTTTTCTGAATGAAACACAGGAAGTACTTCTCTTCCCACTACAGACGGTACAGGAAATATATAAATAAATACACACTGATAATTATGATTTGATTAATTTTAAAATATTATTGTATCTGTTATATTCCGTGCTAATAGGAATATATACTTGAAAAACATGGTGGATAAAATAAGTAAAGGTTTATTGTAAAAACCAGTCCAATAAGAATAAAGGTACAGATATGCACAAGGCCATCGCAAGTCAATCCAGTAGCGAGTGCTACTATTGGAAGGTCAGTGGTTCTCGCGTAAGTCTGAGTCATACTCAACAGATACCAGCTAGACTCTGTAGTCCGTTGACATACAGATAATTATAGGTAGTTACTACCTATAATGTAGTCACTCATGGGGGTGACAGGTTATTCCATTACATCAGTATCTATTCACTTATTTACAATATGACACACTTGAGTTTTAAAATAAAATCCCACATCATAATGTAGATGTTTATTACTATGTATTGAAGGATTTCATTTTGTTTGTTATTTGATGCTGTTGTTTCAACTGTGTTTGTCACAGTTATGTGTTACTACACCTCTTGAAATAAATCGCTATTTGTTCATCAATCATAACATTTTGAAATTCAAGAGAGTAATGTTACTTATTTCTTTAGAAGAAATTGTTTTAGAAAAAGAGATTCATTTAATTCTGCGCATTTAAAACTGATAAATAACATCACATTCATGCAATATCACAAATATCCAAAAATTAAAAGTCCAGATCATCAAAAATATGCAAGCATTTACAAAAACAGGTTTTTATTTTATTTTATTTTTGAGAATGAGTAAAGCCAATGGATTGACCCTTGACAAGAATTAAAATGAACTGTCTACAGTTTTAATACTAAGATACTGAAATTAATCTGTCAACACAATAAATATATTAAAAAATATAACAGATGTAAACTCTCTACTTCTCTCTCTATATATATGTGTGTGTGTGTGTGTGTGTGTGTGTATGATAGAGAGAGGGGAGAATATGATATTTAAATTTATACATATAAGAACAATGCTAGGCAAATGAATAATGACGTGGAAAAATTCTGTGCAATGAGATTCATCATTGACAAGAACTTCATCGGACTAAAGTAATGTTTTTTGTAGATGAAATTATGTGTAGGAAGGGGAGATGTAAAAATGTAGATGTTGGTTACAATTATGTACTGAGTAGGAATGCTAAAAATGTGGAAACACTGAAATTATATATATACACACACACAAAATATGATACTTTTAAGGTATGCTATATATATGGTTAAATGTGGTATATCAGGAAGAAAGTGTGCATGTAAATAAAGGGCTAGAGATTGCATTCAAGCATGGGACACAGTGTTGATCTCACTTTTTATATATATATATATATATATATATATATATATATATATATATATACACATACACACACACACAAACAAACAAACAAACACTCTCTGAAAAGTTCTCAACCTGACTAAGAAAAGATTCCAAGAAAATTTTAGGTCACAAAGTTTGTTAGGCAGATCACGTGAAGAATTTTTCACCATACACTTGTCAGGCACAAAATTTTATAGAATTGAACAACAAAAATGTACAGACTTGTGCCGCTATAGTTTGTGCTATCCATGCTGAAGTGCAAAACATCAACATAGAAAGGTCCATGTTTATCATGAGGTCAATGTTTCTCATGGTCAGTATGAACAATCTTAACCTTTCATGTGTGTGCGTGTGTGTGTCAATAAATGTTCAAGCAACTTTTCAGTTGACTAACTCCAGGGTTTTGCATAATACCACTCATAAGGATATAATATGTGGTATTATACAACATTTTGGAGTCTGTCAAGAGATAGGCTGCTGGAATATTTCTTAACTACCTGAATATATACATGAGTAAAATCTTGACTTTGTGGATTTGGGATCTGAATTAAGATACTTATTTTTGTGTTTTGGTTACATGACTTGATGCTTTGTATATCAGAAATATTTTTTTCTTTGAATCATGAAATAAATATTTGAAATTGCCTTCCATTTTTCTTTCATAATAAACAGATTTAGTCTTTTCACGGGTACTGACCTGACCCTTAAATAGATCTAAAATATAAAAATGCTTTAATATTTATAAAGCTTTCGGTGATATCTCTTTTGGCTCAAAAGAGTGAAAGAAGATCTGAATTACTTGTACATTATTCACAAAGGCTGATTCTGTCTCAGTAGAAAAGAGTTGGACAAAACATCTGTGTTGCCCTGTGTTGTGAGCTGAAGAGAGAAACAGGCAATAACACAGAAAAGGAATCAAATTAAACGTACATAATTTCTGCATCACCAATTTTGGGTTTTATGCACAACTTGAAGACAGCCATCATTTTTGCTTGCTGCTGACACCACAGTAGAATTTGCATAATTCAAATAAAGATTCTTTTACACTGATATGCAAATGAAGTGTTTGTCAGACAGGAATTCTGGCTCATCTGTGTTAAATTTTGTTTGGGAGAAGAGAGTAAAAATTCCACTGATAGCATCTCAAATTCTCTAGACTTGTGATGGCAGAACAATCTTTGAGGTGTTATGCTTTTTAAAGAGACTTAAATAAGAAAAAGAAAAATCACTCCAGGATGCATTAACATGAAAGTGGCTGAATATTTAGAGGAAAAAAAAATAAATTCACATTCCACAGACATAAATACAACAGCTGTCTAGCTGTTATGAATATCTCAAGAAATGATTGTGCAGCCTTGCTGCAACTTGATAATCAGAGAAGATCTTACTGCATATATGTAAAGAGAGACTCTCTCATGGGGGTTACCAAGTCAACAGTGAGATGTCACAGACTGCCCTTTTAACATGCCAATGCATTTGCCTATTCTTCACAACTTGAATAAACATCTTCAGAGATGTCAGGACTCCACTCTCAATCTGGCTCCATGTCAATTTTGGCATTTTTCCAGTTTTGAAAATGAGATTTCAGGTGATGGACAGATTTAAAAGTGTGATGAGGCAGCTGATGAAGATCCACCATAAGGATTTTACAGTCTCTTTTGAAACACCAAAGGGACACAGGAATAAGTGTATGAGGCTGAAAGAGAGTATTTTAAGGTGTAGGTGTCATTGCTCTTGATAGGCTATTTTATTGTTGTTCATTTTAAATGGATGTTTTCCAGACAGGAGCTATGAAGCATTTAATCAGTGTAATGAAATGGGGGTGTAGACCAAATAAAAACATCAGACTTCATCTCTCAGATCTAACATTACATTTTATTTCTTACTTTCTCATTTTATTTCTTACTTTAGTACTTTCTCAATTCCTACTGACCAGTGCATGCATATGTGGTCTCCAGAGCCTTTCTCTAAATGTGGACCTTACATTTTCATCTGTGATGTCTGAGTGTTCATAAAACTGCATGCAATATGGCACTTTCCCATACTTCCAACCCGGTGCAGCTGTGCCAATAATATCAATCTCCATACGGTGGCCAGGAGGTCATCCCCTAGGTCAATCCTGTACCTGGCTCCTCCGAAAGACATTCTTGAGTAAGATATGTACTACTTCAGTAATTATTTGGAGAAAAAAAAACAGAATTATGCAACAGAACATCAAAGCTGAAACTAAAAGCCATGTCACGTCTTGAGAAGTATAAGGCCAGTAAAGCATGACTCTACAAAATGTGTTGTGTCTCTCACGAGAAAAGCGCCCAAACAAATAGAAATAGAATGACCAAAATTGTTAAGATAGAAGTCATGGTCCAAATGCAAAATAAATAACACAACTATCCAACAAACAGAATTAATATTTGCAATAGAAAGAAAGACGGGCAAAAATTAAATGGTATCAGGCAAGCAAGCAAACAATATAAGTAAAGCAAATTTACAGGTAAGAAAGCAAAAAGGTTTATGAACCACGAATCAGCATCTCCACAGAAAAGCTAGGTCAGACAAGTGAACCCAATGACCTGCCAGATAGACAAGGTAGATCTGGACTGAGTCAAGTTGTAAATCAACCTATTTTATTGACTAAGAAAAGTACCCCAGCATGCATTTTGTGAATTTTTTCCTATAAATGAGGAGTGGGGAAAACGTTTGCAGTCATTCCACCCAGATTGAAAATCAGCAAAAAATACTATAGAATATGCAGAATCATCACTTAGGATGAAGTGGTTGGAGGCAGTGGCAGAGTCAGTGTGGGTCACCATTTACAACATTGGAGGTCAAAGGTGACAAAAGAAATTTGACAAATCAAAAAGCAGAAATGTCTCACTATAGCTGTTGAACCAAATGGGAAATGAATAAAGACCCACATAAGATTATAGGAGTTATTCTTGTGGATGCATACAGGAGAGAAATGTAATTATATATGGACAGAAGTTATGGATGTTTTGATTTGGTTTGGTTTGGTTTGCGGTGTAACAACCTGAATGGGTTATTTAATGCCGATAAAATTTTTATTGCTGGTAATATATATATTTTTTCCAAAAATGTATTGCTGGTAATAACGTATTGTGGTAATAATTTTTTCTTCAAAAATTCACTGCTGGTAATAATTTTCTTTTACAAAAAAATGTATTTCTGATATTAAAATCTATTTTTACACTTTCATAGTATTTTGACCCCAGTTTGGGGGTTAACTATTTATCCATAGCTGGGAACATCAGCAATTAAGAGGTGGTTCCACACTCCTCAAAACCTCCTGATCAGAGGCCTTGTGTCAAATGTAGTTTATTGTCTTACCCAAAACGCAGATGTAGCTTATCGTCATACCCAATGGATGGCTGTTTTGTATTGAAATGTAATAACCACTGCTTAACATTATAGGTTAATGTGATGTAATTTACAAGATGTAGCTTTTAATAAGTCACTATCTGAAATAGAAATAGAGGGAAAAAAATAATGCTACAAATGGTTAGGAAAAATATCTCCTTACCAAAAGCAGAATTATGCAACAGAACATCAATGCTGAAACCAAAAGCAATGTCACGTGTTTAGAAGTATAAGGCCAGTAAAGCATGACTCTACAAAATGTGTCATGTCACTTGGGATATTAAAGAAAGAGCACACATGGAAAGACATCAAGCACATAGACCCAAAGAAAATAAATTTAACATTTATCATTCTGTATCATTTATAAATATTACTTCCCCTTTTACTCTATATGGAATCCCATCAAAATATAGTGTTTTATATAGCAGTTCTATATATTTGAAATTGCAGTAGACTGGCTCTCAATTTCAGTCAAGATTGTTTTAGGTGTTGCCATAGAAGGATATGACTACACAACCAAGAAATTCAAATTCAACTTGTATTGGCAGGACTAACATTTCACTTGGCAAAAATAGTCACCTACAGAGTGCTAAAGTTTTAATAAGGATAGTATATAACCTCCCACCAATAGTACTTACTATCAAACTGTGGAAGTCAATAAGATTTGACTAATGGGAACACTGATAGCCTCAAATGCATCATCACTGGTTGCAAGTGCCATCTGAATAGCTATATGTGGAGGCACAACCAGGTGTTAGAGGATCTAGCTGATGCTACAAAAAGATAAAGTGCTCTACAAATTTCATCAACCTAAGTTAAATAAATTTTATTAAAAAATTCCAAGAGTTACTTTTGCAAAAGATTGTTCTAAGGACTGGAGCATCATGGTAGATTTGAAATGTTCTCTTGCCTTTCCAAACTTAGCTCCATTTGACCAGATCTTGTGATCAGGTAAGTTAATTTAAAAACAGTTTATGTCAGTGAATCAATGACTCCAACTAAGCAGATGAACATAAACTGGAAAAATACAAAAATCTGTTAGAGCAATGCATAAGAAATGGTGGGATTACTAATATATTTCTTATCGAAGTGGAATGCCAAGGTTTTATGCCAACTGGACCTTGGCATACATGACTCTGAATGGAAGAAATATATTCAGCTACTTTAAGACAAAACAGATGCTGTATCTGCATGGATGTGGTATTCCTACCCAGTGGCAGCAAAAATTAACAATGTCTATTGTTATTTTGAGGTACTGCTAGAGCACTCTGGGTTAGTGGTAATGATGCTTCTATTTCTAAAACATGTTTGGCCCCAGAGTCATCATTTGATGAAGATCTTGTTCAAAGCACTTTTGCTGTTTTCACTGCAATAATTGTAGGAATTCTTTTTTTTTTATTATATAAATAACATGAATTTAGGCATTTAAAAGCCATAAACCACTTCTTTAAATTAACTATTCTTGTTTCCTGTAGACTGACCTAATTTAGCTCAGTAGAGATGAGCATACACAAGAACAAACCAAATACAATCATTCCTGTCAAACCGTGAATTGAAGGTCATTCTCAATGGATTCATCTCCAGCTCCTATCGCACTAATGCAGGTGTTCCTCAAGGCTCCATCCTAGGCCCTACTCTGTTCCTCATATTCATAAACGACCTTCCTGACGCCATAGATTCCCAAGTCGGCATCTATGCGGATGACACCACAATTTACTCCTGCCTCAAACACAAATCTATTGATGCTGACAAAATTAACCTGGAAGTTCGAATAGAAAAGGACCTCCAATCGGTTGTGAACTGGGGCAAGAAATGGATGGTTAACATTAACGCCTCTAAAACTAAACTGCTCTCTATTAACCACCACAGGGATCCATCCCTGCATCCCATTAGAATGTCTGAAGACCAACTTCGAGAGAGCTCCTCTCTGCGGCTGCTCGGTCTCACGCTATCCGCTGATCTGAGATGGAACAAATATATCGAGTCAATTGCATCATCCACCGCAAGGAAAGTTGGCTCCCTGTACCGAGCCAGGAAATTTTCTCCCCGGAATCGATCCTCCAAATCTATAAATCGACCATTTGCCCTTGCATGGAGTATTGCTGCCATATATGGTCTGGAGCCCCTGCTGTTTGCCTCAGGGTTCTTGATAAGATCCAGAGATGGATATGCAATGTAATTGGCCCTGATCTGTCATCTCGTCTACAGTCGCTCTCTCACAGACACGACGTTGCCTCGCTCTGTCTTTTTTACAAATACTTTCACGGTAATTGCTCCGATGAGCTGCTTTTGCTGGTTCCTAGGCCTCATGAATTTAAACGTCCTACGAGGCTGGCATCCCATTCCCACCCCTTCACCGTTGAAACTGTTAGATGTAGACGTCTCTTCTACTCCAATAGCTTCATGTCTCGCACATCTCGCCTGTGGAACTCCCTTCCTTATTCCTGTTTCCCTGACAAATACAAGCTCCAACTATTGTAACAAGTGTAACGTCAATCGACATCTCCAGCTGCCTTGATCTATCCACTTCCGTTCTCCACATCCTTTCACCTTTCATTCCTATCTGCTCTCACTCCAAACCTTCTGTAACCCCCTTGCCTTGATCGATCCACTATCTTTCTCCACATCCTCTCCTTTACCACTCCTATCTGCTCTTCTTCCAAACCTTCTGTAACCCCTTGCGTGCTAGTGGCTTCCAGCCTTGCTTGGGGTGATAAGCTTAAAAAACAAAAACAAAACATAACCATCTTCTCACCACTTTCAATATTCGGGAAACAATTCATTGAAGGCCAAAACCTTAATACCTGGAGAAAATTCAGCCAAGGTATTGGGAGGTTGAATCTATTTAACAACTGGTTGATGCATGCGTATGAAGAAGGGATGAGGGGGGAATTTAATTTTTTTTTTTAATCTAGCCAATTTCATTTAGGTTCTTTTTCCTTTTGTTTCCATCATTTTTGTTAGTAGATATCGCACACTGTGATGATAACAGAAGTTCTACCAGGAATGGTGGAATGTAAGAGCCAGGGTTCAAAAATAAAATGGTAATTTCCAGCATCCCTTATTCGTGTGCATGTGTCATCACACCAACATAACGAATTTAGTCTGCTGAAGACCTAAAGGACGAAACACATCACAAGAAAACTTTTACCACTTTGTCATATATATATATATATATATATATATGTATAGATATATAAGTGTGAATATAAACTAAATAACAAAATATTAGCAACTGTATATGCATGTGCTAGCATGCATACACAGATAATCAAATAAATATTTATTTATCTTGCAGACAAAACAGTGCTCAATGTAGTTAAACAGAGCTATGAAGTATATATTTATAAATACACATATAGCCATGACTGGGAAACCATGAACCTATACGTTGTACTACAAATGTAGATATATGTGTGTGTGTATATATATATATATATATATATATATATATATATATATTACACACATACACACGCACATACATGCACAAATATCAGATAACGTACATAAAACTATCTTGAAAATGCTTATTAATAACTACGAAACAAAAACATCAACGATATTTGATTGACAGATCGCAAAATATTTAAAGCTTATTATTGATAAATTCTTTTTACTATGAAAATGGTTTCTATTTTATTGTTCATCAAAGACACAAACATTTTAAGATAAGTAAATATAAGCAAATAGAGATCACTTTCTTTCCTATGGACTCGAGGATGACAGCATTCACTTGCAAGTCATCGGCCGGAACCATTATTTTGGGCTTGGGGGCTTCTTCAAAAACAATGAACTGATCTTAATTCTGATTTTCTTTTTCAACAGAGAACACAGAGAACACAAGCAAAAGGTTGATAAGTTGTAAAAAATAAATCAGTAAAAGTCAATTGTATTGCTGTATAGATAACACTAGCAAAATGAAACAACACAACTTAGTAGAAAATGTTTGTGACAGGGAAAGCTGCAGAAATGGGACAGAAAAAATATGTACAGTAGCCAAAATCCACAAGGTCAAAAAAAGAATCAATGTATACAAGTAGCAGAATCGATTTTCCTTTTAAATTCCACCTACTGGCCCTTACAGAGCAGAACTATATACATACATGATATGCCCACAAACTGCTGAGATAAGCATGAAAGAAAACTAGAAAGAAGGTACAAGTTTTTTCAACCATTTTCAGCAGAAAATACACCCTACATGTGGACATCTCGGTCATCAACTATTTTCTTTGCTGTAAGAAGTTTTAAAAAGAAAGTAGAAAGAAACCAATAAAAAAGGAAAACTTAAGTATGAGAATGAGTCCCAGAACAGATTTTTTTATACTAATGTTCATTCAATATAAGGTTTCAGAGCCACTCAAGGTAGAAGGTTACTAAATGAGGTGTGTGATATGAATATGAAAGGAAGAAGATTATGGGGATATGGATAATCTAAACTTGAAGATGTTAAGATTGTAGTATTCAGGAAAGTATCCACACAGGAGTCTGTTCCACAAAGAAGCAGTTGTTGGGAGAGAGCTGTTTGAGTAGTAAGTAAATTGACCATAAATATATTTTGAGCACTTTTTATAGGTACATACAATCTATATACATGGTGCGATAGATAAATTGTTGCCATTTTATATTATTAATTTCAGGTATGTGCGTTGTGTATTTTTTATTTTGTTGACTGTATAGTAGGGTCAGTTGGGCACTATGAGAAAAAGAGCACAATGATGCAATTCCCTCCACCAGAAATTTGGAAACAGCATGCTGTTCTACTTGGCATTCATGCCAGAAGATTCAATACAAACATTTCAGAGTATTTGGGTGTCAATCTGAGGACAGTGCAGAGGATTCGGAAAGAGTTGGATGAATGTAATGGTGATTACAAAGGTGTTTTGGAGTGATCCCGAGTGATGGTGACATTATGCCTCCATTCATCTTTCCACAGAGCATCATATTCAACACAGAGTCCTACATCAAGTGCCTTGAAGAGGTAGTGCTGCCCTGGATCAAGTGGGTGACTGCTGGAAGATCCTATGTCTGGCAACAGGACTCTGAAGCATGTCACATAAGCAGGAGAACCCAGTCATGACTGTCAGAGAAGTTTTGTGACCACATCACCCCTCACATCTGGTCACCTAACTCTCTAAACTGTAACCCGCTTGATTATTATGTGTTGGGGCACAGTTGAGCAAGAGATTAACAAAACTCCCTGTAAAACCAAAAATGACCTGAAGGATTATTGCAGTATTAACCAACTGAAAGAGAAGTAAGTTCCACTCAAACGGCGTCTTCCTGCAAACCACTGATCTGTAAGAGGATGTTTCCCTGATCACTACATTCTTAACTTGTTCATGTCTAGGGTTAACCATTATTGTCCCCTCCTATTCATACAAACTGCCACCTAATGTAACTCTTAGCTGAAGTGGGCCCCTGGGCCTTGTTCAGGGCAAACCATATTGTAAGAAAAAAAAAATTAAAAAGAGTGTGTGTATTCAAATTTCAGCTCAATCCATCCAATAATTTTGGCGGCCATCATCTATACAGACAGCCTTCTTTATACGAGATATAACAAAAAAAAATCTTAGCCCTTGGCAGAATGATGGTTACTTTCACAGGAGTGATGGTGATCTTGATGACAAGAGTCACTGAGAAAATTTGAACATGTTTTGTATCTTTTGAGGTAATCAACTTAAACACATTTTTGTCAAAACAGAAGACATTTTAGCAAGAATGTCCAACTATACAGGAATATCTCAAGCAAATTCAGAAGAAATCAAAAGTGGGAAGATAGGTTCCCCATGAGGTCTGAACACAGATTTGAACATCACAGCATCCATTTGTCAGAATCTGAAACTAGAAATGAAAACCTTCATTCTTCTTTGCCAGATTGTTAAAGAAGAATCAACCCCCCCCCCCAAAAAAAATTTAAAAAAACCCACAAAAACACATGTATGTTCATAATTTGTTATAATCTGCCAAGTTGATTCCCATAACCAAACCAGGTCTTTCTCCATAAAAAATATTTTCTATGCATTTGATGGGGGCATGACACAGGATCCTGGAGAAATTATCACCGCAGACATTTATAATTATCAATTCAAGTGTATTTAAATGAGCAACAGGAATGTGCAACTTTTTCTGAACAGAATGGATGTCACCATGCAGCAGCCCGTTGCAAGTCTTTCCACAGAAAAGCAAAATCAGAAGAAAACAAAATGATTAAACTGTAAGGTAGAGTTTTCCTATGTCTTCTATCCTTTTTCTATCCTACACACACACATATATATATATATATATATATATATATATATATATATATATATATATATATATATATATATATATGTGTGTGTATGTATGCACACACTAATAATATGTATTTTGTTTTTCCACACAGTTTGGTACACTGACGTTGCAATCGTCAGGTACAGATTGAAAACTGATTGCTCTAAAATTTAAATATTAGTATATATAACCTACCATTAAGACAGTGGAGCAGTGCATTTACTTATGAAAATATATTTGTAAAAAATGGAATAAAAAATTTAAAAAAAAACTGTAAAAAGAAATATACTTAAATACATCCAATTACAGGTATAAATAAATAC
The DNA here is from genome assembly GCA_964036315.1 of Acanthosepion esculentum. NCBI lineage: Eukaryota > Metazoa > Mollusca > Cephalopoda > Sepiida > Sepiidae > Acanthosepion > Acanthosepion esculentum. Next base: position 27,652,573 of record OZ038504.1, read on the forward strand.
ATATATTGCCACACAACAAATATAAGCAAATAAATTTTAGCTCTGTTATTTTACATCAATCATTTTTTTATCATCACCAGCACTCACTATGTGCTATTATATATATATATATATATATATATATATATATATATATATATATATATATATAGGGGAAAGAGGTTATAGTAGTTCCAATGAGAGAAAAGTGTGTATATTAAAAAAAAGAGAAACTGCAAACATTTTGGTTATAATGTGGATTTTTAAAAAAAATATATTCTGCTTTTTTTACCATAATATCCATATATATATATATATATATATATATATATATATATATATATATATATTTTTTTTTTTATTATATTTTCCATGATATTATATATATATATATATATATATATATATATATATATATATATATATATTTTATTATTATATTTTCCATGATATTATATATATATATATATATATATATATATATATATTTTTTATTATTATATTTTCCATGATATTATATATATATATATATATATATATATATATATATTTTTTATTATTATATTTTCCATGATATTATATATATATATATATATATATATATATATATATATATATATATATTTTATTATATTTTCCATGATATTATATATATATATATATATATATATATATATATATATATTAGTGAATTTATATAGTATCTAATGCCAATAACATGACATGGAGTTTCATGCGGTTTATGCAATCTTCAGGTGTGGAGATATTCTGACCATTAAATAGTTTGCATTCATGTGGTAATGATTCAAAATTGTGCATTAAAACTTGTTTGTTTAATTATTGGTGCGTAAAACATTAGAATTAATTATTAATAATTTATATCATTCAAATTCATAAGTTTGAAAGGTGAAGAATTAAAAAAATAAAAAATAAAAAATTGTTTTAAAATCATTTAAATTTTAATTTGCATTTAAAAGTAAACAATATATCAAGGGGGAAACTATCATTTTTTTTTAACATAAAATACCCTAATTATACTGATTAGATTAAACTAGAATGTAGGTTATGAAATATAACAGTGTAAATATTTTTAAAAAAATAATAGGTCGGGACTATATATTTAATGCATAATGGTGAAATGATACATAGACACACATTATAAATCAATCGAGTACAGAAATATTGGATTGTATGTGTGTATAGCTATATAAGAAATGTCATTAATGGTGCGATATAAGAATATTAAAAGTAGTTGCATATTATATTATATTCGTAAAATTGATTTTGCAATCCCTTTTAATATATATATATATATATATATATATATATATATATATATATAAATGTATACTTCAGAATATACATACACATATCTATATATAGTTCAGAATATACATATACATATATATATATATATATACATACTTCAGAATTTATATATATATATATATATATATATATATATATATACTTCAGAATTTTTATATATATATATACATACTTCAGAATTTTTATATATATATATATATATATATATATATATATATATATATATATATATATATATATATATATATATACCCAGTTAAGGCAGTGGAGAACTTTCAGAGGGAAATAACTGATAACTGACATCCATCAAACATGGCTCGTGGAACTAGAACAGTCTACCCCAGTGATTGAAATAAAGGGTTCAGTTCAAAATTCCAACCACCTGAAGAAGGCCGGAGTGTACAACGGCTGAAATGTTGTGACAAAGATGAGGACAATAGTCCGACTAATGTAAATACTGTATATATATATATACTTCTGAATATATATATATATATATATATATATATATATATAGTTCAGAATAAATCAGATTAAATATTATTACAAAATTCTAACATAAAAATGTTATAAAATTACTACAAAAATAGCCATTTTGTTTCAACACTTCTGGTCTTCTGAAGGGTTTTGAAAGGTTTAAATCAATCAAAAATCCCTCGCTAGGGGAAACGCTGCTACATAAACTGGAATAACCAATCAAAATACAAGTATATGAGAATTCAAAAAACTTGACAACGAACTTAAATTATAAGAATTATTTAATGCTTTAATGTTAGGGTTATACTAAAATAGAATTCATTCTAACTAATAAATATTAAATTATACTATAAAATTCAAAATTCAAAATTACCAATTTTAAATTTAATCTATATCAAGTTTAAAATTATAAAATTACTTAACGAAGAAACTGACGAAAAAATACATATGTTTTTTTATTTATTTTGTTTTAATTGAAATTACGTTGGAATAAACGTTAAGATTTAATGTTGCTCTGAACTCTGTTACATCTTAGATACATTTGAATGGAAGATATGGGTTAGGGATTGTGAAATCTTACAAAACACAATACACACACAATCAGATTATAATACACAAACACGCAAACATATTTAGATATATAAACACACAAAAAAGCAACGAGACAGGAAATATGTCCAAAGCACTTAAAAAAAAACAAAAGACTGACAACATATACATACAATGAAAGGCACATATAAGCAATTATACAAACATACATTGATAAAGACAGGCAAATATACCCACCAAGAAATATTCAAATTCGAAAATGTTATTAAACAAATTCTAACATACAGTGAGACCCGGATATAAGAGAAACCCAGATATAAGATAGATTTTCTCTGGGCCCCAAATTAGAGCCTGTGTTAATAAAACAAAATAGACCAAACCCGGATATAAGAGAAACCCGGATATAAGATACTCCTTCTCCGGTCCCGACAACTCTCTTATATCCGGGTTACACTGTACTATTAAAGTATAACTTATATAGGCAAAGATATATAGATAAAAATGGTTGAATAGATAAGGTTTAATATCGGTAGAATAGACAAACAAATATTCGTCAATGAACAACATAAGGAAAAAGGACACTAAAAGATACAGAAATGGATAGAAAAATAAATATATACACATAATAATAACACCATCTAATATATATAAAAAAAACCTCCTAAACACATAAATATATATAAATATCTCATATATATTTATATACGTATTAGTACACATGCACAAGTACAAATATATAACAATATGTGAAAGAAAATAAAAAATACATATAGACATATGTGTACATACATTCTTCACTACATATATAAACATACAAAAGTATACCTATGCACAAACATAGGCATACACATATAACCATATACATATACCTATACATAAACATATACATACATATTCTTTATTTCCTTATGTTGTACATATATATTCTGAAGTATATATATATATATATATATATATATATATATTCTGAAGTATATATATATATATACTTCAGAATATATATATATATAAATATATATACATACATATATACTTCAGAATATATATATATATATATATATACATACATATATACTTCAGAATATATATATATATATATATATATATATACATACATATATACTTCAGAATATATATATATATATATATATATATAGACACACACACACACACACACACACACATAATATATACACATTGTAATTAGAAAATAGTATACTCAAGTATAGTCATTGTAAAAATTAAAGGAAGACCATGTATATATTGAGAACAATGAACGGAGATGGACATAGACATATGTTGCCATTACATACTAAATCTTAGTGTGTAGTTTTATGCGAATAGAAATGTTTTGAATAGAAGAGAGAAATTGGAGATGTGCTGTCATTGAAGTTATCTCCTCTATTTCACTTTCACATCAGACAATTCAATTTATGTCTTATTTTTTTCCTTTTCTTTTTGCTTCTTTTCTTTGTTTCCAATTCCTATTTTAAAATGCATCTGATTAGTGGATCAATTTTTCTGACTTTTACATTTCTTGCCACCATATCAAATCCTCCTCCTCACACAAACACACCTTGGTTGAGAATAGACAGATACATGTATAGAGAAGTGGATGGTGAGGGCGGCAATTGCCAAAGGAAACATGGGCAGATAATTACTTTGGAGAAGAGATAAAAATGAATTTTTGATGTGATAGGGACAGAGAGATAAATAACAATGGGATCTGTTACACAAGAATTTGTCTACATTAAGTTCCTCAGACTTTTGAAAAAAATCTTCTGAATGTGGGTACATGTCTGATGAATTCTATGGTGGTGTCTATATAGAAAAATAATGCTTTGTAATTGAAAACTTGCCCTATCCAATGGCTACCAATAATTATTGCAGTTTTGATGGAATTAAAACAAGAAATTGAAGTCATTACATATATATATATATATATATGGATTATATTTGTTTAGTTTTTCTTCAATCTAAAAATGTGCGGCATATACATTTACCCATTATTCATTTTTCATAAAAAAAAATGATTTTCATTTTAGGTTAATTAAAATTGACAGTTAATTCCCCTTGGCAAAATACCACTTAATGGTCTTGTCTGTGTGTGTGTGTGTGTGTGTGTTTGTATATATATATATATAATATATATATATATATATATATATATATACACAGTTTAACCCGGATATAAGAGAGTTGTTGGGACCGGAGAAAATGTCTCTTATATCCGGGTTTCTCTTATATTCGGGTTTGGTCTATTATACATTAACACAGGCTCTAATTTGGGACCAGAGAAAATCTCTCTTATATCCGGGTTACACTGTGTATATATATATATATATATATATAGGCCATCCAGAGAGAAGAAAGGAGCCATCTTGGAGTGCAGGTGATTAGAGTGAAAAAGGTAAACCCAACAGGAGTTTAACAACAGGTTGATTGTTATATTTATAGACAATATTTTACATATATGCACAATTAAAAATGGCCATCCTTTGCTTTCACCATAGCCCACTTCATATCTTTTTTTCAACTGAATTGCATGACTTCTTCAACACCTCTTCATTCAAATTGTACTATGTCATCACAAGAGTTTCTTTCAAGTCTGACCCACTTGAGTATGGGATATGTGAAACATTACTCTGCAAAGTCCATGGGATTAATGTCAGGGTATGGTAGAGGCCGAATTAACTTGTTGAAAAATCAATGGAAAATTTTTCTTACACCAAATTGACTGTATGTGCAGCAGCTACATCTTGAGAAAAGACATGGTGACTTCCAGATGTGGCTGACAACCAAGGCAGTATATCTCTCTCCGACATTTGCTGGTAAACTCAACCATTTACTTTCACTTCTCCTTCAATTCACACTAAGGTCGATTTCAAACCATCAGAAGCAATGGCTGCCCTAACCATGATACCAGTTGGTTTTTATCACCTGAAATGTTTTCTGGCATCTTTGGGTATGCTTACTGGTGAAGTGGCATAAACCCTATCCTTTTGAGCACAGCTTTTAGTTGAGCACAGATTCTGCAGTGAAAAACTTCTCTGGCCAAACAAAGACTTTGTCTATGTCATGCTGAATCGCCTCAAGCATTTTCTTCCCTCGGTCAAGCCAGTTTTGCTTAGAGGCATTTTGAAGTAGCTAACATTGTTAAATTATTTGGGGGTTTTAGCCTTAAATCCTCTTTCACACTCCTCCTTAGGAACCTATCCAAAACATCCAACTTTTTTTTTTTTTTTTTCCATCTTCCTCATGTTTCTTCATGTGTTTCTCTTCACCTTCTTCATGATTTCATTGACTCTCCTCATACAAACTGCGATAACTTCCTGAAATTGTATTCGGTGACATTGTTTGCTCTGCTTGAAACTTTTTCACACGTTAAAAACAGTATTTCCTCAAATATTCAACTGTTTTATCACCTCACAATTCTTCATACCAGCCATTTAAAATGTGACAAATTCATCACCTTTTGTTTGAGCTGCCATATTTAATTAAATTGTAAACAATGCAACAAAAGAATGTTGAGAAGCCTTATGCTAAATTTCAAACTATTTTTATGAATAGTTACATTTCAATTTATGCTTAAATAATAGATATATATATTTATGCTGCTCCTAGTATATACATCTGGTTACAGTAAAAGAAGTTAATATCCTTTTCGTTGTAGTTTAAAATAAAGATCTCAACCATGATATTCAAATATTTAAATGCAAGGTCAATCATCATCTTTTGTCTCCTTGAATCCTATACTTTTGTTGTCTTCTCTCTTCTCAACAACATTTTCTTGGTTTTCTTCACTCAGTAAGCCCTTGCATCTTAGTGGCTTTATTGGGGTGAAATAATTAAATTTGAATTTCTATATTCATATATATTAACCAATCAATGACATCATATGAGACACACAGTATCCTTTGAATTTGAAGATTTGTTATTTGCTAATGAATTTTAAAGGATCACTTCAGAATATGATCAACAGTATTTTCCCTCCTTAAAATAGATAATTAAAAATTGGGAAAATATTTAGTAGACAACAAACTTATGAGTTTAGTAAAATCTAACTTTTAGATTTTTGGAGTCTATATTCTTCTTATGAATAGGGGAATGTTAAGTTTACAAATTAGTTTTTCAGTTAACCTTTGACCAGGTGTCCTTTGTTTGTTATACAAAACTGAAATTCTCAAAACTTAATTAATCAGATATTCAAATATTTTTGAGCATTAGTATTAATTAAGACATATCATAGCTTATTCAACCTCTACATGCAGTTATTCTGAATATCAAATGAAATTGTCATGCAACCTTAGTGTAACTTAACAGCCAATCAGAATGGACCTTATGGAACATGCATGAACTGACACTCAACAAGCTGAAATACCATTGAGTCAGCTTGTGTAACTGTAACATTCCGGATGACCAAATGAGTACATACTCATGTCTCATATAGAATTTTGGCAAAGCATCACATTGCCTAAATATGTCAACCTTGGTGTACAGAACATATTTGGATCGCTGTGACTTCTGGCATTTCCCAAATGAAATTCCATTGAAAAGATCAACAAAAAATGCCTCACAATAGTTTATTGTGATCCTGAAAGAGAATTTTGAAAAATGGGAGTGATACAGAAATAAATACGTGAGGTCCCAAGTGGAGAGAACTTTGAAGTGACTAAGGCCAAATTTATACACTAATGGAAAAAAATATGCAGATCAATATATGCAGGTGGTGTAAGGGAAGGTGCTCTGAATTTGAATTCCCGTTAGGTTCATTACATCTGCTTATGTGCAAATACCTTTGGGAAAAGTATGAATACATCTCCCCCCCCACTACCCCCATCTGTGGATTAAATAGTAAGATTTTAAGAAGTCAGACATACATTGATGGGAAGTGAAATTGCAACACTGAATATGTAATATAGCTGGATTACAGTCAAAGACCACATATAGAGACCAATATATACATAGGTACTAAAATAAGATTAGTATTAACATTACTCAAATCCTATATTAATGCACTGTATATCCTCCACAGGTCTACAATCATACTGATGGTGAATACCATCCTGTGATACATTATTCAACATCACTTGCACCTGTTGATGCAATTGAGCAAGAGTTGAGGGTGAGATAACTAAATGAGTAAAGTATTGTCACATCATGTCCCATACATTTATTCCAGACTTTTACACCTGCTGATGCAAGAATTATAAGTGGGTGTAACTAAAAAATACTGATGTTTTCCAATCATGTCTCAAACATATTTAACGGGAGATGAGTCTGATGATCATGTTGGCTATGGAAGATGTTGAATATCTTGCAGAGCATAGTCAGTAGCATGGGCATCATGTGAGTGGGTGGTTAGTTTTAACATAGGATAATTTACTGTAGCCTTAAGAGATAAGTTTTTATATATATATATATATATATATATATATATATATATATATAATATATGGCTAAAATAACTGAAAAAAATTTTGGGTTGTTTTTTTTGCGAAAGTATTTATTTCTATGTTTTTATATATATATATATTTAATATTTCAGACCACCTCGGTCCTTCCTCAGAAATTAATTGAATTCCTGTATTACTGTATTTGGGAGTTTGTTTACACTTTACAGCGTCCGTCGTTAGACGCGGACGTCACGTGATGTGGAATGCAACTATGTTTGAATATTTCTAACGTAAATCTAACGATAGTATTTTAGATGTTGTTTAAAAAGTTTTTTAACTATATCTAAAGAAATTTGTTAACTATTGAAATATTTATACAGATTTAAAATACCCAAGTCTTTGTTTAACCCTAGTTTATATGTGTCTAATTTTAAAATCCAGTATTTCTCTTTCTTTCTTCGTGTGTATGTGTGATAGTAATAATATAATTTACTACCTGTTCTGCACAATATGTCCTAATAGTGGATATATTGGCGAATCTGGAACTAATTTTAGATTTCATTTCAATAATCACAAACTGGACATACGTCAAAAAAATCCGTATTCCCCCATAGCTGAACACTTTAATCAATCAGGACACTCATTAGACAACTTTAAATGTATATTAATAGACACAGGTTTTAGTACAACATACACACAAAGAAAAAAAGAGAAATACTGGATTTTAAAATTAGACACATATAAACTAGGGTTAAACAAAGACTTGGGTATTTTAAATCTGTATAAATATTTTTTTCAGTTATTTTATCCATATATTACATATCAAGAAAGTATTTGTGGCTTCTCATTATGCTATATATATATATATATATATATATATATAAATAAAAGCAAAAGGAAAACTTATCTTAGCTAAAACATTTTCTCTTCTGCAAGGATTTTATTTTGTAAGAAGTATTTATACACAAGAGCGAAAATGTTATTGTCTTTTTTTTTTGTTTTTGTATATAACTATTTGTTACAAAATAAAAATCTTTACATTTGCTTTGACAAAGTCACTCAGAGGATGAAATGTGGAAGCTAAGATAAGTTTTCCCTTTGTTTTTATTCATATTGCCCTTTTAAAGATAGAGTCTATCTGAAATTTATATATATATATATATATATATATATATATATATATATGCTTGACGATTGCTGCCTGACAATTGCACTAGCATAAAACTATCTCTGATATTGAGCACTTTATCCCATAAATATAGCACACTATATTTCTTCATATATATATATATATATATATATATATATATATATTGTATTAAAAATTAAATAATTCAAAAGTAGGGCAAGAATAGCTTGTCTATATTAGTGGTGTTAGCATCATAAGAATAATTTAATGCCTATGAGTTCTGAAATTCTTCTCTTGAAAAGACTCCGAAATGTAACAGATGAATTAATGGGGACAGCAATACTCACTGGCTGATTGGAGAGATAGTTTGGCCTGATTACAAAGAATTGGTAGTTACAATTTCCAAAATAATTGAGGAAAGTCATGGAATGAAAAAGTAAAATGATGATTAGAGATCAAATAAAGATATCTGTTACATATTCTTGTAATTGAACATGGCAGATGCCTGAGTCAGAGCATGAAGCATTGTTGTATCAACATCAAAAAACTAATTTGAATGACAATGCATAAATAAGATATTTTTAAGTATACCAAAACTTAATAGAGACGTCTAAAATAACCAATTCTGTATTTTTTTCTGTGATAATTTAATGTCTGTTCATGAAAATCTTGTCTGGGATTTACATTAAACAATTTTTGGACACAATGTATTTTGCTTATGTATGAGGTTTTTTTATTATCCTTTTTTAGAGAATTTTTTTATTTTATTTTAGAGAATTTTTTTATTTTATTTTAGAGAACAGATCGATTTGTACAATTTTATTTATTTTTTTAAATCTTTAACAAATTTTCTAGCTGACATTCTCTTCTCAGTAATCATCTTGCAGAAGCAAGAGTACATTATATTTTCTTCGAAAGTAAATACAAAATTAATTTAAGTATATGAGAGACAAAAGAAGCTGGATATTACAAATGATGAAACAACCTGAATATTATGACTGAATGAGAAAAATAATATGAATGACAGAAATATCACCAATGATAGAGAGGCATGACTATTGCTATGGGATAATGTAAACAATGGGAATAATGTAAACATTGCCAATGACGAAATAATGTAAACATTGCCAATGACGGAATAATGTAAACATTGCCAATTGATGAAATAACATGTTACATTGTCAATTCACAGTTGAAATGACTAGATGTAACCATAAGTTCTATGCTAACAGTTCTATCACATTTCTTGCTTCTTGTTGTAGCATACCTACGGACGATAATGGGTATGCCCCGGTTCCCATAAATACAGTAGTAAATACCATATGTATGTCTGCAGTTGGAGATTCATTGTGGAATTCACTTGACTCACTTCTAGCAGTTGACTACTACTTCTACACACCGCTGGTGAGTCTTTTTTGTGTTGTTCTTCTCCTAAGTATTAGCGTTCATTACCAACCTTTGTATGATTATTGTATTCAGTAACCTTCCCTGGGTTACAACACTTGTGCAACTCTCTTCCAGCTTCTTGCTTCCAAGCCAACTTTGATCTTCAAAAATTTACATGTAATGTCAATTGTTATCTTTTGCCTTCTTAATTATTATTCTTTTATTGTCCCCTCTTCCTATTTGTAATCTTATTCATGCACTCTAATCCTCAGTAACCTCTTGTGTCCTAGTGGCTTTATTGCCTTGCTTGGGGAAAAATACTTTAAAAAAAATAATGACAGAACAATGTGAATGTTGCCAATGACTGAATGACCCACATATTACAAAAGATGGAACGCCGTGCATTTTATAAACCATGAAACAAACTGAAATGAAATTGTTATCAAGCAGTCCGCTCAATATCGTATTAAGATGATGCAGACAATGCATCAAAATATTTGGAGTTTTTTTTTATTAATCTTTCTTTCATTCCTTGCTAATCTGATTTTCTGAAAGGTTTTTTCTGAATAACCCATATTTACAATAGATATATATCTATTCAAATATTTTCCACTTTTTTTTTTTTAAAGATAAATATGGTGTGAAATTAGTACACGACCCAATCGATAGATAGACATGAACATAAGATTTATCATCAAAATAAACAGATAAATAAATCAAGAGTTATTGACAGGTGTGCAAGGAGAAAACAGACGTTTGATCTATTGATCAATAGGCAATGGTTTTGATCAGCAGAGATTTATTAACAGATTACACAACTTCTTGAGACAACCTGGAAATTCTTTGATATATCCAAGGTTGTTGTTGAGACTGATAATGGGAGTAAAAACATCAATATTTTATGATTAACACCTGAGAATTAATTTAGTTAGAGCATAGTCATTTGTTCATACATACACTCATCCATTCTGTTCTTTATTAATTATCATGGCATGCCACAGACAAGACCTGTTTGTCATGATATATAATCATGGAACAGAATGCAGTATTCCAAGTGGATTAATGCTTTTACCAAAATCATATTGTGCAAGGCAAATATAACCAACATGAGTTCAAACCTAGTTCACGGATACCATTTTCTACACAAACATCCGAGGTGTATATAGGAACATCAATAAGTCTGTAGCTTAAAGATAAAAAAAAAATAAAAATATTTTTTTTTTTCAATATAATCTTTAACAATACACTTTATATATAATATAGACCAAACATTATAGATAAAAAAAATTCAGCTTGCAACTGTGTCAAGCAACAAAGTTATTGATTCATGGTATCAATAGATGTGTGTGTAGATGGACTGGTTTGGTTTACAATATAATAGATCTTTTTCAGGTTATTTAATGCTGAATTCTGTCAATTTGATAAAAAGTAGATAGTGGGATGGTTTGAGTTGCACAAAAGTCGAAATGGTAGACAAAGGTCTGCTTTGCATGAGAGTCAAAAGGTAGACATAAGGCCTGCTTTGCATTGGAGTCAAAAGGGTAGACATGGGCATACTTTCCATGAGAGTCAAAAGGGTAGATATAAGCCTGCTTTGCATGAGAGACAAAAGATTAGACATAGGTCTGCTTTGCTCTAGAGTCAAAAGGGTACACATAAGCCTGCTTTGCACAAGAGTCAAAAAGGGAGACATAGGCCTGCTTTAGATATATGCTAAGATAAAACAATACACACTAAGAGAGATGCATAGACAGGGAAATAAAAAACAGGTTGAAAATCAAAATACCAAGATAGCAAGAAATATCTGAAGAGACAAAGATGAAGATGAGGATCAATAAACATGTATAGAATTAAACAGAGAAATTGTTATAATCAAATAATCAGAGATATATGAAAAGATTGTGATTGATAAATATGGATATATCTCAGATTAACAAAGATTAGGGATGGCACGATAGATTTATCATATTCACTGATTTGGCCTGAGTCTTGTCTCTATACACTTTATTAGAAGAGCTTAAATGTCCCGTATTAGGCTCTTCTTTAGCCTATTAATGCCCATGCTGATGATGCAACAGTATATGGATGTACCTCCAAAACTCTAGATGATTAGAGATTGGCGGTTGAGCTCTTCTCTAACTTAGTTTTAACAGTTCAGTGGGGGGGGGGATGGCTAGTCACATTCACTGCCTAAAAAAAATCATTCCATTATCTACTGAGTGAATCCTGAATTTTCACCTATCGCAACAAACAGACGTTCTCTGTGCCTTGAGTACCTATTGGGACTTAATCTTAACTGCGACCTCAAGTAGAATTCATAGAATCCATCATTAATGATTATGGAAAAATGGTCAATTCCCTGTACTGCTCCAATAATTACCTGACTGCCCCTGCTATCCTATACTTCTCCAAAAGCCAGATCAGAAGGAAAAAGGAGTACTACTGCCATATATGGACAGGAGCTGCCTGGTCTTCACTTTCCACTCTTGATAGAGTCCAAATGTGTTACCTTGTGAGCAGCAGCAGGTCTTTCCCAGTTTTTGGTGCACACTGACAAAATGGAGAATAGAAAGGCAATGCCAGGTACTCATTGGCCATTCGGTGGAAAGTTGAATGTTTACACTATAATAAAACCTATAATAATCAAGATGAGAATAAAAACTGTGCCTGATGAATTATTTTCCACCCTACAACCCCTTTTTCTATAGTTCCACCAGTTCTAACCTTTGAAGACCTGCCATGCCATGTACATTGTAGCAAAGCACCTTCATTTCCTTTGTATTTCATTAGTGGGATGCAAGTTCCACTTGAGCTGCTTTTTCCCATAAACCACTACTTTGTAGAACCGACTCCCAAGAGGATGCTTCCTCGATTACTATAATTTTAATATGTTCAAGTCTAGAGTTAACTGTTATCTTCTCTGCATATCCCAATAAACTGTGCATTTTACTCTGTAACTCTCTACCTTGAGGAGCTCTTTGGTCTTGTATAGGGTGAACATTATTTTAAAAAAATTATAAATAAATAAAATCTAGTATTAATTATAAAAATAAAGTTTATGGGATAAATCCAGTATTATGTTTTTAAAAAAAAAAAAAGTTGTATTAATTTTAATTTTTTATCAATAATCCATTAATGTTGATTTTCCCATTTTGGGGATGGTGCACATTAAAGGGTAAAATAAATTGCAAAATTTAACTATTTAGAATTTAGCAATATTCTTATCTAAGTTTGTCTCATATAATTTCATTTCCACTCATATATGTATATACAAATTAAAACTGATTTCTATTTGACATATCAGGCAAACATGATATAATGTAAGGTACAAATACATAACACAAGATGTAATGAAATGAAATAATAGAAGGGCATATTCAAGAGCCATAGAAACATTTTGTAACTGATAGTGTAAAAGACAGTGCTGGCAAAATCATCAATGGACCTTAGTCCTCCAAGCAGCATCCAGGCACTGTGTGCAGGTGAAGTTATTAGAATTTCATATACTATGTTAAAAAAAGTAATACTATTTTAGGAACATCCAACAGATCTGGGTGGCAAAGATCAAGACAGTTCTAATATCATCTAATATATTACTTTAATATTAAATTTGTTATGGATTCTTAGGTATACACAGCCCTCAGTGGGTACTTCCCTCGGCTCCTGTTTCTCTCCCTCTTTCTCTTGGTGGGTGTAAATATATTGATATATATATGAAAAACTGTTCTGTAGAGAAAAAGCAAAAACACATATCTGAGATATATATATATATATATATATATATATATATATATATATATATATATATATACACACACACACAGGGTGTCCCCAAAAAATTGACATAATTTTCAAGATCTCTTTCACAATCCCCCCAATGTGGATGTTGCTGCAATAGACCGTCTCCCTCAGCATGCCCTTCAGCCTGAACTTGACATGGAACCAACTCTTGAAGAAACAATTGCTTGCATAGGACAGATCAACTCAAACAAAGCTCCTGGACTAGATGGTATTCATGTTGAGCTATTGAAACACAGTGGTATGAATGTCCATTGTGTGCTCCACTCCTTAATGCTATCTGTATGGGTGGGTGACCCAGCTGCTCAAGACTGGATAGATGCCATTCTGATTATGCTGTACAATGGAAAGGGAAGTTAGACTGTGGTAATTACCATGGTATTTCACTGCATTAAAAGATTTTAAAGCCACTACCAACCTGTCTCTTTAAGTAGCAGGAAAGTAGCAATATTTGAGTATCCTTTTTTTATATATGTACAAGGTGGTATCAAAAAGTTTCCAGACTAGATCTGTAATGTGCCAACAGATGGGAACACACAGTTGCATGTGCAATGAGAGCTAGCAGTGACCTTCATGTGCCAGTGACATCGTTGTGTTCAATTCGCAAAGTTTTGAAATTTGTGTTTTTGTAATCATATGTATGCTGTAGTCTGTGATTTTGTCATGCAAGAGCTTGCTGATCATTTTTTTTTTCAACATCTGCAGTATTGTGCCTCAAGAATTCATCCCCCACGTCCAGAGTGTCACTCGAGAGTTCTAATGAAATGCTTTGAGGTGTTTGAGCAAAAGGAACCCAACCTGTGAAGCACAAACAATTCTTCACAACGACAATTCACCCTGTCAATGAGCTCTGCTCACTCATGAGTTTCTATCCAAAAACAACATTGTATCTTTTAAGAATGTCACCTTTTCTTCAATTGGGATCTGGCTATTTAATTGATCAAATATATATACACTCTCTCTCTCTCTCTCTCTCTCTATATATATATATATATATATAAAATAAAACAAATAAGGAGGCTATAAGAAGAGTGCCTGATGCAAAATATTAAAAAAAATATATGAACAATATAAGAAATATATAAAAATGAAACTCTATTTAAATAAAATTAAATCTACTACTAACCTAACAAGTCTCCAAAAACAGCACACCTTAACCAGTAATGTTACAACCAAATTGGTAATGATGTCTGCCCACTTCCCTCATTGTGCAATATATACCACAAGCCACATGACGGCCACCTCAATATAGAATGGAATATCTTGTCTCTGAACTACCTGAAGATTGTAAGACCACTGAATAACAAACTGAGACCCCCACATGAAACTTTAAATAACAGGGAAGCAGCAATATTTGAGTATGATTCTTTTAAATATTTCTTGCACGCACACACAGTGCAATGGACAAATTGTCATCCAAATTACACAGGTCGGACATTCCAGACAGACTGATCGCATGTTCCTGCAATGACCACCTAGGCCTCCAGAGCTCACACCATGCGACTTCTTCCTCTGAGGTTATGTGAAAGGCTTCATGTACGTACCTGCCCTTCTCAGAGACATCAATGATCTGAAGACACAAATAAATGAACCCTTGGCAACCATCAACAACACTATGCATGAACATATTTGTAAGATTTGGATTTTATTGTTTGGATGTATGCTCACGTTGAACACCTGTAAAAACCTGTATACAAATGTGGAAATATTAGCTGTCAGAAAATATAAATTGTGCTTTGATGATGGGCTTTTGGCCAAGCATAGGGACTTCCAGCAGCCACCCTGTTGACCCAGGGTGGCACTACCTCCTCAAGGCACTTAATGGAGGCTTCCATGTTGAGTCTGAGGCTCTGTGGGAAGATGAATGGGGCATAATGTCGCCATTACTAATGATCACTCCAAACACCTTCATAATCACCATTAGACTCATCCAACTTTTTCCGAATCCTCTGCAATGTCCTCAGATTGACATCCAAACACTCTGAAACGTTTGTATTGGATCTTCCAGTGCAAATGCCAAGCAATACAGCATGCCATTTCCAAATTTCTGGTGGAGTGAATTGTGTCATGGTGTTCTTTTTCTCACAGACAGTATCCAACTGACCCTAATCCACTATGCAGTAGACAAAATAAAGACATACAATACACATGTGCAAAATTAAAAATATAAAATGGCGACAATTTACACATTGCACTATGGATATGAGGAAATAATGAATTTTATTTATAATCTAAAAATCTGATGTTATTTCTTATTACTTTAAACATTATATTTAGTGGTGACGTGTTTAAGTAAACATTACTGTAAATTTACATCTTCTGGCCTGTGCATCTGAGACTTAAATAGCATGCCGTCCAGAAGTGTTCAAGCTTGCCTCCCTCCTTTTAGAGGATACAACCATCACAGGATGGTAGATGTAAATCATTTCCATCTACAAGCATGTCTTATATTGGGCCCAATTTAGCAGTTCTTTAATTATGGAAATGACTAATTTGCATACTCATCATTAAAAATGAAATCTTTTAAATTAATTGTCTTGTTGTTCATTTCCAGTGTCTTTGTGAACTTTATTAATAAATGATTGTGTTGTTTAATGGCTTTTATAATTGAGTCACTTCATTATTGAAATAAAGTAATTTTCTGCACTGAAAGTGGTAACTAATTTAGCATTGAGATCACAGTTTGGGATTAGGGCGCAGTAATTAGTATCAATATTTTTTAATAGTTTATATTGAAAATTATTGAAAAATATTAAACATGTAGGAAATAAAAAAAATAGCAAAAAGATCAAAAAGATCAAACTACTTTAATTATAAAAAGTTTTACTAATATGAATATCTTTAAAAAAAATGACAGTGTAGTGTTGCCGAGCAAAAGAAAAGGACTTACCCAACAAAATACCAGCTATCATTGTGTGTGTGTGTGTGTGTGTGTGTGTGTATGTATATATATATATATATATATATATATATATATATATATTGGCAGCATGCCATTACTGAGGCATGTGCTATTAAAGATTACAGAATTTTTCCAATTAATAATCTTTCAGTATTTCTTGCAAGTTTCTTTATATTTAGGTGTAAATTGTTGAAAAAATCCAACAACCCTGCCTGAATACCTGAAAATATTATCTATAAAAAACAAAAATAAACCTACTTCAAACTAAAACATACAGCCATGATGATGACTGATGACCACCGAGAGCACTCAGCAAAAAACAAGGACTTGCGAGAAAGCAAGAAAAAACCCAAAGAAAGATTATTAAACGGAAAAGTTCCATAGTCTTTTATATATATATATATATATAAATGGAGTGTATCAAAAATACTTTTACAAACTTTAGGGGTTGGTTCCTCAGACCAAAACAAGAACAAAAGTCCATATGAACATATTATATTTCTATGTCAACATTGTCTGTTCCTATCAATATATATATTCTTTGTTTATGAAAGCACAAAGCCAGGTGTGGGTAGGAAGACAGTGTTACAAAAAATCCTAAATTTAGAAAACTTTTACTGTGTCTTAAACATCAATGACAGGTACAGAAAAGAAATCAATCACCAGGTAACCCCATTGCCACTTACCCCAAGACAGAGACCAATAAACCGTGCCTTTCTCAATATTTGCAATTTGATATTAATCAGTTTATAAATGTAGTGGTGTGAAAGAAAGGAGAAAAATAACTGAATTGAATTTGTACTTGTTTTCTTTGAACTTGGAAAATTTTATCCTCATCCATTCAAGATCAGTGAAGTGAAAAAAGGTTTGGGTGAGAGTGTGACTGACATACAAGACAAAGAACTCTTACCAAAAGAGGAAAAAATCGTTTGGCATCATTCCTAGTTTTTGTCTCTCTCAACAGAACCTGGTTTCATCTATTTCAGATTGCAAATAAAACACTTAGTAATAAACAAAGAAATTAGGCTACCTCCCTGGTTCTCGCTTTCATTTCAACTAATATCTTCATCATGTGAATAAAAAAAAAATTTGTGTGTGTCAGGACGAGGAAGTCATACTCTAAATTGGATGGTAATGAATAACAGTACACTTTAAAGAAAACTGCAGTAATTTGGAATTTCTTTGTAAATTTCTTTTCTTTCTCTGAAAGAAAATTGCACAAAATTTGCTTCACGAAATGTTCAGCTCTGTTACAACTGAATTCTTTGGCAATGGTTTCTTTCACAAACATATTTCCAAAATAAGAAGTGAGAGAACAACTGAGTCTGTGTCATGCACACATAAAGGTATCCCTCAAAATGTATGGGGAACAGGTTCCAGCCACTTCCATGGATAACAGACTCAGCCGATGCCAAAGTCACTTACATATGACATGGTATTTACAATTTACATATAACCTGGGTAAATCCTTTTGTATACTTGAAATCATCTCTAGTCTCAGCACAGATCATTCAGAACAGAATTTGCACTCAGTATCATTCAGAGAAGCCCCATGCACGGAGGATATTTCCTAATTGGAGATGGAGATTCACACAATATCAATTGCGACCTTGACAGAACCACATGATCGTCCCAGCTATGGTTAGGATGTGCATGCATGAAAAAACCATATGGAGATGTTTAAACACCCATCTTAGAGAGGACAGTCACATGAGAATGTAGAATCCATGTTTGCAGAAGGACTCAAAGCTACACACCCACTGATCAATGGTGAAGACAAAATCCTGAGTTGAATAAAATGTAACGTTATGTATGAAAGAGGAAGTGTTATTATTAGACAGTGTAATGTCAATAAAATATAAACAGTTGTTACACTTTTGGCATGAAGGGAAGATTTTTTTTAAGAAAATTGACAAAGTTAAAAAAAATTGTATGAAAGTAAAAACTTTGTAACATTAAGAAGAAACTTTGGAGAAAAACCTAATATAAAAATAATCTGCATACATTTTATAGAACTGGAGAGATTTGTGAAAAGTAATATTCTAAAAGGTTGTTTATTTGTACTCTCACACTCTCATCAAAAAAATCCTATTAGAAAATATTTGGAGGAGAAATCATCGCAATTTCAAAAAAATTACCAAAAATTAACTAATTATTGTATTTTAATAAAAAGTTTTGGTATTTATATAAAAGAGGACAAACTTTAAAATAAAATGTTGGAGCAAGAAGAAAAATTTGTAGTTTATTCAGTCAAGTTTGCTCGGACACTTATGCATCAATAACACCAACCATCACGGTCCTACATCAAGGTTGGAAGGCCATTAGGGTAGCATTCTGTGTCATAACATAGCTGGTCAATGTAGTTAGTTGCTGGGTGACCAACTTGTTTTGCTTCATGGCTAGTGTCCAGAACAGTAGATAATTTGTGTGTTCTTCTTTTGCCTGCCAGTAGTGTTCTGCAAAGCGCATTCTGTGTTCACATAAGATTGCAGGAATATCAGGGATAGGTTCATAGAGCTGTGATTTAGTTTGATATTGTCTCCAAGAGATGTTAAATATAGCTCTCAGCATCCTAGTGTAGTTTCCATCAAGCTTAGACTCTAGGGTTTGAGTTAATGTCCAGGCAGAGGCACCATACATTAACACTGCCTCTACATTGGCTCGAAAAAAGTTTTGCTTGAGGTTGTATGGTAGATTAGATTTCCAGATTACATCCATTTTATTCAAGGCAACCTAGGCTTTAGCTATAAAAATTTTCACCTCCTTTTCAGTAGAATTTATTTCGCTTCCTAGGTATGTGAAAGATTCCACAGATTTTATTGATTCACCTGAGACAGTTTGTATTGAGCCTTGTTGATTGAAGCCTATGAATTCAGTTTTAGTGGCATTGACACAGAGTCCAACATCTTTGGCAGCATTTTCTATATAATGTAGGAGTACTATGGCATTGGTATGAGTGCCTGCAGTGATATCTAGGTCATCTGTATAGTCAATATTTGTCAGCTTTTTTGCAGGATATTGATTTGAAAGTCTTGTTGATAAAGTAAAAGTAGATGATGATGTTTGTCGAGGAAAGTTCTCAATATGTAGTCAAAGGTGATAACAAAGAGAAAGGGTGCAAGGGTAAAAAGTACACAACACAAATAGCAAACATATGAGACAAACGGAGAGCAATTCTAAAATTAATACTGACAAGGGATTAAGAATTTATAAAATGGTGGGAAGCAAAAACATAATATGGCAACACAAACCTAAATTTTGTAAGTTTGATTGAAAATCTGTTCAAATACTTTTCATCCATGACTGGTTGAATGTAGAAATGTAAAACCTGAGAAAATGTGGAAAATTTTATTAAAGACACCATAGAATCGTATACTCTCTTTGAGTTCTTAAGTTCTTTAAATGTGTATATATATACAAGTATGATAAAACAAAAGAAGGGGCTCTAACATATGTATTGCCTGTGTGTGTATGTATATATATATATATATATATATATATATATATATTTTACATATATGTACATACATACACACAGGTAATATATATATATATATATATATATATATATATATAGATATAGATTGTTATATATATATATATATAGAGAGAGAGAGAGAGAGAGAGATTGTTACATAAATGTGTATAAAATAGAGAGAGGAAATAAGGAAATGGCTCCAACCCAGTTAAACAGTGACTACTACCTGATAGAAACCATGGCACTGAATAACTCAACACCACCCAACCATTATCAGTATTGATAAAGGTGAAATCAGCAAAGAAAAAGGTCATAAGGAAAAGGCTCGCTGACTGGCTGAGAGAAGACATGTGATGGGTGAATGCTTCCCGCGCGCCAAAAATACAAAATTATAAATGATTCCGTCATTGGAACTCATGAGAGATGGATGCATATCGTTAGCCAGGACATACAAAGATGCAAAATTGCCATCCAGTATAAGAAAAATATTTCTTGTAAAATGACAAGGTAAAAATGTATGGACGTCACCCAATCATCACAGAGAGGAATATGGGAGAAGAAATTAAAAAAAAGAGGAAGGAAGAAAGAGCTTTCATTGAAATATGCTTGTTATTTTGTGGACCGCAGTGTTGTCTATGATAAAAATGAAATGTTGTTCGCTAATTTTATTAAGAAAAGAAATGAAAGAAGAGATAGCTCTTGTCATGATCACTGTTTAATGCTATGAAGGAAATGACCATGAACTGTCACCATTCGTATGATACAACTACTATAGATAAGTAAACATTGATTAACCTTTTACCCTTACCCCTCCTTTTTATTTTCTTGCATACAAATATGAAGCCGAAGTATTGTATTTTGCTCACATCTTGCCACAGACAAATGTTGCCCCAAATTGTTTTCTTTTCATGCTAAAGCCTTTCTTTCATTCTTGTTTGCTTTGCAGTTAAGCGAATAAATATTATTTCATCATCTTTTGGGCCAGTTGTCATTCTTGTTGCTTCTGGGATTTCAGCCTCAACAAATTTTTTTTAAAAATGTGTTCAAGCAGATCTCTCAGGAGATGAACAAATTCATTCTTACATGAAAAGTAATTCACAGATTCCAAAGTGTTCCTGGCTTGTGACTAAAAACAAATTCCTAATTTAAAATCCTACAACACCAAACAGCTCTAATACGGATATAGATAAAATAAACAAGCACATAAGTGGACACGCACTCTCCAAGTTTGGAAATTAGAATGTGATAAATTAGGGTAATTCATTTTATTTATGATACCCACTTATCCTCAGAGATCACAAGACATTTTCCTCACACACAGTTTCATTTTCTTTCATTTCAACTGAAGAAGCAAAAGAGAGTACATGCATCTTTAATAAAAAATTTTAAAAACTCAAAAATAAGATAAAATTTACTAAAAACACAAATCAAGGAAACCTGTAGAAGAACAGGATAATAAATAAACCAAACAAAAAAAAAGATCCAAATGCAGACACCTATCTAAACAGTAACCAAGAGTGTTACAGGTTATTAAGACAAAGCTAAAAAACTTCTCAATTCATAGTCTCTTCCAAAACTATTGTTGTTCACTGAAGACATCTGGGTTTAAGATCAAAAGATTAATATGAGACACAAGTTCAGAATTTTAGCTTTTATTTCCTGGTATTTACATTTAGATGTGTTTAACAGCTTAGGACAGTATGTGTATATATATATATATATATATATATATATATATATATATATGGACCTTGAAGTCAACATCGTCAGGCAACAATCTGTTTCATGTTTGAATGCAATCAGCAGGCCTGACATACAGAAGAACAAGGATAATTACATAAATCACCATAAAGAAGTGTATCAATACAATAACAACAATAAACAGGCTTACAGCCCCATCACATTGAAACACCGACTCTTGTATGATCAAAGTTAAACAATGTTGAGCCTGGTCAGTACCTAGATGGACTACCAGGTAAGTTTGAATCTGTGGTTGGTTCAATGAATAATGGTTAGGAATTGTTAACTGGAGAGCAGAGTTCCAATTCCAGTCAGATTTGTTATATTCACTTACACAAATACTCTTGAGAAAGGTATGAATCTACCTCTTTCCAACACCTAGCTATGGGTTAATTAGTAAGACTTGTATCATTAAATCATTATCCCTAAAAAAGAAAAAAGAGAGAAAATTCTTTCAATTTAAAAATATTTTTTGGTTTTAAATAACCTGCAAAAGCATGATAAACCATACAAAATGAATGAATCAATCAAAAATAAAATAACTCAAAAGAGGTTAACTGATTTTTTATTGTTACACTTTGGAGCCAATTGGGGACAAGCACTTAATAAATAATCCAGTGTGTGATATGTTGTTTACCAGGGATTCCTTAACATAATCATCAGAACACACTTTGATTACCAGTTGAAAATATTAGAGATATTATACATTAGGTCTAATGAGAAGGAATGGCTGCTGGGCCTTATTGTAATTGGAGTGTGAGTATTTTTTCTTCTGTTGATTCCTTGGCTGTTCTTTAATTTAAGCTGTTCTTTTTTAAATGTTGAGTACCCAATTTTACACAAGTGACCTCAATTGGCTCTGAAGAGCAAAGATCAAAAAAACATTTTTTGTTATTTTCTTGTTGTTATTCTTTCAAATCACATCTTTGCAATGATTTATTTTATTATACTTGCTATTGTTCCCTTTTTTTGTTATATTTTTTATATTTATTGCTGTATATATTTTTATAGCATTAATCTTTTGTTCCACCTATAGATTGTGTGTGTGTATATATGTATATATATATAAAACTCATACATGATGTTACACAAAAGTTAATGGGATTAGACAAAGAAAAAATTTCTTTAAGCCCCAATTTAACACACTCTTCCACAAAATAGTTCCCCAGGTTCATAAAACATACTGCTTACAAAGGGTAACAAAACAAGATTGTATAACATTCAGTTTACATACACTGTTACCCATTGTCTGTACTTTTGGGTAACACTTTTTGCTTATATAAATCTCTCTCACTCACACAAAACAACAATTATTATTGTTGTTGTTCTGTACACTCATCTATTCAGTCTAGAGTCAAAGCCTCATAAAACATTCTGATTAATTGGGTCACAAGTTAATCAAGGCATCCATTTATTTGAACCAATCTTGACAAACCAAAACAAAATCAATGAGAAATTTTGTTTATGAACTGAATATTGATCACATACAAGTGAGTACGAAGGAATTACTTTCATTCTCTATTGATGCTTGCCCGTGTGCGTGTGTGCGCACATATATTCAAGTGAATGATCAAACTGTATTTTCCAAGTAAAAAACATAAAATGTTTCCGATATATTTACTCAACATCCCTCACAGTATCTACTGCCATCTTCAAGAACAAAATACAAAAACAAAAACAAAGACTTATTTTCTTAGCAAGAAGCTAATACATAAACATATCAGCAGATAAAAAAAATATTCACAGACTTCCTTCAAAATTTAATCATATCTCACATTAAAATTCATCAACTTACCAATACTGTGTTATATTTGTTTTATAAAGATGGAGCTAGTTTGGGCAAATGGCTGGATTCATGGAGCATCTTTTGATTAAATAACACTGGGCATAAATAGTTAGTCTTTCTCCGTAGATTGATAAGAGTTGTCTTTTTCCACTTCAGATACAATGAGTGGGTGCTGAAAAGTTCCCAATTTGACATACTCCCCAAAATTTGACCAAATAACCAAACTTTTCTTGGTCAGACTGGAAGGTTTTCAGTGTGGGTATGTGTAGGTATTTGGCTAACACATTGACTTCCAGAGGTCAATTATGAAAAAGAACTTCAAATGTCAACTTTAATAGCCAACTTAGGCAATAAAATATTTTTCTGGGTTGATTTCTAGCTTCAAATGAAGTCTTAACTTTGTTATCACACGAAAAGCATCAGTGCAAATAAACTCGTCATTGTTACCCATAAATGAAAAATGTATCAGAAAATGCCAAGCACAAGATAACAAGTAATAGTAATAATTGCCAACCATGAGTAATATTCTAGTCAGCAATTCTTTAAGAATTTGTTTATTTTTCTATATTTTCACCACTTACAAGATAATATGTGAGTAACAAAGAAGTTTTAAGGGAAATGGAAACAAAAAGTCCAAATATATTTTGAATCAGTAATAGACAATTCAAATTTCTGTGACACAATGAGGAAAAGGCTCTTGAAGAATCTGACTCTCACAGGACATATTGAAGGAGTAGGGAAAACATTGAATAACATACCTTACAAGCTTGTGTAAATTGATGATGAACATGAATAAGGAGGGATAGTAAGGGGTCAGACATTCCTTATTGCTGTGGCAGAGAGCAATGGTCACCCTTGAAATAATCATTATACAAGGTAACCAAAAAAGTTCTGTCCGTTTTTAAAGGAAAAAAAGAAAATGCTCTACAGTATGTGTAAACTTATATTTAGTCTTCAAAGTAATCGCCATCGGCATCCAGCACCTTCTGCCAACGTGCCTCCAGTTGTTCAATGCCCTTGCGGTAGAACTCGGGGGGGGGGGGGTTGACACAAAGAATTCCGTGAGGGCTTCATTGGTGAAGGATTTCCCACGAAGATGATTATCCAGGGAGTGGAAAAGGTGGTGATCGAATGGCGCAAGGTCAGGTGAATAAGGTGGATGGCACAAAGTCTCCCTCCCAAGTTGCTGTATGGTATCCCTGACCACTCGCGTGACATGCGGCCTGGCGTTGTCATGGAGGAAAAGCACACCTTTGCAATTCACCAGTGCTGGCTCCTTCTGGTGCAATGCCTGTTGCACACGTTTCAATTGCTGCGAGTATAGGTCTCCAGTGACCGTTTGGCCTGTTGGTAGCAGTTCATAATGAACCACTTGACGACCTGTCCACCAGACACAAAGCATAATCTTGCGTTGGTGCATAGGTGGTCTTGTGGTGTGAGGAACAGCATCCTGAGGAGGCAACCAATGTCTGGAACGCTTGGGAGTTTTGTACAGAACCCACTTTTCATCATTGGTAAGCACTCGATTGAATAAGGATGCGGTACGGTGGCGAGAAAGCAGCGATATGCAGACTGCCACTCATTGTCCCTTGTGGACCTCCAACAGTGTTTGCGGAACCCACTTGCTGAGTTTGTACGTCTTACCTAGGCGGTGCAGGTGAAGTCTGTTTCATTGGAAACGTTGAACTGTCTTGCAAGTTCACCACACGTTAGACTACTGTCCGCTTCAATGGCCGCCTTCAGAACTCCGTCATTCAAGACTTGTGGTCGTCCACTGCGAGGCTCATCATGGAGAGACAAATCTCCAGACTTGAATTTTCGAAACCAATGCCTTGCAGTATGTTCATCCACAGCACTATCCCCAAACGCTTGACATATGCAGCAACTTGATGCAGCTGCTGATAAGCCCACTTTGAAGATCTCTAGACACTTCCATCCTTCTCACAGCTGCCTGACTTATAACTGATGGCCAGGTACGGTGTGCGTGTTTTTTATAACGTCTGATGTTCCTACATCCAGCTGTCCAAATTTGAAAACAATTGCTACACGCGTTTCGTATATATTTCAACTTCATTCAATGACTAATGAAAAAACGGACAGAACTTTTTTGTTTACCTTGTAGTAATATAGAATTTTGTTTATAGATGAGAAAAATAATCTGGGTGAAGTTTGTGCCCAGAGGATATGTGCTTCATCAGAATTATTAATATAACATGTCAAAATAATAGTGTTCATATGAACTATGGAATACTAATTGGGAATAAGAGACTGCTCGTTTAATCATGAGGGAGAGAGGTCAGTAATAAGGTTGTAATCTAAGTTTTTATCACTACCATCACGTTTATTTAAGCGTGTGTTTGTGGAAAAACAGTCAGTCAATAGAGTCAAAGTAGCAGTTGACGAGAGAGAGATAGTCAGTGAGAGTGAAAGTGTCCACTTGCTGCTGCTGCTGTAATAAGGGAGGAAGTGAACTCAAATATTGGCACAATTCTGCCAGTGAACTCCCTTATATCCTGATAGTGAAATAATTACAGCAACTAATATGAACAAAAGGGGTGAACCCAAAAACTACTTCTCTCCTTTCAGAATTATTTGCAATATTTGTTTTTTTTTCTGGACTTTATTTCTTATACACTACTTTCTTGTAAAGCATTATTCTTTCTGTACTAATTTCTTCCTTATACATAAATTTTTCTTTGAACTCGAATCGACTTTTTCATATTTGACTTTTTTTCTGCTTGGCTCGATTCTCACCCCAATGAACTTACAAGTAAACCAGCTGAATCTTCTGGGATCTACAAATTGTTAATCGCTCTCCAAGATCAAAAATCACAGTGTGGCTGGAAAGTGGAATCGAATCAACATTGTGAATGAGAGACTTTGATTGAACCTGTAATACTGGACCAGGACAGGACCAACGGCCGGTCTTGTAGAGTACATTGATCCAGTGGGGTCAGGATAGGTGTTACATTGCTACAAGAGATAAGAAGTTGCAGAGAGCCATGATTGCAGACATCTTAAAGTGTCATGGCGCATAAAATAATTCTTAAAGAACTTTCGTTGGTCTTTAACCAATCCTGTATAAATGAAACATAAAAATAGTTGGCCATATATATATATATATATATAAATGCATGTTTCATTAAATAGTATGGACAAGTTTTGTCTATTTATTTTAAGTAAGTTCCTTTCATACTGTCTGATAAACTTAATAACATTATCATTGAAAGACGAAAGGAAATCACCATACTGATACATGTTTAAATCCAATCTAAGCTTTCGGCTTACATAAGCCATTATCAAAGATGACAATTACATTTCAATATATCCAACAACACAGCTTAGATTGGATTTAAACATGTATCAGTATGGTGATTTCCTTTCGTCTTTCAATGATAATATTATTAAGTTTATCAGACAGTATGAAAGGAACTTACTTAAAATAAATAGACAAAACTTGT
Source organism: Acanthosepion esculentum (assembly GCA_964036315.1). NCBI lineage: Eukaryota > Metazoa > Mollusca > Cephalopoda > Sepiida > Sepiidae > Acanthosepion > Acanthosepion esculentum. The sequence continues at coordinate 27,679,983 of OZ038504.1, forward strand.
CTATACTACTCAATGAAACATGCATTAATGAAAAATTGCTACTTAAATATACACAATATATATATATATATATTAAAGAGAAGAGAGGAGCTGCAAATGTTTTTTTCAATTTTTTTGGCTTCTCTCTTCTTTTTAAAATATACACTTTTCTCTTGTTGGAACAACTATAACCTCTCCCTTATATATATATATATATATATATATATATATATATATATATATGTGTGTGTGTGTGTGTGTGTGTGTAGATGCACCATTACTTATAATGAAAGATCCAAATGAAGATATCATAAGTGAAAAAATACTCAATGGAAAAGGATCCTAGCATAGCTTAGGCTAGCCTAACACCCTACTAATTTCAGAATATAAAAATCCAATGTCACTTTTCCTGTCAAGAAATACACTTGTGCACCTACCAGACGTAGTTATAGGCTTTTGAAGTAAGATAAAAAAAACAACACTCTGAACACAGGGAGATATTAATTGTTAGCATTGTACTGATTATTATTTTTTGATTTTTTTTTTAAGGATTTAACCCCAAGCAAGACAAGAGTGCCACTAGCACGCAAGAGGTTAGAGAGAGTGAAAATAAGTGAAAAGAGGGGTGTTTGAGGAAAGGATAAAGAGAAGGATAGGGATCAAGATCAAGGCATCAGAAGATGTCAATTGACATTATATTTAATTCTTTGAAGATTATAGTTATCAAAGAAGTAAGTAAGAGGAAGGGAGTTCCAATCTCAGGAAGTGAGAGGGAAGCTGTTGGAGTAGAAGAGGTGGTTGACAGTAAAAGGGTGGGACCAGGATGCCAACCTAGTAGCACACTTAAATTCATGTAGTTGGGGCATCAGTGAAAATAGCTCGTCACAGCAATTGCCATGAAAATATTTGTAAAGACAGAAGGAAGCCACATCACATCTGTGAGAAAGTGACTAGAGTCCAGATGTCAGGTCATGACCTATCACATTGCATATCTGTCTTTAGATTTTGTTGAGAACCTTGAGATAAATGGCAGGGGAACCAGACCATATATGGCAACAGTATTCAATGGAAGGACAAATGGTAGCTTTGAAGGATGGACTCAGACAAGAAAAACCTTCTGGCACAACACAGAGAACCAACTTTCCTTGTGGTAGATGTAGCTATTGATTCAATTTAATTGTTCCACTTCAGGTTAGTGGAAAACATGAGAACAAGAAGGCACAGAGAGACACTCTTGTGAAGTTGAGATATCAGTCATGCTGATAGGAGGTAGGGAGGTTTCTCTATGGTGGGTAAATGAGAGCAGTTTCGTTTTGGAGGCATTAAAATTTACAAGCAATTTCCTGCCCCAGTCAACCACAGATTAGTGTTCCTTTTAAAGTCTAACAGCCAGGTTAACTTTGTCAGCAATGCCGGATTTACTACTGAGACAGGAGTAAATGGTAGTGTCATCTGCATAAATGCCTACTTGAGAACTGATAACATCAGGAGGGTCATTAATGAAGATCAGAAACAATGTAGGACCCAGGATAGAGCCTTGGGGGACACCAGCGTTCGTATGAAAGGAACTGGAGGAGGAACCATTCAGGACTACCTTCATTTCATGGTTTGACAGGAATGATTGGATTAAATCAAACAGTTATCCTGTAAAACCATATCCCTGAAGCTTACATAGAAGGCTGGCATGCCAAACTCTACCAAATGCCTTCGAGATATCTAGAGCCACAGCTCGAGCTTCACGGTTATGATCAAGAGCTTGGTATACAAATTCAGTTATGGCCATAAGCACATCAGTGGGAGACCAGGCAAAGCAGAAATCATATTATTTGTCAGGGAATATATCATGGGATGTAAGGTGCTTGCTATAAAAATGTATTGTTGGTCATTTTACTATAAAAATGCTGGTATCCTAACAGATGCTACCACCCTGGCTCAGAATGGACCTGGTAACAACAGCAGGTGGTTCCACGCTCCTCAAAACCTCCATTCTTTTGATCAGAGGCCTTGCTGCCAGATGTAGTTTATCGTCATATCCAGGACTAGGTTAAGCTTGCAGTGTTCAAGGTAACACCCAGGAAGGAGTCTATCTCACAATGTAGCTGTTCTTATAGGTGGGAGGAGAGTGAGAAGTTTCTCTTTAGAATTGGAATCTGGAGGAAATGAGGGTGATCCACTTGTGAACTGTAGCATGGCACGTACTGGCTGTAAAGGTCTGAACAAGTGGAACAAAAGAATGGAGTTGAAATGAACATATGCTATGGTACTTAGGAAAATGTTTAAGATTTGCAAATTGAAATCAACACTCATCAAATTGCAGAAAATTTCCTAACAACGAAGTTACTTCTTTTTAGAAATCCTTGTAAAACTTTAAACTAACACGAATTGACATCATTATTTCCGGAATTTTCTCATTAAAATTTTATAAATATGCCATACAGAATATGACATTTAATAACAATAAATATCAGTCTTCATAGTAGAATTGTTTTCTCTTGAATGTAATGATTAGAACATTATACAGATATTTTAGAACAGTTATTTTTTAATAATAATACTTATTTTTAAATAATCGAACCATAATTGCAATAAAGAAACTAGTCTAAATGGATTGATAGATTTGTTTTTTACAGTCTTACAACCTTTCACAGGTTATTTAAAGCCAGAAAATATTTTTAAATTGAAAGAATTTTTTAGTAATAATAACAATTTAGTGATACAAGTTTTATTAAACCTATAACTGGTGGGGGGAGAAGAGGTAGATTCATACCTCTGCCAAATGTATTTATGAGTAAGTGAATATAACAAACTCAACTGGAATTGGAACTCTGCTCTTTGATTAACAATTCCGAGCCATTATCCATTACATCAACCACAGATCCAAGCTTACAGCACCTGATATTCCCAAATGGTCATCCATGTAGGTATTAACCTGGTTCAACATTGCTTAACTTCGATGATTGTATGACAACTGGTGTTTCAACATGAAACTAGTCTAAAAGGATACAAAGACTAGCAAGACTCGGTGATGACAGTTATGCATCAGGAATTGTGCAAAAATTAAGGTATATATTTACAAACCGGAAATTGTCTTTGAAACCGACTTTTGTGGACATAAAGGTCAAAGGAATGAACTTATATGAATGGCTTACAAGATATTCACTTTCTGCTCTACTTTGAGCAACTGTTTCAAACTTAAAAATTGCAATCAGCAAACATTCAATTGCAAAATGTACCAAAACAAAAAAGTTATATTACATCTTTAAGCACAAATCTAACACAAATCGGCATTATTAACTGAATTTTCTCATTAAAATCTTATACATACACCAAATAGAATGCAGTATTTAATGAAAACAAACAGAAAATGCTAGGCTTGAAAGAAGAATTATATTTTCCTTAATTTGCTGGTTAGTAGAGGACACAGGTAATAAAAGAAATATTTTTTCAACAGTTATTTCTAAATAATAAGTTTTCAATAATAATCCAGGCTAAAAGATCAGGAATAATTACAGTAAAGAAAGAAAAGAAACTAGTGAGGAAGGATACAAAGGCAAGCATGATTGAATGAGGACAGTTATTCATCAGAAATTGCACAAAGAACTTTGGTTCAAATGTACAATTGTGCAAGTACAAACCAAAAATTATTCTCAAGAATAAGAAAAGTAAAATAATTTGGGGGGGATATTCACCAGACTCAAAGCCAGGAGGCATGAAGTGAAAGAAAAACTGCTAAATAGTGAATGTGGACATTAGACCAGATGTGACTCAGGTAGAATAAGGTGATGAAAATATATGAGGAACTACAAAAACTGTGGCAAAATAAGGTAGTGCCCTTAATAATCAGCATACTTGGAGCAGTTCCCAAAAGATTGAAGGAGATTAAAAAAATGATGCACAAACTTTTAGCATGATAGAGATCTACACTTTCCTCTTTTGATTGATTTGCCATAGAGTAATGCTTAGCAGCTAGACTTACACACCATTATTACTCAAGAGAGTTCTTGATTGTCCCTAACTTGTGGCCTTGTATCCGAGTTGAATATTCTAATCCATTACACCTTTCGTCTTGTACTGGAGATGGGGTCCAGTTTAATATATTCTTACAAAACAAAACTGATTCCCACATTTAAGCATATTCATTAACATCCTAGCAAAATATTTCCTACTACAGGATGCGACAAAAATACCTGCAACATATATCTCCTACATAATGCTAAGATGTTAGTAGCAATAGTGTCTTCATCTAGATATTTTTCTTTTTTAATCAGTATCACCCCATGCAAGGCAATAAAGCGACTAAGATATAAGGAGTTATAGGGTGTGCAAGAGTTAGGAACTGAAACATTAATAATGAGTGGGAAAAGAAAAGAGTAATCAGGTGGACAGTTGATAATGATTGACAGATTTTGCAGATTAAAGTTGTTTGGAAAACATGGAGCCAGAAGGGAGTTCCACAAGTGAGAAATGCAAAAAAAGAAACTGTTTGCATAGAATTTACAGTTACATCTTGCCAGCTTAACTGTAAATTGATGAGATCTCAACGCTAGTCTAGTACTGCACTTAAATTCATAAAATCTAGGTACCATAGCAAAGAGCTCATCTGAACAATTACCATGAAAGTATTTATAGAAAAGGCAAAGAGAGGCAATCTTATGGGTGTGGGAAAGGGACTGAAACCAACCTGCCAAATCAGCTGATTCTTCTTTGGATTTTATCAAGGAGCTCAAGATAAATAGCAAAGACATCAGACCATATGCAGCAGCAATATTCTAAGCTAATATCTTACCATTATGTGGGAAGTATTTCTAGAAATTATATACAATTGAGTTTAATACAATTTTATATAATAAAACTAATCACTCATATTTTTTGCACTACAGGATTGTACTTGTTTACTGAACTTCAATATTTTACTCTATTTAGAAAATAGTAAAGGATTCAATCTTTTACCTTTTTTTAAAATTCATTTTAAAGGATACAAAATGGGATACTGGTTTAGTATGTAGGCAAATTACAGAATCAATCCCTTACTTTCCAATAAACTGAGATGTCAAGTTGAAGTAAGCAAACACTCATTAGTACTTGCATACAAAAACGACAAATTGCACTGGGTGTCTCCCCCACCTTACACTATCCACCCCCCACCTTCATACACCTCCTGCTTGTTTCCACAAATGAAAGTCTTTCAGTTCACATTTGAATTACAAACCTAACCACCTACACACATCCAGCAAACAATCATTATGTTTGCTTTTTGTTTTTTTAAAAATCTTTATCATCGTCCTCCTCATACAGCACATTCAGATGATGAGAGAATCAGAAATAATGTTATGTTCATGACTGTTTAATTGATGCTCCAAACATTGAATACCTGTAAAGGTGCCAACTGACAACCACAGACGATATAATGACTGTTCAGCAAAATTGATCATTTGCATTCTCAGTTGGGGTCCTAGACATTTAGGCACCCAATGTCAGAAGGAGATGTTTGCAAGCAAACTCAAAGACACAAAGTAATTCATCAAAAGAAAAGAATAAAACAAAAAATTAAATTAGGTAATATAAAAGGGAAAATAAAGAAACTAATTGAAAAGCATGCATGTTGACAACACCAGTTCATTGCATCTTTACAAGTAACTCTGAAAAACATGTTTGCAGGTATCCACTAATTGTTAACTAGTATTTGTTTCATCTTAATTTCTGTTGCTTTTCATCATGTCTACTCTGATTGTCAATCTACATCATTGAGTAAATAATATGAAACAGAAAAAAATGTAAGCCTCAGAAAGACTGTCCTTTTGTAACAGCTTCTTTAAAAGTTAAAATTAAATTGATATAGTTAGATTTCATTTTCTATCAAGCATAAACGCTTATAGCTCAAGTAGGCTTACAAGCAGGGATAAATTAATATGAAATCTATTCCCCATATAGCTCAAATGATCATGATTGGATGACTTTAACAGAATATTTGAATTGTTATTTCAAGTTTTCTACAGAAAGTGTGACACTGAGATCCAAAATAGTATTGGGATGGTCAAAGATGCATTCCAAAAGCTAAGCAGAGTATTAAGAGGCAAGAAAATTTTGTTGCAAAAAAAAACAAAAAACAGTACCGAACAGTTATGAACAGTTACATGATGTCTGTCCTACTCTATGGCAACAAATGCTGGACAAATTCCTTAAAGATAAAGAACAGACTTGAAGCAACAGAAGTGTGGTTCTACAGAAGGATGCTGAGGATACCATGATTTAAATATGTGAGCAATGATGAGGTTTGGGACGCAATGGAAACAAACATACATCAGGAAGAGGTAGTTGAAATTTCTAGGGCATGTAATGAGGAAGGAAGGCTTGGAAAACCTGATACTCACAGGACACATAGAGGGAAAGAGGGGCAAAGGAAAGCAGTGTGTGACATACTTGATGGGCTTGAGTAAATGGATGCCAGGACAGGGTTTGGGAGAAATAACAAAAAGTCAAAACTTATTAAGAGCTACAAGGGACAGGAACATGAAGAGAGTCATGATCTCCATTGTCCAGGGACACGGCACATAAAAGAAGAATAGTTTCACTCCAGCACAAATGATTCATTTTTATCACAATCTTCCTGTCAATGTGTTCTTCAGTTTTCTGGTTATTATTATTATTATTATTTTTACTTTTTCCAAAAAAAAAGTTAAGTAATCTGAGCATGGAATTAAATTTCACGATAAAGCCAGTAATAAAAAGAATAATTCTTAGTCAATAAGACTTTTTACATAACAAAAACTAAAAGCAGATAAGGGAATTTTTGTTTTTTTGCCAAATCTGTTCTTTTGGGGATTTTTTTTTTCCCAAGTTTGGTCTGAGCATAAGACAAGGTTGCATGGGTTTGAGGAAAGAAAAATTGCTATTCTTGTGAGAAAATGTTCTTTAAATGTCAGAGACAACAATTAAGGTTGAGGAAGGTCAAAGAATTTATCAACGAGAAAACAGCAAAAATCCCATTAATATAATTCATAAAATAATGAAAATGCTTAACTGAAGAATTTATGAGAATCATAGTTTGGAAACTGAAGAATCTCTTGAAACATGGTGGTAAAAATAATGTTGACGAGACATCAGAATAATGTGTAGAATAATTGTACTGTATATAACAGCATGAAACAATTTCACTGAATACAGACACACATTTTGCAATAAATAAATAAAACAATATTGCTAATCAAAATGTGTTAAATCCATGACACATTCACAATTCACAGAGAAATGCATAAAATATTGGATTGGCTAAAACATTTGCTCTGTTTTTGTCATTAGCTGACATTTGGAAATTTTAACTTTCTTCAAAAAAATCTGCTTTTGACTGCATTTTAACAGTCATTATACCAAGATCTTTTATATAATATCTTTTCAGGACAAGTGGGAAGATATGGCTCTCCACAACTTCCTATCCTTTGTAGCTCTAAGTAATGTCTATTCTTTTACTATCACTCCCAGTTCATGTTCTGCCATCCATTTATACAAACTCATTAGGTAGGTTACACCATGATTCTCTCTATCCTGCTTGCTTTTAGTATATCCTATGAGTGTCAAATTCTTCAAGCCCTCTCATTATGTGTCCAAGAAATTTCAATTTTTTTCTTTTTCAACAGCATTTCAACTCTTCTAGGGTTATTTACTGCTATGGTTTGTTTAATGGGGGATATTTCGGTTTTAGTTTGTAGGTTGAGTTAAGTTTAAATTTTTGTATTTATAGGTTCAGTTTTTCATTTCACTCCAAGCAAGGCAATAAAACCACTAGGATGAAAGGGGTTAACATCAGAAAGTGAAAGAGTCTGAGAAAAAAAAAAAAACATTATTAAGGAGAAAGGACAATAAAAGAACAGGATTCAAGAAGACTGAATATGATGATTGATATTGAATTTACATTTTTGAAGATCAAAGTTGACTGGAAAGACAGAAGCATGAAGAGAGTTCTACAAGTGAGAAGTGTAAGAGAAGAAACTGTTAGCATATAACTTATGGTTACATCTAGCAATTTTGACAATAAAATGATGAGACCTAGCTGCCAATCCAGTACTGCACTTAAATTCACAAAGTGAAGGTACCAAAGAGGAAAGTTTGTCAGAACAATTATCATGAAAATGCTTAGGCACAGAGAAGTTACATTTTAGCAGTGAGAAACTGACTGAGGCTGAAATATCAGGTCAGGACCAATAACATTGCAGATTCTTCTTTTAATTTCATCAAGAATCTCTGAATATATAGCAAAAGATGTGACATCAATATTCAATGCATGGGCAAATGGTAGATTTATAAATATATATACAGTAGATTCTGGCAAGAAAAATTGCACAAGAGTTATAATTTTTCCTGATAAATCTCTTTTTCCCAAATGCTACATCATGATAAGTCCCTCTCCATCAACATTTTGATGACTAATAAACTATACAAAACAGGGACATTCTAGTCCCTGGGATATATTCTGATATACCCACATGCTCAGTTTCAATTCTCTGTTTCTGATACTAAAAATAAATGTTGTTATATCAAGATACGTTTTGTTTTTTTAATTTTTACACTTAGGCAAGGAATTTTTCCAGTCTCCCACATATGGACCAGATATTGAATGTCTGGATTACTTTTTATTCCTGTCATTATGGAATTGCCTTACGGAAAAAAAGAATTAAATTTCTCCAAAGACTGCAAAAGGCACATAAATTACAGGGTGCCCAGTAAAAAAACAATAAATTCAGAAAAATATAAGACAACCACTGAAAACTGGTGATGACTGATGTGACTGAAAAATTCAGGAAGAATTCTGTACATTTCGTCAATTGCCAAGTCAGTTGTTCTTTGAAAAGTGCAATAACTTGATGCTCAAAATCAGTGAGTGGTTTACCCATACAAGAAAGGTAGAACGAAAGATGAAAGTTGTCTGTAAATAACCTTTAAATGACAAGTCACAAGATCGAGTAGCAATTAATCAATCATAAAAGAACCAATCAGAGTTAAGTAATTACACAAGAGTTGACTGATTATTCAAGGTTATGAATATTCAAGAAATTTATTCAAGGTCAATTATTTCTGAAAGATAAAACAGTGATAAGAAATTTTCCACTATTTTACTGGTCACTTTCTAATTCCTTACCAAGATGTCATGCATTGCACCAAACTAGTTCAGAAATATCAAAACTGTCAAAGTGATGGTTGAAATTTCTCAGATGATCTGAAAGCATAAATTTAAAGTGGTTAATGGTTAAAAATGGCTTTGAGCAAGTTATCATGTTGGTTTCAACAATGACTACCCTATTTAGATCTCCGTGAGCTACGGAATCATAGAGAACTCTACCAGATAACAAAAACCACATCACTTGAGACTTTCAACAACTAAAATGGATAGCACATGTAACTCAAAGGGAAAAAGAAAAATAACAATCAAAATGTTGACATTCCACACTACTTCAAAGAGAAAGTTAGGAACCCCCAAAACAATACTGGAAAAAGCAATAACAGTTTTTGGACTTGAGAAACCTATTTTTCTGAAAAATTCTCTTAAGAGAAATAACTTATAAATTTCAACCAATAGTAGCACTGGTTACTTGGTTAATGAATACCAAATGTTTCCTTATAAGGAAACAACTAATATTAGTATTACCATTCTGAGGAGGATGAAATTATGACATTGCCTGAAAGATTAGCAAAAAAAAAAAACAGTAAATATAATCTTCAATAAAGTTAATGCTAAAAATAATTGGTTACATTTTTTTTCTCAATAAACCAAATGAATATTTTTTTCATTACACAATACTTATAAAATAGCCAAAACTTTGAGAAGCTTTGACTTTCTAGCTGTGGATATAAAAACAAAAAAAGGAAGAAGTAGTAAACACACTTACAGCTGATACTTTTAAGAAATATGGATCACCAGTAGCTCATAGTAGCTTGCTAAGTAGAATCAGAAACACATGTCATGCTAGTCACTAAATATAGCAATCTGCTTGTAATATGACATAATTGGCATACAACAGTGTACAAAAAAATCTTACAGTCATAAACGGTGATGAGTTCAATTTCTCTTTAAGGCATGAAAATGAAGAGAGAAAAAATAGAGATTGAACCAAAACCCCTGCAGTCACTAAGATTCATTATCTAGAATCTTGACGAGTGAGCTAAAAGCAGGTAGTCAATTGGCTTAGAGGAAATAACCTGTCTTATTTTCTCCCGACCCCAACATTCTTTTTTCTCTGTTTCTTGAATTCTCTCTTTATCTCTACAATCAGTATTTTTTCTGCTTTCTTTTCTTTCTCTTTTTTGTCAATACATCAGAGTGTAATTAGATTCAGTAAGAAGCAATATTCTGATGCAATAACACTTGCTGTACAGTTACTCTCCTTTTATTTAGGCTAGAACAACTAGTGCACGTGCACACACACTCATTTTACCATGACCTTTCTTTTTTAAGTACACAACAGCTGAAAACTAAACAAAAACAAAATTACAAGTGGAAAAGCAAAAATGATCCATTTAAAAACCCTACAAAATTAAGAAAGATTAAGTATTTTGATAAGAAAAAAAATAATGATTTTACAAAAAATTATCAACTGAAGTTTTTAAGTAAAAATGTAAGTAAATAAATATTTCTTTTTATTCATAAATCAAAGTAAAAACAAATGAAAGGCTATCGTATCAAAAACCTGGCTCAGTTTATTTTCTTTGGCTTTTTTTGTTTTTTGTTTGCTTCTGATTCAATTTTGTTTTTTATTGCTTATCAACCCTTTGTGAAGTATTTAAAGGCAAAACATATTTTGTGATTTTAAGGATTTTTTTTTTTTTGCAAATGAATATTGGAATAACAATCATTTTTCCAGATACAAGTTTACTATTTAACCTATAACTGGGGAGGAAGAAGAAGGATTAATTCATTCTCCAAGGGTATTTGCATGTAATTGAATGTAACAGACAACTGGAATTTGAAAGCTACTCTACAATTACACCACTTGCACATCCATTAGTGAAGAGGAAAGAGTTTCAATCAGGTGGGTTGACAATTAAAACTACAGATTAAATTTTAAAATCATGATTCTTGCACCAGGAAAATGAAAATTGCATCCATTGTTCATCTGTGAGTATGCACATTATTCTTTCACTACCATAGATATATTAAGCCTAGCTTAGTCATTGTAAAGTTTAGTCTTGCACAAAGTTACAATAATAGGGCACCTTGTGAGGACTGAACGTACTATCCAGGATTGACCCAGGATTTAGAGCTTAATTAATGAATATTACACAATAAATTATTTGTTTTGTGTTCAGTTCAGTGCTGTTGTGCTGTCCTCCTCTGCAAGTGGTTCTCATGGTAAATGCCTTTCTTACCATAAAGATGATTTTGCAACATGGATGTTTGAAAGAGATTATTTTTTGTTAAGACGAGAATTTATGAGTGAAGGTCATGAATTCAAGAAGTATGCCAAAAGTAAAAAAAAATTGAACAACATTTTTTTATAACGAGAATTTATGTTGTTGAGATGTAATTAACATATTTCTTCATTATGACTTACAATTTATGCAACAGGCAGAATAAAACCCTATATCACTCGAAAATAACATGTACACATTCTTTATAATTTCTCTTCTTTGACTCTCAAAATAAAATATTTACTCTTGTTAAGATTAAATTTATGCTTTCAGATCATCTGAGAAATTTCATCCATCAAAAACTCTTTTCTTGCAAATGATAATTTTCAATCCATGAGTGAATTTGTTAGAAAGAGGACTTTTGTTTTCATCCTTTGCAGTTCATTAATTTTGTCATTTTTAGCTTTTGTTGAGGGTCAAATAAGATATCTACAAAGAAGAGAAGTAAACCTTAGAGTAAATTTTTCCATCAACCATTACACCAAGCAATACAAAATAAGACGCAGAACTAAGTGATTAATAGACTCCTATTCTCAGAAATATCATAAAAAATAGCTTCACAGAAGAACTAATGTCAAAAGAGTCATTTACTTCTTGCACAAATTGACTCTAAAAGCATCCCCAATATAGTTGGTGTGTACTTGCATATTGTCTATATTATCAAAACATTAGGCAAAGGTACCAAGAGGTAGCTGGACAGTGGTGGAGGTCAACAAGAAGCAGAATCAAGACTTCATTAACACCCACAAGACCAAAACTAGAAAAGGACTCAACAACATCCATCCAAGATAGCGATTGTGCTAGAAGTGGACTAAATGAACTCTGCATGATGACTTGAACTAGAAATGATTCATTTTTAGAGAATCCAGAGAGGCTATGAAACTGGAAAGATGCAAGAAAGTGCCCAGGTACCTCAAAATCAAGGGTCCACTCTAAATATAGTCTCAAGAAAATATTCATAGTGGACACTGTTTAAAACCTTTAAAATGACCAGTATCTCATGGAGTGAACAGGTTACACTCCAAACCAAATATTAACACCCAGTCATGAGCTTGGGTTTCATGGTCGCTAATGGGAAAATGATGGTCCTATTCATCTCCAAGCTTGAAGAAATGTGTGTGCTGAGGACTACTACAATGTCCAGAGTTATGTTTTGCCATAGCTCTAAGACTAACACAGAGGACAGCTATGTGTTGATTCAGGATGGTGCTCACAGTCAGAAAAGTGCAAGTTCTGCAAAGTTGATTTCTGCCCCTCCTCCTGTCTGGTCCTAAACCTATTAGAATATGCTGTATAGAGCATTTTGCAGCAGGTCAATGCACTGTCAATGACTATCTTCTTAATTCCTGTTCTTTTACTGTTCTCTCCCCTTAATCATTTTCTATTTCTTATACTGTTTTACACTCAGTAGCCCCTTGTGTCTTAGGGGCTTCATTGCATTACTTGGAGTGAAATCATAAAAAATAAGGTCACTAACTAAACCCCCAACTCCATTATCAATACCCTCAAAGAAAAGTGGGCTAAGAATTTTGTGGTTATGAGTTGTACAGCTCATTGAGATTGTAATTGAGAATAATGGAAGTCATATTGAATAAAATGTTTTAGTTTGGTTTGGTTTATTTTGTTTTACAGCATATCAACACCTCAATGTGTTATTTAATGCCAACAAGACTTTTAGAATAGGTTTGTATGAATAGAATATGTATTAATATTTTTTTTCAAAAAGGTATTGTGGTAATATTTTTGTTTTTCATAAATGCAACACTGGTATTTTTACTACAAAATTCTATTTTTATATTTTCATAGTGTTTTGACACCAGTTTGGCGGTTAGCTATTTGGACAATTGTTTTTGCATTATCTGTGAGCTTTATAAATAGCTACTCTTAGAATTCAATTAATACTGCATACAAAGTAGAATCTTAATTAACTTGGAATTGCAAATATTATAACTTCAGAATATTAAAAGTAATTTTTTTCCTTATATATATTTATCCTTCTATATATGTGCTTTATGATACCTTTATCAGAAATTACCATCTTAATGTTCTTCCAAAAATCATGAAAATAAAAATCAAGGATTAATGAAATTATATATGAAGACTTGTGTCATGTTCCTTCAGCGTGGTGATCATGGATTTTCATAATTTCCTCTCATTTGTAGCTCAATGAATTTTGTCTTTTTGTTATCTCTCCTAAACCTTGTTTTGCCATCCATTTACTCAAGCTCACTAAGTAGGTTATGCATTGTTTTCCATTATCCCTTCCTCTTGCCTTCAATATGTCTTGTGAGTATAAAATTTTCCAAGCTCTCTTTCCTCATTATCTGCCCATAAGATTTCTATTCTCTCTTCCTGAATTATAAGTGTACTTTTTGTTTCTATTTCTCAAAAACTTTGTCATTGCTCACATATTTGGTCCATGGTATTCTCAGCATCCTTCTGTAGAACCATATTTCTGTTACTTCAAGTCTCTTCTTCATCTGTGAGGAGATTGTGAGGACAAATATTACGTAACAGTTTAGTATTCTTTTCTTTGTTTCTAACAAAATTTCTCTATTTCATAATACTTTGCTTAGCTTTTGGCAGACATCTTTCTCTAACCCAATGCGTCTTTGGATTTCTGTGTTGTACTTTCCATCTGCTGTTAAAATATTTCCCAGATATTTAACTTGATGTACTTCTTTGATGCTGGTATTCCCAATTTGTAATCTGCATGCTGGGTTGTCCCTTTTGCTTACAACCATGTATTCTATCTTCTTGTAATCAATGTTCAGTCCTTTCTTCTTGCTTTCCTTCACTACCTTCTGTAGGAGTTCTTGTAGTTTCCTTTCTGCATCTGCTATCAACACTGTGTTGTCTGCATGTTTTATGTTGTTGAGATTGTGGCCGCCAATTATGAATCTTGGTAGAACTTCTAATTCTCTTAGAATCGCCTCACTGTATAGGTTTCTATTTTTGTATATTTACTGAATTCATTTTCTAACCATATGCATGAAGATTGCTGCCAATATAGGTTCTGGATTATTCTAATATCCTTCCCAAGGAAATCAAGGCTAGCTAGCATCTTAAACAGTTCATTGTGAAGCACTTTATCAAAAGCTTTTGCATAATCTATAAAACAGAATGAAAATGAAAATAATCTAACAGGACTGACAAGCATATGGACAAAAGCACCAAAAACCATTCAGATTTTCATAAAATTTCTGTTGGCCAGCCACAGATTGGATTGGAAGGGTTGAGGCACATGCCTTTTTTATGACTATTAATACTTAACAAATCTATCAGACAATAAAAAATTTAAAAACTGCATTCTTTTCAAATTGAAAAACAAATACTAATTAGTTTTATTTTTATTACTTGTACCCTAACTTTATATTCATTACAAACTTATTTAATTCTTAAAAATCTGAGGTATTAAACTTTAATCACTTTTTTAATTAAAACCATATAATTAGTATTCAGAATACATTAAACAGAATTTATTTTGGCAGTAATTAGTGAAAAAAAAATTGCATATCAAAGAATTTTTTTTTAAATAATTAGTGTGATAAAATGATGATATATACTGACTTACTTTTCAATTGAAAGGTGAACCAGTACAGACGCCAATAATTTGATAAACAAAATTGGCAAACTAGGTTCAAATTCTGGTTTTACCTACTACTATTCATTACTAAATAGTGCTTAAGAGAAAAACATGAAACCAATTCTCCCTGGGAAGAACCTCACTGCTAATGATTATGAAAAGAGTGTTGTTACTGGATTTAATTTAATTGAATAATCCACCCACCAAAATGCATCCTACATGCTCACTTGATGTGTCAGTTAATAAGCTGGTGTCATGAAAGACTCACAAAAAAAACAAAAAAAAAACAATTGAAATTTATATGATTAAAGAAAAGTACATTCTTTGTCTGTCACAGTCTGCATATGTTTTGGTATGCATCTATGTAATGTATATGCATATACCTGCATTGTGCATTAGTGACTACATGTTCTTGTGTCATTTAATGTACACATAAGCACATATTCACACAATTTAACAGAGTTTAAAATAATATATTGGTGCAATACATTCTCCTTGTACTTAATCTGGATAACCTCCACCCTGAACTGGGTAATAAAATCAAAGTTGAAGACGAAAAAAGAAAGTTTTTTTTTTAATTTTTAGAGATTTCATTTTACGTTTTCGTAATTATTTGGTAATAGAATTAGTTTTTAAACCTTATTTAATTTTGTAGAGATCTTTTTCCAGCTGCCATTGAATTAAAACGTAAAGGTGTGTTCTTGCAAACATACACATACATGCACATACATACACATACACAATTTGAATGAAATTGAAATTAACATCTGTGTCACAGTTCTAATTTCTCTTTAAATTTGAAATTTGATCCTCTAGTCAGCCAGGTAATAGGTATCAAACTAGTATGAACAAAAGTCAATCACTTTGCTAACAATTCAAAGAATAACAAAAGCGTACTAACAAAAACATTAACAAAAAGAAGTCACATTTTTTCTATCAAAAGAATAAAGTGCCTCACTTAAATCAAGATGAAAACTTCTAGTATATGCCTCATTGGCAATTAGGTGAAAAGGTTAGACTTTGGGGATATTGACAACATCAAGTTTAAGGCTACTGGCCAGACTAGAGTTGCAATTATTTACAGTTAGTGAGTGGGTCACGGTTAGTGTTAGCAGTAGAATGAAATTTAGGATTGTTATTTATTGTGATTGAATGATCTACAATGTATTTAAAAACAAAACAAAACAAAAATATATTTGTTTTAATCATTTAACACCAAACAAAGAAATCAAAGCCACCAGGATGCACAGGGTTACTGAGAGCGAAAGAAACAGAGAGGACAATAAAGAGTATGATTCAAGGAGAGACAGCAGTTGACGATTGACAATGCATTCACATTTTTGAAATTTGTAGTTGACACAGGCGAGAATTGCAGAAGAAACTATTAGCATAGAACTTAGAGCTACAAGTAGCGATTTTAACAGTAACATTATGAAAGCTAGCTGCCAATCTAGTACTAGTTTAAGTTCATGAAGCTGAGGTACCAAAGAGGAAATCTCATCAGAACAGTTACTGTGGAAATATTTGTAGAAGAGGCACAGGGAAGCTATGTTACAACAATGGGAAAGAAATGAAGCCAAGATGCCAGGCTAGGATCAATAACACTGCAGACCCTTCTTTGCATTTTGTCATGAATTTCTAGATATATGTAGCAGATGTGATAGCGATAGTTGCTGCACAGAAGAATGGTAGGCTTGTGAAAGTGAAAGACAGACTCTGACAAGAAAAATGATCTAACACAACACAGTGAATCAACCTTCCTAGCAATTGATTCAATATAATTATTTCCCTTAATGTCAGTGAAAAACATAGCACCTGTCAAGGTGCAGTGAATTGCTCACCTGGAGGTTAGCATCAGCCATGCTGGTGGAAAGCAAAAATCTTCTTTCAGATGATTAATAGATAGCCGTTTTGTTTTGAAGGCATTAAAGTTAACAAGTCACTTCTTGCCCTAGTTAACAACAGACTGAACATCAATTTTGAGTTCAGCTGCCATACATTAAAATGTTTAAAGGATTATCAATTATAACTATTTTAAACATTTTTCCCGCAATTAGGAGAATGAATTTACTTTCACAACACGAGTATGCATCATTTTATTAAACAAGCTATCACTAATTTATGATCTTATGAAAATTAGTCTGAAATAATCATTCAAGTTAGTTCCAAAGGAGATAGGAATGTAGCCTAATTCAGATTCAAATTTAGGTTTCAGATAGAATGAGTTGAAGTAGGACTTTCAAATTAAATATTTGTTTGTGGTTTTATATACACAGTATCCAAAATAGTCTTCTGAGTGAGAGAAATAAACAAACTTACCAGAATATCTGTAAGGATCTTGTAATTTTCAATGTCACTGGCTTTTGTAGGGTGCATTTTTGTGACCAGACCCATAGCAACACCTGCAACAGGTTCTGCAATTGGTACACCAGCATCCATGAGTGCTAAGCTACCTCCACAGATAGAAGCCATCGAGGAAGAGCCTTGACAAAAACAGAAGGATATATTAACCATTAGTCTAGGAAAGATTCAAACAAGTATTCCTATCATTTTCCTATAAATTTTGCATAAAGAATTATTATTACTAGTTTTAACCTGTGAAAATTTTATGGTTTTCGTATTTGAAATTTCTGACAAATCTTAATTCTTCAGTTGATTGAATAATCTCATGATGAATCCTACGAAAATAAAATATCCATAGATATTCAAAGGCTTTACTGCATGAATAAATATTTGAGCCTAACAACTTTAACAAAATATTGGCATAACAATCATAAATATAAATGGTGGTCACTATTTTAAGAAGTAAGTGGGTAAAAATGAAAAGATTTGAAATTGATAACGTTTCCATTTCACTGAAACAGCATTAAACACATCTATCTTGCTTCATTTCTTTCAATTTCTCACTGACAGAAAGTAGCGTGTTTGATATGATTTTCGCCTTCCCCACATTCAAACAGAATAGTCCATTATTTATGAGGTATTAGCAGGAGACATTAAACATTTTCATCTATCTTTCTTCCTTCCTTTTTTTCACTGAAACCAAGTAGCATCTCTGATCTGGAGATCAAAGTTGTCCACTAAGATCAAATTCACATGAACAGCCTCATCAAACTCTCTTTGACTACTCTTCAGGAGTACATTAGGCCTTCACAGCCACCTACACCACTGCCACCAGAGGAGAGGAAGGAAATAAGGAGAGAGGATGGCGATTGTGATGCTCTGATGCAAGAGCGTACAGACTACTACAATTACTACTGTTACAAGAATTCTATTTGATGTCCTCGGTGAATTTGAGACCCATGAGATGTTAAAAGAACTAGGTATGACATGATTTTAAAAATAAGCCACACCTAGGTCATGAGGGAAGACGTAGAGAGACCTGGGCCTTACTACTTCTAGTACCTTGATGTAGACAGTGCCATTAATGCTGTGGCTCTACAAGAAGCATCCATGTGGCATGACATGGCTTCTTTTCTCACAACTCCCAAGTCCATCACAATGTAAATTTGGTGAGCATCTCTCTGGCTACTGCCACAGAATTAATTCCTCCTTTGTATCTGCCCAATTTCAAAAAGATAGTTATCTCTGAGTTGCTGTGGTTGGAGGTTAGTGCCATAAGCCTTTCTATTTCTAGTCTCAAATTGGAAGATGCCATGTTAATGCTCTTGATACATCTGAAAGAGAAATAATGAGAATCTTAAAATTTGGTGCATGCCACATAACCTGATGTTAGTTTCTCTTCCATTTATTTCTTGCTAAATGTGTTTTCTCAAATACCTGCCACACCCTCTATACCTATATCTAACAATGTACTCATGAACATTCAACAAGAATTAAAAAGAAAGGAAAAATACAGAGGGAAATGGAGGCCACAACTTGAATCAGTACAAAGGTAATAATATCTATCTTAGTTTACATTTCTACAGATAAGAGATATAAATAATATCTTTTGGATAAAAGCAGCATATACTTTTGTGCACATATATGTTCATTAAATAAGGTCTATGTATTTAGCCTATAAATGTATTTCATACTGCCACCTGAAAACCTTTAAGACTTGAGTCTTATAATATGAATGTCAGTCTGAGAGTGTAAAAGAATGTTACCCTGTAAAATATTATATGAAGCCTATTGAAAAATACAAAAGAAAGATCGATCAATGTGTTATATACACAGAGTCAACCATTTAAAAAAAATGGAAGACTTCCAAAGGCAGGTAATTCCTCCCATTCCATTCTTCCATATTTTATCTACTGCTGCTTCGCTTTGAAAAGGGAGAAAAGAAATTCTAAAAAGCAGAAGAAAGTATGTAAGAATATAAATGATCTGTGGGAAGGGAATGTTGTTTTTCCCCTCTCTTTTAAGGAAAATATGCTCAATATTAAAATGATAGGAAAAGAAATATTCAAGAAAGCAGAAAGGAAATGAAATAAATAAAAAAAAACAAGAAGAAAAATGGCAACAGAAAAATACAGAGAGATGAATGAAAAACTTTCAAAAAAATTTACAGGATAAATTGAAACAAGAACAAAATGGTGGAAAGTAAAAAAAAAGGTAGAATGAAAATGGTGTCTATGACTTTGATAAAAATGTTCAAGAATGGATAATGATGATGATGATGGTTGAGATGGTTGTTGAGGTGTTCAAGGCAATAGTTCAATGCCGATTGAAGATAGCGTGCATTTTAATAGCAGGGGAAAAAATTTGAGAATAAACAAACAAAGGAATAATGATGGAATGAAAATGGTGAATTCAAGAAGGATTCAATAAGTGGAAAAGAAAGAAGAAAAAATGAAGAAAATGTGGAAAAGGAGACAATAGAGAATGAAAGAAAACAAGGAGAGAATATCAAACAAAAACAAGCAGATACAGAATGAGAGAAAACATTTAAAAAAAAAAGGAAAGTCAAAATGTGAAGAAGAGTAGTTGAAAAAAAAAAGAAAACAGAAAGAAAAAATGTTAAAAAGAAGTAAATTGCAAATGGACAAGAGAAGAATGAATGAAAGTTGAAATCAAGAAAAAGAAATGACAAAGGATAGACTGTATATTTTCAGCAATAAGTAAAGGGGAGCTGCTGAGACTTAGGTAAGAACAAGAAAAAGTTAACAATGAAAAAAATCAATGAGGAGAAAAACAAAGATAAGAAGCAAAGACACTAAGAGAGAGTGGAGAAGAAGAAAAGATTGAATAGAACACACATTTGGAAGAAGGAATGGTAAGCAAGAAAATAAAAAGAAAGAATGACATAGAATGAAGGAAGACAGGGTACAGAAAGAAAGCTGAGAATGAATTAATGGTGAAAGATGGTGAAGAAAAAGGCTAAACAATCTGAGCAAAAAATAGAAAAAAGATACAAAAAGGTAAGTTGAAGGGAGAGAAAAGGAAGGAAGGAAGACATTTATTCACTAACAGAGAAGATCAATAAAAACTCACAACACATAAATTTGTTACAGGGAATAATAATTTCTAGGCTGAAGAGTTATATAAATGGGAAGTAAGAAATAGAGAAAAAATTAACAATGCTTAAAAGGCGAATAAGAGAATCTAAGAAAATAAAATGGGTTGGAGAAAGAACAGGGAAATTTGACTAAAGAAATGATATAAAAGAGAAAAAGAGGGAGATAAATAAATTATACAAGCAAACAAATGAGAGAGAGAGAGACCAGATTATTATATATATATATATATATAGAGAGAGAGAGAGAGAATGACAAAAGGAGAAATTGAGCAAGAAAGCAGCATATATGAAAAGACAAATTAAGAGAATTTGAGTTTATGGCTCATAAACATATCTGTGGGTCATTTTAGAAAAGATAATAATAATTTATCTTAGAATTTTTGCAATAGAGAATCATCATTATTATCTACATTGATTCAGACTAGTATACTTATTTTGGCTGTTGTACTCACAATGTTTTGGCCATTGTACATTCTGGCCTTCTTCGGTTATCTAGCGTACTCAGTACCTCTAAATTCTGAACCAAACTCTTTATTCAATTCACAGGGTTGATTGTTCTCATTCCATTTTTTATGGTTGCAGGATATTCGCATCAGTTAATATTCCAGTCTATTTACCTTTTTGTTATTTGTTCCTTTCTTCCAATGAACCAAAATATATGACTTTTCTACACTACTTGACCCCGAGCTTGAACAAGAAATTAAATGTTCTTTAACTACCATCCGCTATGCCATGTATCTATTGTCTAAGACTTAATACAAGATCTCCCCTAAGCATGGAAAGCAGAATGACAATAAGCCACCCACCAGGTATTGAATAAAGGGTTTGGTTCAAAATTCCAAGTATGACAGACACCTGAAGAAGACTGGAGTATACAACTGTTGAAACACTGTGAGATTAACAAGCCAAATAAGTATATAACCTTGTGTGAATCTGGCCTATTTGCAATAATAATGACAGGGAAAAGAGAGAAGGGAAAAATCAAGGAGGTGACAGAAAGGAAGATGAAGGTAAATAAAAAAGAAGAGAGAAGGAAGAAAAAAGAGAGAAGAATAGAAAAAGAAGAAAAAGAAAAGAAAGAAAAAGGAAGAAAATAGGAGAAAAATGAAAGAGACGTAAAGAGAAAAAGGGGAAAAATCAAATGATGGTAAAATATTGTCAGTTGTAAGCACCATAGCTTCTTATTTTATTCACTGCAATGACTAGATTATTTTCCCAAAAAACAAACACTTTGGCCATTGCAGAAAAGAAAACCGAAATACAAAAAGAAAAATAAGGAAAAAAATCTAATGTTAATAAATTATTTAACTGAACACAGCCTGTTTTAGTTTCAAGAAATTCAAACATGACAAAATTTTTAAACTATTAGATTTTAAAAATATAACCACACATAATGACATATAAAGACATCATTTCAAGAGGTTTTATGATGAAAATAAGTGTTGGATGCTATATTAAATGTTACTGGAACTCCATCAATGAAAAATGTTTATTGTATGAACAAGTTTAAAATGAATTTTTATTCATTTATTTATAAAAAAATTTATGAAATTCTAATAAATAGGGAAGAGTTGGTTTTATCTAGCACTAATGGTAATGGTAATATTAGCTGTTTCCTTATAAAGAAACATTTGGCATTTACTGATGAAGCAGACAGTACTACCAGTATTTATGAATTTAAGCACAATACAAGATTGTCAGTGAAGTTTCGTCATTTTACAGTTGAAATGGCAAGATGTAACCATAAGTTCTATGCCAAGAGTTTCTTCATTCGCACTTCTTGCTTGTGGAATTCTCTTCTAGCTTTCCAGTCAAGTTCGATCCTTAGAAATTAAAATGCAATGTCAATCGTTATTTTCTGTTTCTTAATTCCTGTTCTTTTATTGTTCTCTCTCCTTAATAGTGTTTTTTTCTTCTCATTTTCTATCACACTCAGTAACCCCTTGCGCCATAGTGGCTTTATTGCTTTGCTTGGGGTAAAATGATTTTTTAAAGAAGCTG
This sequence comes from Acanthosepion esculentum, assembly GCA_964036315.1. Taxonomy (NCBI): domain Eukaryota; kingdom Metazoa; phylum Mollusca; class Cephalopoda; order Sepiida; family Sepiidae; genus Acanthosepion; species Acanthosepion esculentum. The sequence continues at coordinate 27,702,410 of OZ038504.1, forward strand.
AAATCTATTAAGTCTTTCTGTTAAAGCAATTTATCAGGAAAATAGGTTTCTCAAGTCCAGTAGTTATTATTGCTCTTTCCAGTATTGTTGAGAGTTTCCTTCCCAAAGAGTTGTAGGTTCAATACCTGGCTACATCAGAGGTGTAGGAGATCTGGGTTACTAAAAAGGGAATTAACTGAAACTGAGATATCCAGAAAAGGCAAGGTACAAGGAACTAAAACAATCTACCCCCTGTTGACTAAAGAAAGGGTTTGGTACAAAATTCCAACATATCACCTGAAAAATGCTGGGATGTACAAATAGACAAAATGTTGTGAATATGGCAATAAAAATGAAGACAACAATCAGAACAATGTAAATAGTGTAAATATATTTCTACCTTTGCTTTTGTAACTGAGAAGATAAGAAAGCATTGGGTATCTTGCCAAAGAACTGGGCTTTCTGAATTTTTTGCACTAGTGACACACTTCTTAAAAATGAAATTTTCTGCAAGACATAAAATCTTGTTAGCAAAATGAAATATAAACTTAAAATTTATATAAAAAGAAAATAATTGAATAAAAATTTTAGTTTACATTTGGTCTAACGGTCTCATCTTTGTTGTTGTTGTTGTTATCATGTTTCAGCTGTTGTCACCTTCTTTGCATGTCGGTCAGTCTGTGTAACCATCAGGGAATTTTGAACTGAACACTTCATTTAATCTATAGAAGTATATTATTCTCATTCTGGACCCCATGTCTAGGGATACCTTGTCTTATTGCTATTTAAGTACTGCTCAATTATTGTTCCACCCATCCCAGGGATTGAACTCATCCTAATTGAAACCCTGAACCTTAAACTTTGAGCCTTCAGCCTAACGTTCTCATTGTCTGCTTCCTTTATCATTACTTCTCTTTTCTTGATGCTGCTGATGCCTTGCTCTGAACTGCAAATGTAAGTAATGTAATTATAACTCATCTCATCTCAGAAAATCAGACAGAGATAATTTAGTTAATAGATGAACTGGTAATTAATTAGACCACAGTGTCGTGACACATCAGTTTGGAAAGTGTTGCCATAACATAACAGTTAACAACCTAGTCTCACAGATCATTACTCCTTTAGTGAGTTTGATATTTACTAGGTACTCTACATTTTTGGACTTGTGTTATACTAAACTAAGAGAATAAACATTGTAAATAAGGGTACCTTAGCTTGGAGCAATGCTTAAAAAGTCAGATTAAATATTATTATTCTAATGTGTCAGTCTTTGATGGATAATAAAATAATTATGGTATTGTGCCAGAGTAAATATTAATTATTAAATATTAATAATTATTGATGATAATAATAATAATGGACATATAACCATGGAGAAATGATTAGCAAGTTAACCTAATTTTCATTGGACACTCAAAACCAATAACTTTGTGTAAGACAAATTTACATTTAGAAATAGCAGTAAACAAATTCTTTGTGATACTATAATTCTACAACTTTTCTCCAGATTATTTCATTTACGCGTGAATGGTGATAAAATGAATCCTGTTAAGCCACTTAATTACATGCAAAATAAAAGAGGCCTTGAAATGTATTATCAAAACATTTTCATCTGACAAACGTAAATGTAATTAAAAAAATTGGAAAATTTTATTCAACAATTCTCTACAATTCACAAATTTACACTATTTACATTGTTCTAACTGTTGTCTTAATCTTTGTTGTCATATTCACGAAATTTCAGCTGTTGTATGCTCCGGCTTTCGTCAGTTGAGTGGAAATTCAAACTGAACCATTTATTTCGTCCACATGATCTAGTGGGTAAAAAGTTTGGAGAGTTGAATTACTAAAACGGAGATATCTGAAAGAGGCATGGCAATCTAGCCCCAGGAATGAAATAAAGGGTTCTGTTCAGAGTTTCAATCACTTGAAGAAGATCAGAAAGTACAATGTCCAAAATGTTGTCAATATGACAACAAAGATGAAGAAAACCGTCCAAACACTGTAAACAGTGTAAATAGTTACAATACGTCATCTCAGAAACACAGACAGATGTTAAAAAAATTGTGTGCCCTAAAATGTCACAATTTATCAGCTTAGAACTTTGTAAAGCTTTTATTTTTGCCCAACTTTTGAAAAAAGAAAAATAAATAAAGCTTTATATAAAAATAAGCATTTCATAATGACAAATATTTTTGGCCAATGTTTTCAGCTTTTTTCATTAAACAATTTTTGGAGCAAATAAGAATGGTTGAAAACACACTGACAAAACAACGTATGGATGAAAACATTAATCAGAATAATTTCTGGCTAATAACCATGTCTTTTGAAGTTAATTTCACCATTAATGTTTTTAAATCACCGTTAGTATATGGACAGATGGATAAACAAAATCAGCTTGATGCAAATGGTTTACAAGATATGCAGATTCATTTGCTTTTTTTAAAACTAAATTTCATCCAATAGAAGGGTCGACAGCCACTCAAAGAAGAGGGTTACTGAATGAGGCATGTGATATAAATGAAAGAGGAGGTGCTAGGAAGTGAAGTCTATGAGAATAAGGAAGATTGATAGCAACTGATCTTTGACTTAAAGCAGCTAAGCTTGTTTGGTTGATTTAGTTTAGCAGCATGGATTATTTAATGCCAAAATTTCAGTCACAAGAACTTCAGAGCACACAACGGTCAAAATGTTGTGAATATGACAACAAAGATGAGGACAACAGTTTGAACAATGTAAATAGTGTATCTTAGTGGAATAGTGTAAATAGTTACAATGCCTCATCGCAGAAATATAGACCGAATTCACAAATTACAAATATTTCTGAGGTGTTTGTCTTCATCTATTATTATCTATTGTCTATTGTTTGCTTAACTGATCAATTTGTTATTGTGAAAATACTTCACCTGGAAAAAAGACCTTTGCTATGACAAGATAATCAAGAAGACAATGGTAATGAAAAGTATAGTGGTAAAAAATTACAAATAAAATGGCTGTCCAATCATGGCAGCTTTTGTAGCCTAATTAGTGAAACTAACGAGATAGTGGATACAACTTCAAGGTTCATCTGAAGATACTTTTTCGTTATTGTATTTCTCACATGATAACAAATCAGCAAAAAACATGATCAATGAATTGGCTGAATTGTTTTTTACAGATGCAAAAGCAAAAGGAATAATTATGAATCATTTGCAACCATTTCACAAATACGAGGGTGGATCAATAAGTCCATAGCCTGACATGTAGTTAATGCCTGAATATTGATTAGAAATTTTATCGGTTTAATGTCTGAGATCTGAAATTAATATTCATTACTGAATTAACAGACAATAACATTTTCATGAAAAGCAAATATTTGTTGTGTAAAATAAAGTTTTTTTAAATTATGTAAGTTACAGAATTACGTATGAACCTAGAGGCATGTTTTGCAAGTATGTACATATTTCCCCAAAATTCTAACGATATTCAACAACTAACAAATTTATTTCTATACCTTTTAAAGCAGTTTCTCTGAATGTTATGCATAAATATTTGTCTATTAGCTTATAAGCTTAACCCTGCAGCTGTTATTTCAGATATCATAATATGAATTATTCATCTCTTGAATTGGTTCTCTTTTTCCTAATCTTCATTCACTTCAGGGAACTTCACTAAATTCTTGTATAACTTAGTTGGTAGGAATACGGTTGAGATATTCAGACTAATATCCTCATCAATGCATTTCAGCTGATGCAGTTTACCTCAAGTCTCAGACACTCAGATCTTGAACTCTTTGAGCCTCACTGAACATCCAGTACTTTTGGCTGTATGACAAACTATGCTAAGCTTGGTAAATGCCTATCGTGGGAGTACCTACTATCAGATGTTGTGTACACCAAAAAAAAAAAAGCCAAAGAAAACATCAACATAAACACTGTGATAAACTGAAGTTGATATTTACTTATTCTTTTAAAAACGAGAATTCACCTAATACTAGACTCGAGAGCCATTCAAAGTAGAGGGTTAGGTTTAAAATGAATGAGTCGTGTGATATGAATGAAAGAGTAGGCAGTGAAGATTATATTGATAAGCAGGATAGATAATGAATGACCTTTGACGTAAAGAGGTTAAAATTGTAGTGTTCAAAGAAACACCTATGTGAGAGCCTCTTCCACAAAATAGTAGTTCTTGGGGATATGGCACTAATACACCATTTTTGATCTAATCTGATTCTTACAGAGATAAAGCATGAGAGAAAGAGTCAAGTACTACCAGGAGTGATGGTCTGGGGCCCCTGCTGTTTGCCTCAGGGTTCTTGATAAGATCCAGAGATGGATAGGCAACGTGATTGGCCCTGATCTGTCATCTCATCTGCAGTCGCTCTCTCACAGACGCAATGTTGCCTCGCTCTGCCTTTTTTACAAGTACTTTCACGGTAATTGCTCCGAGGAGCTGCTTTCGCTTGTCCCCAGACCTCGTGAATTTAAACGCCTCACGAGGCTGGCTTCTCGCTCCCACCCCTACACTGTGGAAACTGTTAGATGTAGACGTCTCTTCTACTCCAATAGCTTCATGTCTCGCACATCTCGCCTATGGAACTCTCTTCCCTATTACTGTTTCCCTGACAAATACAATCTCCAACGGTTTAAGTGTAGTGTCAATCGACATCTCCAGTTACCTTGATCTATCCACTTCCCTTCTCCACATCCTTTCATTTTTCATTCCTATCTGCTCTCGCTCCAAATCTTCTGTAACCCCCTTGCCTTGATCGACCCACTGTCTTTCTCTTTCTCCACATCCTCTCCTTTACCACTCCTATTTGCTCTTCCTCCAACCCTTCTTTAACCCCTTGTGTGATAGTGGCCTCCAGCCTTGCTTGGGGTTATACGCTTAAAAAAAAAAAAAAAAAAAGTAGCCAAATACTTTCCTAGGATCTTTAGCAATAGATTGTGTATATGAGTTCCACTTGAGGTCTGGGGTAAACTTAAAACCCAACAAACGTTCTTAGCATGGAGTCTTGTTAAAAGTGGTACCATTCAACATGGCTTGAGATGCTTAAGTTTTTCAATTTCAGATAATAAAGACAGCTGAACTATATATTGGCCAAAATCATGGAAAAGATTAACACTTTGACTACTGCATTCTGATGCCATTGTTGCACAGCTTTGCTGACTTATTTTGGGAAAAATAAAAAATTGCCATTACCAGAAATAAATTACTATAAAAATGCTAACAGCAATTTCTCATGGACACCACCATTTTTGATTTAAGTCAGATACTCAGCAGTACAGACTAAGCTAAACGGCACCCCAACAGAGAATATAATTAAAAATACACCACAAAAGTCATATTGAATGCTACTATATGTCTACACTGGTTTGGAAAGAGCACCAAGCACCAATTAGTTTACAGCACAAATACAGTAGACAAACATTTGCCTATGTCTTGAAATCATTTATATACACTGATGGCAGACAATGTTAGTGTCATAAAGACATATAGATAGATTCATAGTAACAGAAAGGTTAACCCCAGCAACTTATAGACTTGGATATGACAATAAACTGCATCTGACAGCAAGGACTCTGATCAGAAGATTGGAGGTTTCGAGGAGTATGGAAACACCTCTTAATTTTTTTTGCTCCCAAGTTCACCCTGACCCAGAGTGGTAGCACCAGTTAGTGTCCCAGCAAATAATGAACACCCAAACAAAACTCAAAAAACTAGGATAGTATAAAAATACATTTTTATAGTAAAAAAATATCAGCAATATAGCAAAATAACCAACAATGCATTTTATAGAAAAATTGAAGACATGGCATACATTGTAATAGAATTTAAAAAAATAAAAACAATTTGCTATGATTAATCTCATCTCTTGTAAGAAGAAAAAAAGTTCTCCCTCCTCATTTGATTTTGGTAAAAGGAGGAAAAAATGCAACTCAATAACTAAAATTTAATCATGAAATAATGTCATTCTTTTGAATTTTCATATTTTGATTATGGCATTAAATAATCCATATGGGTTGATATGCCACTAAACTAAAATAACCCAACAACTTATGGATTTGTCAATATTTCTGCACAATGTAAATAATGTAAATAATTATAGTTACATTATTTACATTGTGCAGACTGTTGTCCTCATCTTTGGTGCCATATCCATGATGTTTCGGCCATTGTAAGCTCCAGCCTTCTTCAGGTGATTGGAATTTCAAATTGAACCCACAAAAATCTTCTAAGCCAGACAAGCATAGACATGAATACAATATGGGAACCAGTAATGCGGAGAAAAGAAATACTAACAACAAATTGTAATATGAGCTCTGGTAAAAATGTTTACTAAGACATTAGGTTTATAAGTTCCAAAAATTTATACACTGACACTCTCAAGGATATGTGGCTGAAGTAATCCAATGATTTGACCAAAAGAGTTATGAGTTCAAGACCTGGCTATAGCAGAGTTGAACTCAACTTTAACTCAACTCTCCAAGGGAGAATAACTGAAACCGAGATATCCAGAAGTGGCAGGAAACTAGAACAATCTACCCCAGTGGACAAAATAAAGGGTTTGGTTTGAAATTTCAATCAAAGTGTACAATGGCTGGAAAGTTGAGAATATAGCAACAAAGATGAGGCCAACAGTCTGAACAATGTAAATGGTATAAACTTATGGATTATTTAGAAGGAAGCAAACAAAAATGAGAATATTTGTTTAATTAACTCATGCAATGATTTATGACATAATTCCACAAAATGAAGAAAGCCAAAGAATATGTCAGCCAAAACGTAGTGATAAAGCTAACAACTGATATCTTAGGTGAAAAATACAACAACACTTTATAATGAGGAGGAAGAGGAGGAAATCCATCAGCATCAGTGAAATGCAACCAGAAATTAAGATGTCATCAGAATAACTCAACACGAAATCTTATAGACCTTCATAAAATAGAAAGATGAACATTTAGGTATTTTCATTCAAAATAAATAAGGGCATTTTAAGACAAGTCATATACAGGCTTTTGAGCTACAGTATACTAAATAATACATATTCAATGAAAGATCAATATACAGCAATAAGAAAGGTTTATTTCTTCTTATCATTTGCTTTTCATTGATGCTTACTTGTAGACACCACAATGCCATAAGATACATAATCTGTATATATATATATATATGCATGCAAAAATATATGCACATGAAATGACATGTGCGTAGGTGTACACATTTTATCAGATAACAATAAATAAAAGGATTGAATATTTAAAAGCATTTCCTTCTTCAAGGTAAACAAAATAAGTGTACTTATTTATCCAAGACAGATCTACTTGCATTCAGACAGAGACATTACATACATAGGTACTTGTACAGGCCTATGCATGCATTTGTTAACACACACATGCACATCTACTTAACGCCAATGACATGTAATTTAAAAGTATACATAAAACAAAATATACAAATGTTCACATTACATACATATATATATATATATATATATATATATATATATATATTAAATAATTATATATTAATATAAAATAATACATAAGTTGATATGATAGATGTAAAACTGATCAATATCTACTTGCAATCTTTGCAAAATATGTGTGTGTGTATATATATATATATATATATAAATATACATACATACATACATACATACATAAACACACATTTACTAATGTAGGTAAATGAAAAAGGCAAATTAGAGAAGGAAGATTGTGTTGCACCAATGCAATCAAATGAGGAGTGTCTATCTTCCTTGAAAATTAGTGATCAAAATCTTTTATTTGGACTCAAACACAGCCACAAATCAGACTAACAAAAGCATGTACATGCACAGGTAGCTGAAAAGGAAGTCCTCCTGCCTAAAATTATTATTTTGGGAAGTGGGTTGTGATGAGAACTTTTCAGAAATTCCTTGTATACATATACATACACACACACACACACACACACACACACACACACATTGATATATAAGCATGTACAGATATGTATAATATATATATATATATATATATATATATATATATATATATATATATATATATATTGTCTGACAACTGCAAGGGCGCAAAACCCAGGGTCACAAAGTCACATCAATACAACTAAGTTAGCTCTATCACTGTTATTCAGCGTTTTCAAATAAATACTGTGCGCATATATATATATATATATATATATATAATGTATGCACACATATATATATATTTAAAACACTCTCTCCCTCTCTCTCTCTCTCACACACACACACACACACATAACACACACACACACACACGTGTAAAACACTCATACACATATAACACACACACACACACGTGTAAAACACTCATACACATATAACACACACACACACACACGTGTAAAACACTCATACACATATAACACACACACACACACACGTGTAAAACACTCATACACATATAACACACACACACACACACGTGTAAAACACTCATACACATATAACACACACACACACATATATATATATATATATATATATATATATATATATATATATATATATATATATATGCAGATCCCCATGCAATTGTGAATAAATATTAAATGTGAATGTAAACATATGTTTAACTGAAATGTTTTATGATTTATATTTTTATTCACTTTTAATTCCCTGTGTCATTCAAAATGTTTTTTCTTTGCCTCAAATGCATTTAGATATTCACAAATATGCACACCGACAAGAGCTCAAGCAGACAATGCTATATAATAGCAAGCAACGAATGCAAAATGTTTGACAAGGATGAACGTTAATTCTCTATTAATATACAATGCATATGCCTCATTCTAAACTGCTATTTAAAAAGCCGTGTGCCGATGCCAAACACAAGATCTGAAGGGAAGGATAATGAAAGAAGGAAATATAACCAATATCATTTCCTAAAACGAATAGGAACTGAGAATAATAATGGTAGTACCAGTAGTGATTGGAACAGTTGAACACATCGCTGAGCATATAAAAGATTGTATGTTCAGACTAAAGGTCAAATATAAGATAAAAATTAATGGTTAGAGTAAACTGTTTAAAAGTAAATATGCATTTTTCTAATCAAAACGTTTTTACATTTTCTTTAGGGGGGGTTGTAAAAAATTTTATATGGTAAAAATATAGTTATAATGTATCTTATATTTATGGATAAAAGTGCTCAATATCAGGGATAGAGCTTATGTGAATATAAAAGTGGATACAAAGGTCAACACTGAGCATCGACAGCCCATTTCATATTTGAATGTAATTTTCAGATCATCATCACTGTACAAATTCTTGGAATGTTAGACTAAACCCTTTATTCAATCCACAACAGAAGATTATTCTCATGTCATTTTTCATTTATTTACTTTTCTGTAGCTAATCTGTTTCTTTCACTGAACTAGGCGAACAAGACAGGAGTTAATATCAGAGAGAAATCTGTTTCACTTGATGACTACTAAAAAGTTATCATTTGTGAATAAATCAGTTGTCAGTAGAAAACTCCTGTTACTTTATCCCTCTGCTTAGATCACTGGGATTTCTCTCTACCTTAACACACTATTGTTGATATCAGAATCTTTGAGATAAGAATTTATCATTATCATAAGCTTTGGCATTTGGACAAGCATGTTCATCTTGTTGTACTCACAATGGTCTAGTGGATCAAAGAGTTGAATAAAATATATCTGGTACTGTGGCAGAATCTTGTAGCGATGAAAAAGTCAAATACTCTAATTCTGTGAAAGATTAGCAACAGAAAAGTAAATAATTGGAAAACGGGATGAGAACAATCTACCCTGGTGCTTTGAACATGACGACGACAACATGTGAAGAGGAAAGACGGGCAATAAATAGCAATTGAAAGAAAAGAGAAAATGGAAAAAAAGAGGAAAAGCTAAGGAGTGAGTGTAAAGTGGGGAAAAAATGAGGAAAGGACAAATAATCAAAACCCCCGACATGTACAAGCAGACACGCAAATGCACATCTGCAGACAGGTGCATGGTTGCACATGAACAAATGCACACAAACAATATGGAAAAAAACTTACACCAATGATAAGTGCATTAAAAAAAGAATCCAAAAATATAAGCAGTCAATTGCTGATACCCGCTGAAGAGTGGACGGACAGTTCCACCTACGAGACTCTGAAGTTGGGAGGCTGAACGTAATATCAATCAGCTAAGTGTCAAACTTTTACTTATATTATATATATATATATATATATATATATATGACAAAATAATGCAAAATAAACTAACAACAGCATTAAACCATAAGCAGTAATTTACAAAATAGACTGCACAAAATATAATATAACAGAGCTATTAAGTACATGTAAATAAATATACATATTATCTCTCACTGCTAGCACAACTCATGCACAACACAATCTTCAGGTACTGAGTATGGACTCTCTCTCTATATATATATATATACATATGTGTGTGTGTGTGTGTAAAAATGACTTCATTGATAAAATTATTAGTTTGAATAAGAAACATGTCATGTGTTTTTTCATTTTGTCATTCAATTATAAGTGAAAAATTTATATTTTTCTACTATAAGTCTGATATATATATATATATATATATATATATATATATATATATATATATATATATATATATATATATAAAATAGGTATGTTTGTATGTATAAGTAAAAATCAATCCTACAAGTTTATTTTAAATGTGCACAGAATTACATAAAAAAAAAAGATTATCTAACTTTTCCTTTTTGTGTCTATAGCTTAACTTTTTTGCTCATTGTTCTTTCATTTCCTATCGTCAACTACATTTAACAGTGGCATGTTGACATATATCAGCCACTAAGTGACAAGATGACATCTTCAAATGTCCAGTGATTACAGAAATCAGTCCTTGCAGATCCAGTGACATTAAACATCTTTGTTTCATGCACCAACTCCACACTTCTTTCCTTCCAATTGGTTTATCGTACAAAAAAAAAAAATAGAAGGAATAAAAAAAACATGTCAAACAATAATGCATCGCATTCCCTGATTTCTGTCAAAGAATGTCTTTCCTTAATTCCAGTATATTCACCATCTCCTCTCCCTGCCAAGTTCTCTTGTTACCCCACTCCTACTCTCAAATCCAATAAGTATCTGTTATTCTTCTTGACGTACCTCTGCAATAACTGCAAATCTTACATTGAACAGGCAAATATTGCTGCACCATTAGAATGTGTTACTACTTGAAACATCACATGGTCTCGGAAATAGAGTTAGTGTCCTGCAATTAAAAGTATTTTGGGAACAGAGAAAATTCCATAAACCAACTTCCATCTTTGACATCAAGAGGAGAAATGTTGGTAAGTAGGCAAAGGGAAAACTGATGTTATAAAGAGGCACTTTACTTTCGAAAGGACATACACAGCTATACATATATGCAAATATATATATATATATATAAACAAACACACACACACACACACACACACTTTACAATTGGAATTAAGATACCTTTAGTGAATGACCATTTTCACCTACAAATTTTAATTTTAAAATTTGCAGAATTTTTCAAAACTGTTTATGGTATAAGTTTGTAGTGGGATAAAGAGTATCTCACTATAAACTGATACCATGAACAGTTTGAAAAATCCTACAAATTTTAAAATTAAAATTTGTAGGTGAAATGGTCAATTGTAATGAAAATTTGCTCTGTTTAATGAAAATAAACAGTGAGCATTCTTTTGTGAGTCAGTTTTAACATATTTCAAATTCTATATTGTGTTAATAGGACTCGCCTGGATTATACCAACGGATTACTACATAAATTGTCCAAAGATTGTGTTTTCTATTATATTCAAGTATTTTCAAATATTTATATTATATAGAACTCATTGCAAAGAAGGACTCAGAATTCTGGAAGCCATTATAATACAAAAGAAACACCCAATATTAAATAAAATATCTTTCTTGATAGGAGATAAGATACTGAAGTGTGTATTAAAATAAAAGAAGAAAGAGCATGTATAAATGTTTGATATATGCTTTTCCATTTGACTGTTATAGATATCACTTTCAACTGACTCCAAATCTAATTCCTGCAATCTAAAAATGCCAGAATTTAGTCAAATAAATCTTGCTTAGTATACTGATAATAACCATTCTTGACAATGACTGTGATTGTCAAAAGTACTTGAATCTACCAGAAAAAAAACATATATATATATATATATATATATATATATATATATATATATATATATATATATAATAGGGGAAAAAAGTATGAAAAAGTGGAAAAGTTTTTTATGACGCATTTCACACTTAGGTCTTCATCGAGCTTAAAATGAATCAAAATATGTTTCTTACTAGCCACCAGCTCCATCAAAACTACAATTGAAAAGAATTTATCGAAAAAGTCAAAGTAAAATTTGTCAAAGTCATGTCTAAAACAATAAAAACTTAATACAAAACAAAATAATAAGCTAAAAAGAATTTAGTCTATTATGTGTAATAATTGCCACATAGAAGAAACTTCAAGAAATTTAAATAAAAGATTATATGAACACAAAAGGGATATTTTACAAAAGGGATATTTTACAAAACAACACATTAAATGCATTAGTTGCTCTCAATAATGAGACTGGCTACAATTTTCATAAAAAATGCTACTCTAATTAAAAGAGAAAATTTATGAAGACAAAAATGTTTAGAAAATACTTTAATCATCATTCACAGTAAATTTGCATCCAGGTGGTTGCAATGTTTTACCATTTTTGGTAGATCTTCTATTATCACAAGGTGGGATATTTAGTAACAAATGTGATGGAAAAATAAACAAAAAGAAAAAAAATGTAAATGAAATCAGCAAGATTATATACACAAAACATATATTAAATTGAAAAAAAAAAATTTAATTTAAAATTCTCAGTGTACCCCTTTCTTTGCTTTATGTACATGTGTAGTTGCATCAATGTAAACATAAGTTTGATGAATTCTTAAAGGATGAAACACATCACAAAAAACTTTTCCCACTTTGTCATACTTCTTTCCCCTCATACATACATACATATATATATATATATATATATATATATATATATATATACATACATACACACACAGATCACTCCAAAAGCAATATCTTCTATTTTATCATGCTGGTGTTAGATATCAGATGTGGATGTTGGTGATAGGTCAATAGAAGTTGAACCATCCCACCAATAACCCATACATGTCTGAATTTCTAAAAGCATTTTTATTATTATCTGTCATCTTATTTTTTTGCCTTATTAAAACGCTCAATTTCTATAGCCATTAAGCAAACAATATGAAAAATAAATAAGGAGAAACCAATAAGATTTGAACTCAAATCCAGTACCTTTGGAAGCCACCTGAGATGAATGATGCCTTAATAACTCCTTCATTGTTTCATTTCAATAGCACTGTTGCCTGGCTATGCTAGCTCATTTTGGGAAAAATAGGAAAATTACATTTACTGGAAATAAATGACTATCTACCCAAAGAGAGCCCTTCTTTTGCCAACTCTCATGGCATGTCAGTGATGAGACCTCTGTAAAAAAAAACAAAAGTGAAATGACGCAGAATGTACTGTTGTGTATCAAATTTTGTGTTGGTATGATTGTTTTCTTCAATTCCCATCCTGCCGACACAGTGCTTATTTGATAATCATTTAGTATTTTGAGAAGATTTTCTCAGCAGCATGATTATTTTGTTCCAGGAATCAAAAATTCCTGGCAAGGAATGTATTTGAACCAATGTGACATAATGGTCTCCCAGTAGATTGGCTTGGGAAACACAAGTAGTCAAGTGGGCAGTAAATGATTTCATCTAGGCCTGAAGCGCTGGTAGTTTTATGACAACTAGCTATAAAATTTTTAATGGACAACTACTGTGTCATGCTTGAGACTATCTGATATAATTACAATATTAATATGCTCCAGCTCTTTATCATTTCTGTAATACAAGACAAATGGATACAATGTGGCTTAAGAATTATTACAGTGGAAGCCTTAGGAAAGAATTTATTGAAGTAACCTTAGATCAAGGTTGGTCATCACAAAAAATTTGAGTGAAAAAGTGGTTTGCATATCCAAATTTTTATTTTCTATTTAAACATGTATTCCAGCAAGAAACATAAGTTTGTTTGTTAATCTCTTTGTAAGGGTTAAGAATCTTTTTTAAATATTTAATATATCACTATTTCAGTTCAAAATCTAATTTTTTAAATATAAAACAAAATCGTGAAAATTTGATTGTTTCATGCATTTAGTGTACCAAGGCAAATATTCACAAAAATTTGTTAACCAATAAAACATCATTTGTTTCATATTTTCCTATTACTTTACATTATCTTAACATCAATTCATGACACTTTTTCAAATAATTATTTTCATTATGTCACTTTTTCTTATAAAAATCTATTTGTTGTATAATAAAAATGTAAAGAAAACCAGAAATAAGGTTTATTTTCCACTGAATTTGTCAACATTTAACCACAAATGTTGATTGATCATAGTTCTTATGTGAAAATTAATCAACATTCAAAGAGCTTTCTAAAAATATACAACTATATATATATATATATATTGGGAAATATGAAAATGTTAGCATATAGTGGCAAATAGGAAATTCTGCTATTTTGAATTTGGCCCAACTCAGTAAAATCCTTGTAACTCAGGCCACAGTCAAAAGACCAACAGAATTTTGTACATATTTTGCCATAAGGCAGACAAATTTCTTGTCAAATTTTAAAAAAATTAAAGATATACTTTTTGAGAGAGGTCAAGGTCAAATTATCTTATTTGATCACCTTTTTCATTTATCCAAATACTTTGCACAGTGTGCAAAAAAACAATTGAGATATTGATATTTAAACTTTGTAATTATCTTCCAAAATTCACTTTTTTGTCAAGGGTCATATCTCGGGAACCCTTTAACTTAGAGATGTAAAATAGGTACCATTCAATTTCTATTCTTGAAGCTCTGTAAGTGTACAAAATTTGAAAAAAAATCTGTGTTGGTGATGGCCACAAAAAAAAGTGCTCATGGCACCTGCCAACACAGTGAACAACAGATTTGCTATGAATGCTGTTAACATTTACATTATTGACACCTATAGATTAACAAAAGGCTTTAGCCCAATATTGCCTAAATGTAATCTGGACTGACAGATACTTGAAGAAAAGCTGGAGGACTTATTGGCCAAAACATTGTGATAATAACAACAAAGATGAGGACATTAATTTGAACATAACTAATATAAATAATGACTTCTCATCTCAGAAATTAGATTTTATTAAGTTAAAGTGGATGTGCAGGTGGTGTAATAAATAGCAGCATGGAATGAGAAATTAAAGAGCCAAGTTTCAATTCCAGTTTGTTACGTTCACTTATGTGCAAATACCTTTAGGAAAGGCATGAATCCATCTCCTCCCCCCAGTTATGTGTTAAATAGTATAATTTGTATCTGAAAAAATAATGGTTATTCTCTGAAAAAAAAAAAAGAATTATTCTTACAATCCAAAATGAGTTTCAGCTTCAAATAGCCCACAACTAGTCAATAATCCATAAAAACATTAAGTTTAACTCATTAGCATTCAGCATGATCAAAACCAGCTCTGTAAATATCAGCTCTCAAAGTCTCACTGTTTGTGTGACTTCCTGCATTATTTGCAATGATATTATGGCAAAGTATATATGGAGCAGGTTATGGCAGGTTGAACATTGAGAATCGATATTTACAAGGCAGGTTTGGGTGGGTTGAATACTAAGGGGTTAAATAAAATACTTATACATTTGACTTTCAACAATGCTTATTTTCATTCCTGACCACTGACAATACTTCTTTCTTTGATTTTCAGTGCAGTTCTACATTGAAGTCATTAACAATGCATTTACAGTATCTAATATGTCTATTTTAATAATAATGCTTGTATCAAACTGGATTTCTGCATTTGGTGCATCTCTATTATAAACAATTTCAAGTGCATTGCTAGAATCCAAGTCATTGTCATGATTTTTGCTATAATAAAAACAATGTTTTTTTTCCTCATCAGCAATTTCCAATGCACTTGTAAAGTAAATAATGTGGATACTGATAATGCTATAGAATATTTTAATGGATGTAATTAGCAACTGAAGCATGAATGTTGCCTAATAAGCTGAAATGTAGAAAAGAACAAAGCAGATAACAACTGAATGGCATTAATAATACTTACCATTATTGATTTTTCACATCTTTGATAAGCCTTCATTCAATTGAGAATCAGCCATGTTGAAATGCTTAAAGGCAGGTATGTAAATTAAATTGGGAGATATTTCAGTGCTGGTAAATAGTCGATTAATGATGTAAAGAGGTAGATTATTAACAAAATTAATTCACTGAGACAGAAAGATATTTATAAAAGCGAGCCGCATTAGTAAATTGTATGTGATATCTACGCTCAAATGGAATATGATGTGTGAAGATTTTTCCAGCAAGTTTTCTTAACATCTCTTCCTTTTCTACTGAAACATATGATTACAGTTAGATTCACTCACTATAGAAAAACATTTCAAGTCATTTTACTATAGAAATACAATGAAAATGCTTATCGAAATACGATGAAAATCAATCAGTCAGTTATATGCCATGCGTGATACATACTTAGGTGATCATGTATCTTTCGATACATGACTGACAGGTCAGATTTTTTTTTCCTGCAGTAGATTGCCATTTCTTTCTGCAGTAAACCAGTTGCCATCCAAGGCTATAGAACCCGGTCTGTCCTGCTATTTATCCATAGCTGGAGGGAGATGAAGAGGATTCATACCTTTCCCAAGGGTATTAGCATGAAAGTGAATGTAACGGATTTGAATGGAATTTGAACTCAGCTCTCCGATTCTTCAATCCAAGAAAATCAATGGTTATATAAAAATCTTGTAAGAAAAGCTTAGCCTATTGATCTTGTATAAATGTTTCAGCCAATGTATTCTACACCCTTCCATAGAATATGATTTGCATAAAATATCACAGATGGTGTAAAAAATGTTTTTAATAGAAAAGCTATATTCTATGATCTTACAGGGTAATTATGGTTCATCAGAATTACCATAATTTTGGTGTTCTAAGTAACCTTTAACTGTTTATTATTCTTTTCTGCCATCCATCAGAGGTAGTTTTGCCTAACACTGCAAATTGTTACAAAACCGAAACATCAATCTGAAAAATTCATGTTCTTAAACAGTTTCATCAGATCAAAACTTTCATTTAGAAGCCATGCACTTTCACGGTAATTGCTCCGAGGAGCTGCTTTCGCTTGTCCCTAGGCCTCGTGAATTTAAACGTCCCACGAGGCTGGCATCCTGCTCCCACCCCTACACCGTTGAAACTGTTAGATGTAGACGTCTCTTCTACTCCAATAGCTTCATGTCTCGCACATCTCGCCTATGGAACTCCCTTCCCTATTACTGTTTCCCTGACAAATACAATCTCCAATGGTTTAAGTGTAGCGTCAATCGACATCTCCAGTTGCCTTGATCTATCCACTTCCCTTCTCCACATCCTTTCATTTTTCATTCCTATCTGCTCTCGCTCCAAATCTTCTGTAACCCCCTTGCCTTGATCGACCCACTGTCTTTCTCTTTCTCCACATCCTCTCCTTTGCCACTCCTATCTGCTCTTCCTCCAACCCTTCTTTAACCCCTTGCATGATAGTGGCCTCCAGCCTTGCTTGGGGTGATATGCTTATAAAAAAAAAAAAAAAAAAAATGCACGATGCTCAAACACATTCAGACATATCAACAGCTGCTGCCTACATCCGCTTTCTAAGATCAATGGTTAAAAATGGCTTTGAGCAAGTGAAGCTTATGGATCTTGGCGAAAACCATTCTCCTTCGAACCTTGTGGACCGGTGCTACAGAACCACAAGCAAAGCACTTCAGTAAATAACAGAAACCACATCACTTGAAAACTTTCAACAGTGGTAACATGTAAAATGGATAGCAAATATAACTTGAAGAGAAAATAAAAATGAAATAATCAAGATGTTGACATCCCACACTACTTAAAAAAAAAGCTTAAGAAGGAACCCCCCCCCTTAATACTGTAGAAAAGGGATAACAGCTACTAGACTTGATAAAATTATTCACCTGAAAATTTTAGATTTTATAAATTTCAGTCATAAACAGTACTGGCTGCTTAGTCAATGAATACCAAATGTAAGGAAATGGCTAATAACACCATTACCATTTACATAAGCTTATTAACTAAGTTACACATTCTTTCCCCACTGCATCTCTTGTCTTCAATATGTCCTCTGAGTGTTAAATTCCCCAGACACTCTGTCCTCATTATGTGTCCTACAAATTTCAGCTCTCCTTTTCTGATTGTATCTGTTTCATTACAGTTCCTACTTTCATTAAAGTTTCCTTGTTGCTCACATATTCTGTTAATGGTATTTTCAGCATCCATTGGCAGAATGAAGTCTCTTCTTCATCTATGAGGAGAGTGCCCAACATTCACTACAATATGGGAGGTTAGATATTACACAGCAATTCAACAATTTTTGTATTTCTAGACGCATTTTTCAAGCTTTTATTATATTGCTTAATTTTTAGAAGGCACTTTCACTATTCCTATGTGCCTCTGGATATCTGTGTTACATTTTCTGTTCTGTTACTACACTCCCCAGATTGTTAGATTCCTGCACGGTTCAGTTATGATGTTACCAGTAAATAAGATGGAATCTGAACCTTTAAAAAAAAAATCATTCCAAAATCAGAGGTCCTCTACTAAGTAGAAATTCTGAACTTTAACATCATGCATTTATTTATATATATATATATATATATATATTTGATATAATTAAAATGAACAATTTTTCTCACCAGAATCTATCTTGCACACTTGTACATCTACAGTTTGCCATCTACAGTTTGCTATAAAATGCAAATTCTTGGGACCATCTTATCCATGCAGTTACCTTAGGAACCAACACATTTTCAATAAACTATATACTTCTGACACACTGATTCTAATATAAAAAGATTAAATACAATTTCCAAACGTATTACACCTAATTGCATAATATTTTAAGCATGCCTTTGCATTTAATTAAAATAACTCTACTATAATATATATCATCAGTCAGTTATGTGACATGCATGATACATGCTTAGGCAATCATGTATCTTTTGATACATGACTGACAAGGCATATTTTTTTTCCTGCAGTAGGTTGCCATTTCTTTCTGTGGTAGACCAGTTGCCATCCAAGGCTATAGAACCCTGTCTGTCCTGCTATTTACCCATAGCTGGGGTGAGAAGAGGAAGATTCATACCTTTCCCAAGGGTATTAGCATGTAAGTGAATGTAATGGATTCAACTGGAATTCAAACTCAGCTCTCTGATTCCTCAATCTGAGCCGGTATACATTACTCCACCGTGCCTCCATATATATCATACAATCAGAATTAAGATACCATTATGTAAATGATCATTTTCACCTTGTAAAATTAAATTTACAGGATTTTTCAAACAGTCAGTCAAGAGTAAATTTTTTAAATCAAACATTCCATATCCTTTTCTTTACTCCTTTAATCTGGCCCTAAACAATAAAATCATTGAATTTATAAAAAGATTAAGATGGAAAGCATATCTCTACCTTAATCCCTCGGAATCTCATAACAAGGAACACGAATTCTACAATTTAAAAACTCAAAGAACTCCACTCTCTAGCAAACTATTAGAACCTTTCGAAAAAGATCTCTTCAATATAGTAAAGAATATGAGTTTTAGGAAAAATATTAACTCTTTCCAAGAAAAACTTAACAAAGACATTTATTTAATTAATAAATCAAATAAAATTTGGTTCAGAGCGGACAAGTCTAAGTATATTTATAAATGTGACCCCATCTAAATACCACAAGATCTTAACTAACAAAATAACAGATAATTACAAAAAAAGATAAACATGACAAGAGGATCTTTAAAATTAATAAGGTGATGACTGATTTAGCCAGGAATATTGCAGACAGAATGGGGAAAAATACATACTAAAAATACCTATATCTTGTTCAAAGATCATAAACCTACCTTCTCTAATAGCACTCAATCTAGACTAATAAATCCTACCAAATCAGAGCTAGGCTCTAAAAATATTATTAAAAAATTACTGATAGACTTGTGATCACTACCGGGGCCAATCTTTGCAAGAATTCTTCTGATACCATTAAATGGTTCAGTAATATTAGTGATAAAAAGAAAGCCACCTTCATTAAATTTGACATTATTGATTTTTATTCATCTATATCTAGAAATCTATTGGTTTACTGCATTAACATTGCAAAAAACCACATGGACATAACAGATGATGAAATCAATATTAGTCTTACAGCCAGGAAATCACTCTTGACACTTAACAACAATTCCACCTGGATTAAATGCAAGAGTGATGACTTGGACGTTCCAATGGGAGTGTATGATTTGGCCCAGGTTGCTGATATGGTTTGCCTTTATATTCTTGAGATCCTTAGTAGAATCATAGATCTAAAGCAGTTAGGTTTATATAGAGATGATGGACTAATTTACATTCCTCATAGCAATGGTCTATTCATTATAAACTCAGAAAAAAATCATTAAAGCTTTCAAGTTTCTAGGGTTCAAGATAGAGATCTCATCTAACCTAAAAATTGTAGCTTATTTTGACATCACTCTTGACCTGAACACCAATCCCTTTAAACCCTACCATAAAGATCATGAAACTCCTAACTACATTAATGTAGACTCAAACCACCCTGATACTATTTTAAGACAGATACCTATCACCATTGGAACTAGGATTAGTAAAATTTCCTTTAATAAATATATTTTTAATAAAAACAAATGATTGTATGATAGGCCACTCCAAAAAAATGGTTTTAAAAATTAACTTTCATAACTGAACCCTAAAAGTAATGCTAATGTAAATAAGAATAATAGAAATAGATAAAGAAATATAATACTGATTCCCATAATAAAGTTGTTCTTAATAAATTCTATGGCATCAACAATTCACCTAGTATGAATATCCCATGTAATTGTAGAAATGGTGAACCCTGTCCAGTAGAAAGAAAATGCAGAGTCTCTAATGTAATTTATCAAGCAACCATTTACCCTAAAGAGAACAAAAACAACCACAATATTTATATTGGAATTTCCGTGGGTGAATGGAAACAATGTCGGTATATCCATCGGCACTCATTTTTCAACCCAAAATTTAAATTCCAAATTGCAATTTCCAAAAGATTTTGGGAACTGAGGGGAAAAGAACCCTAGGACTGACTGGAAAATTATAGGGTTTGACCACACTCCTAGTAGTTTTAAAGGTAGATGCAATCTATGCCCACAAGAAAAAAATTAGAATTATTAAATTTAGAAATCCAAAGATACTGTTACACCAAAGGAATGAACTATGTTCTAAATGCTGTCACCACAGTAGATTTAAACTTATCTAGATCCTTATGAAGTTATATGAAGTGTCATCCTTTGGAAATTGAATTCCTGCTCCTCTTCAGTCCTGACTGCACTTGAGTGAACTGTTATCTTTTAACAAGTACATGAACTGCTGTCTTTGACAATTACATTGTATATTCTGCTTCTCCTCTTTTCTTTATATATCCTTCCCAAATTTATCTTCTGTTACAATATACAAAAATATCTTATCTTTGACAATTACACTGTTATTCTGCTTCTCCTCCTTTCTTTATATATCCTTTCCATATCTTTCTTCTGTTACAATTTACAAAAATATCTTTTCACTATAACTAAATTACTATTCTTGGTGACTATAAATAACGCTTATTGGTATTATTTTTCCTTTTTTCTTACTTTAAGGTATCTTCATTGAATTATCCTCAATTGTCCTTTACATGTAAGTATTATAATTTCACTACAATATTATATATTAATAATAATATACTTTAATATAACTTTTGAGTTAATTTGTTATTATGTAATAATACAATTATATTTTTATAAGCCCTATTTTATATACTGTTTTATATATTTTTATTACAATTTTTTATATTTATTCTCAGTCATTTGGATGTCTAATTTTAAGTATTTAGTTATTTTTAATATTATGGGTATTTTTATATTTTATGTGGCGCATATGTTAATATATAATATTGATGTGTATTATTGAAGTGTTTTGTATTAATATATATTGTATTATGTGGTTTGATGAAGTGGCATTTGAATATGTATCTTAGAATAAATTTTAAGGGGTTTATATATATTTTTTGGTGATATTTTTGTTTTTGTATTAAATATTTTAATTTCAGTTAGGTCTTTTGTAATATTTTATATTTATATAAAATATTTTTGTTACAATTATCTAATTAATTAATTAATATCTTTATATATTATTTATCTTTATATAGTATTATCTATTGATTCTAAAGACATCTTTTAATTCCCTTATTCTTGAGACCTTTTCATTTATTTTTTTCCAATTTGAATGTTTTTTATTATATATTAAATTTCAAATATAATTTTTTCCTTTGTGGATGGGTATTAATTAATATAAATTTAATTTGATATATATTAATTTGGATATAGTCATCCTATGATATTTATATTCTCCTCTTTATATTATATTTTTATATATATTTTTATATATTTCCCTTAATGTTCTTTTCTGATATATTTGTTAATTTAATACTCTTTAATTCTGAATTATCTCTCTCTTTTTGGGTTTATCTATTATTTTTTATATTATATTTGTTTCATTAATTTCTGGAGGTTCATTTGCTCTATCTACTGTCTGATTTCTACTGGGTATATTAAGGAGAGGTCATTTCTTTCTCTCCTTTCATTCTCTTTCTCTCTTCCTCTCCCCTCTGACCACCATTCATATCAAGATTTACACCACTTCCTGTTTCTGTTGCCACTTTCCCTTCCTTTCTATTCTCCATCTTTTTTTCCCCTGCTTTTATTCCTTTCTTTCCTTCCCCTTGTCTGTTTTTTTTTTTTTATTTCAAAAATTTATCCTTGAGTGACTGTTTGAAAAATCCTGTAAATTTAATTTTACAATGTGAAAATGATCATTTACATAATGGTATCTTAATTCTGACTGTATGAAATATATTGCTCTCTTTATTATGAAGAAAACATTGAGCTCTGTGTGTGAATCAGATTTAATATTTAATATTGTGTTAATAGGATTCACTTGCTTTATATACCAATGGATTACTATATATATATATATATATATATATATATACATTGGGGAAATAATATGACAAAGCGTAAAAAGTTTACCTGTGATGCATTTCATCCTTCAGGACTTCATCAGACTAAATTTAATCTGCTGAAGCCCTAAAGGATGAAACATGTCACAAGTAAACTTCTTCCACTTTGTCATACTATATCCCCAATACTGTTCTTCATATTTAAAAATATATATCGTTATCTCATATATAACATAGTTGATTTATCAAGAAGGAAACTTCCTGTTATTAGTCTGGGGAGGCAGTCCCAGTATGTGGCACCTTTGGAAAGTGACTGAAAACCACACTAGGAGTTAGCCAAAGCCTTGAGACTGAAGATAAGTAGACAGAACTGTTGGTTGATGCTTGCACTAGCATGAAGTCACAAGTCATCATGACTAAGGATTTGAACATTAAATGCTCTCTTCCAGAAACTGTAACTAAGGTCTGATCTGCATAGTTACAGTATAAAGCACAGGTAGGTTCTGCAGATGTTGAACTAACACAAATGTATGTGTATATATATCTTTATTGTCAGGTGATTTAATCAGCAAGCTGAGTAAATCACCTGACAAGATCTTGGCATTCAAAACCAAACTGTTTTCAGTCAGTATTTTATCTTTTTAGGATCGCTGTACAGGTTTGATTTTTCTTACTTAAAATTGAGCATTTTTTAACACAGACGATTTTAACAAATATTTTAGTGTTTGTTTACCTGTGTGTGTGTGTTTATATATATATATAAAAGATAAAATAAGTATAAACAAATACACACAAATAAATGTGTGTGTTTTCAATATGAGATGTGAATAGTGTAGTGGTTATGTAGTGAAGAGAATTGCTGAGCATTATTCAAATTTGAGTTAGATATGTTCCATTTACTTCACACTATTGCTCTTGGAAAAGGCATGAATCTTAATCCAGCTATGAGTTAAACAGCGTAGCAGTGCAAACTGGGTTCTTTTGCCTTGGGTGTTAGCCAATCTATGAGAAGAAAATCTCTGAATTGAAACCTGAAGACAGCTGTTTAGTGATTTTGTGGTTCATTGTGCTCCGTTTAACTTTTATCTGTTCTTTCAAAAAATTAGTCTGGATCTACACAAGCCTTCACAATTATAATCAAATTATCAGTTGTACATGGTCTAGAACTGTGGTTTTCCAATTTTTTTTCCTCTGGGCTGCATTTTCAAAATAAAAATTTGTTTACACCTACCCAGATTTTATTTGATAAAAGGTACATTTAAAAACTAAAAAAACAAAGACAGAGTTAAAGGGAGATAACTGTGGATTCAAAAGTCAGAACATTATGATTGATAACTCTCTGCTCCTATTTGCAGACCCTAGTTATGATATCCTTAATACTTTATATAAAGCAAAAATATTTATTTATAACTATTTATACTGGGACTCATGCATGCAATTACAAGTAATCCATAATAATATTTTCAATTTTGATATCATACTTATTTTGGGCATATGAATTTTTTAAAACAGTTTCTAAATCTTTGATTGTCTTTCAATCATTTCACTGCACCTATGAGGCATGCCACATTGTTTAGGAACCACTGGACTAGACAATTCGTACTAAAATTTTGAACTCTCATATGTCAAAATCAATGGCAGACTCATATATGTATGTGCGTGTGTGTGTAAAAGATATCCAGTATTAATATGTAAATCTAGAGTTTCTTCAGAGAAGAAACAAAGTGACACTCATAGTGGCAGACATATTGGATTAGCTGCTGATCTTAAGAGATTATTAGAAGTAGAATGTCCTTACGAAATAGTTTGAGGTAAATGGTACTTCATATTCATACAAGTAACCTTCTAAACTTGTGAATGAGGACAGTTATGAAAATTGGAAACTTAATATTGGCATTTGGTGTGAATTGCCAAAAGAGAAAAGAGTAGCAGAAATTCATCTTCATTTAAGTGGCACAATCAGAGCCATTTCTTCAGAAGATTGCATTACTGATTTGAAGAAAAAATTTGGACACAGATTCTACCAGATAAACTTATTTTACTTTTCACAATTGGTAGAATTTGCATTGGTAAGGTAGTACAACAGGGGTGAGTTTGAGTCCATATGTTTTAAACTTACACAAGAAAATATAAAATTTTGATCAAGTTATGTTATTAGCATCATGTAAGATTCCAAAAATTAGCACTCAATTTGTAATGTTAACTATTGAAAGTATGACTTACATCAATGCAAAGTCAACTTGAAAGTATATATTTGGATATAAGCTTTCTGATCAAAGTGGAGGATCAAGTATTGCGCAATACACACACACACACACACACACACACACACCCACCTAAGGTCAAATTTGAAACTGTATTTTGTGCTAAGAATCAATCATCCAATCCAATCATTCTATTGCTCCAGGAAGTATCTGAATGTTAAAAGGTTAAAGATGTTTTTTGTTCTTTTTTATGTTGGATAATGATTTTTAATGGCATAGCAATTGTGAATTCAACCCCTGGGCAATATAGTAAAGAAACAGGATACCCTAAAACTGAAGAAAAGATATCCACAGATATGAACCACAGAACAAGAACAATCTACACCAAGAGATTAAATAAAGGCTTCAATTCAAAATTTCCCGATTGAATGGAAATTGTGATTGCTATGAAAATGATAAGGATACAAAAGGAAACAGTAATCTACCAAATAAACTTTTGTAAAAAGATGGCAGAACAGGTATTGGGAGGTAAAAAGACAAACATTGCTACAAACTATGAAGGATAGGAAGTTGTGGAGAGCCATGATCACCCATGACCTGAAGTGACATGGCACATAAAAGAAGCTATCTTTCTGTTCAAATTATGTATTTGACATAAGGCAAAAATAGTGAGGCCCTCAATGTGGAATGAACTTGCTAAACAAGCAGTTTGTAGAACATGCTAACAATCAATGTCAAAGCTAAGTTATGATGGGCACAATACCACAATTATGGCGCATCCAATGATAACAGAACTCAGCAATGGTCTGTGACACTAGCTTGTCAACGATCTCTACAAGCAGGCTAAGCTTACATTATCCTGACACAAGGTCATAATAATGACATATCCTTTGCTGACTGCACTAACAACCAAATGTGATGGAAAACAAACCCAACAAGTGAATTACAGCAGACATTCAAATATATATCATCATCATCATGGCTTAGCTTCACAAATATAAAAGCCCGTATTTGTAAACAGTCAATATTACTGTTAATAACGCAAGACTCTCCCAATGGATTGAGTCCTCCAGGTCACTGGCGTGTTTATGAAAAAACATGCAAAAATTTGCTTTTCTCTCTGCCCAGCGTCAATAGCCTAAGGGTTAGAATCTCCAACTGATACCAAATCAGTCAGGTTTCAGCTCCGGCTTGAAGCAATCAAATGTCTAGTTACATCGAGGAACTGTGGTACAGTGAAACAGTTTGTCTGTGGATAACTATATATATATATATATATATATATATATATATATGAATGTATATATGATTTGGGATCAAATATGGATGAGAATGAGAGGAAAAAAGGAAACGTCTATAAATTCAACATATTTTGCTTTTATCAAAGCTTCATCAGAGAATGAAATATGAAGGAGAAAAAAAATTATGCTAGTTTTATTTTTATGTTGTTTTTGTGTGCATAATCCTTGTGCTTTTGTGTATCACAGTCCTAGTTGATGTATACATGATTTGGTTGATAATGTGTCTGTGCTTTTGTGTGGGAGTGAAAGAATTTAAGTTATTCTGGTAGTGATTGTCAGTAGACAGATTCTAGATTTCTTAAGTATTGATTTTATAAAATTTGGTATTATAATAATATAATACAGACACTACCAGACAAATAAAAATGCACACACACATTATCAACCAATATTTAATTTTCTGATGAAGTATTAATAAAAAGCAAAAGATCTTAAATTTATAAATGTTTCTTATTTGTTCTTTCTATCATTCATATTGTATATCAGTTGTGACTCTTGGTCATCAATGTTTGTCAGGCTCATTATAGTTTTTAACAAAATATACTATTGGTATACCGTAGATGCTAAAATGATTCCTTTACTCTAACTAAAATATATAATTTTTTTTAAATCTCTGTACATGAAATTAAAAAAATACGTGTTTGATATTTTAATATTAATTGCATTAATTCTATGAAAATAAACATCTATTTTAAAATTTTTCCAGGCATGTAAGATAAAAACAGTGAGGACAAAGTCTTTGCTATATTTGTCTGTTTATTGCTCCCTTTCCTTTTTTATCATTTTATAGCCTGCTTATCAAGTCACTGATGGTAGAGATAGAAATAGTTGACTGATATGATATTTCCTCAACACTACCCCAGTCACACTTCAATCTATGAGTTTAACCACTTTCTTTGATTTTCACTAACTCTGGCTAAAAAATAATTTGCCCTTTTTCAATAGATACATTCCACTAAAAAACCTATTGTATGGAAAATTATTTAAAATGGACATTTGAAAAGAATAAGTTGAAATAAAAATGTGTTCTTTGATAAACAGCACGTGCAAGTCATTAGAGATTTTGAAAAGATTATTTATAAAATTAAAGCAAGAAATACATTTCCAGCCTGATAGGGCTCAGATCTACACAGCCCAACTAGCCACATTAATTTTAGTTCATTCTTTTTTTCCACTTACTTTCTTTGTTCTTTTTCTTTCTTCTTTATTATGAACGATATCAACAAAATGTATTTCTGTCTAGATTTTGAGGCACATAGTTAAAACAATTTTGGATTCAACTGAAGTCAAGAATGAAAATGACACACCACGAAAGACTTTTGTTGCTTTGAAATAGATATACTTGAATGTTAACTCACTTGGGCAAAACCCAACAAGCCTGATCCCTGGAGTCACCACTCTATATATAGTGATATTCAACCAAAGATAAAATAAGGAACAAATACAAAACAATTATAAATTTAATGTTTCATTTTTATTTAAAACAAATCTTTAAATTTATAAATATTTTTTTTATTTCTTCCAGATTATATATATATATATATATATATATATATATATATATATATATATATATATATATACATAAAATATTCCACTTAGTAAGATTTTTAACAGAAATACACTAAAACTAAGTTATAGCTGTACTGATAATCTTGAAAAAATTATTAAAAAACATAATAAAATTTTAAGTCAATGCCAAAACCTGAGTAATAATTGCCATTCCAAAGCAACAAACACAGATAATGCCAACAAGTGTAATTGTAGAAATTCTAATGAATAACTAAACAGACTCTGTTGTTTCCCTAAGCACTATTTCAACTATAGAAAATCCAACAGTTAAAAAATTCTATATTGGGAGTACCAAGAATTCCTTTAAAACTAAGTGGTACCAACATGTATCATCTTTCTCCAATAACACGTGCAAAAATAAGATGTCCCTTTCTAAATAAAATCCCTATAATAAGATGTAAAATAATAAAAAATAGAACTTGCAAATCTTTAAATGAACCATGCTTCTTATGCTTACATAAAAAATCAGAAAAAAAATCAGAAATTTGATGACAAAAAAAATCTCTATTAAACCAAACAAGTGAATTAACTGTAAATTGCTGACAGTTTATCTTTTACCTTAAAATATAGTTAAATAATTTCTTATAGCTATAATTTATTAGTATATAATGGTCCACCCTCTACTTTTATTTTGTTTATTCAGCTTTAATATTGCCATCCAGTTAGTATTATTATTTTATACAGATGTTCCACATTTTTAATTTTATGCTTCCTGAATCTAAAAAAAAGAAAATATTTTTCTGTTAACTTTACGCCTGATTAACCTACCCCTCTCTTCAATGCCCTTTCAAAAATTTGAACATGTCATGTTTACCTACAATCACAATACATTTGTCGCTGACATATTTTCCTCACTGATGGCCTGTCTATGTTCCAGTTTATCATGACATGAAAAAATAACTCACCCACCTCCAGCTTCTGCACTTACTTTTCTATTTAGCATAGATCTGACATTTAATTAGTTAATCAAAACATACCCACAAGTTTAATTTTAATTCTGTCCTCAGCCTTTAACTTTCAGAAAAGAGGTAATACTGTTTTTGAATTTCCTTAATAATCATTTAATCAGCAGTTACTTACCATCACCTGAAGAAGTACAATTATAGTATTGAAACATGAAAGCTTTTGTATAGCGATTTCAACATGTTTTTACCATAATCTCAGATAATTGAAATAATAATTATATATACAAACACACAAATACACACACACACACATACATACAGAGACAGAGATGTATATAGCCAGGAACAGACTAACAAAATAACTTAAAATTTCAGTCGCAGCAAATTTTCTGGACTTTACCTGTCTATACTTGATTCTATAGTGGCACTATCACCATAATTTGTATTTACTACATTTCTTTATTTTTTTTCAAATATTTTATACACACACACACACAGATATATATATATATATAAGTGAACATTAAAGTCAACACTTAGAGGCGACAGGCTGTTTCATGCTAGACACAATCGTCAGGCCACCTTTTATATATATATATATATATATATATATATGAGACAGGTAGATACACACACACACAACATTTCATTGTACTCCATATATACCTCTACTCCACTTTGATTAGAGGTTCTCTCTTGAGAGAAACTCAGGTGCCAAAATATTGGACATTCAGTCCACAGTGAGGAGGCGCCATATTTTTTTTTTCTCTCATTAGACACAAATTGCCAACTGACTGACTCGGGGAACCTTCCATTCTCATTTTTCAATCTGAAGCTGAAATATAATTTGCCACCTTTACTGAAGTGTCTGTAACTCTTTCAAACATTTTCTGCTCCAAGCATTTCCATTGTGTTCAGAGTTGTTTTACTGAGCAGGTCTTTAATTTTCCTGTTTTGTGATTACTTCATAATTCTACATTAAGGATGTGAATTCTCCCATTAGATTCTGTCTTGACTTGTATTCCAATAGCACAATGGAAAAATGCTCATAATAATTGGAAAATGTTCCTCACCTCATTCAAACAAGTGTCATTATCACTCTTGTTATTAGCACAACATTTGAGCCAATATTTTCTAAGGATTCGTCAACAGAATATTGTATTTGATGACCTTTAAATGTCATTTTTTTTATTTTCACAAGAAAATCACAGGAAGCCTAAGAAAGCAAGTGTCAAAGTTTTGTACCTATCAATAAAATTTAAGAAAAGATTTTTATTTTTTTCTCAGAAATCAACATGACACTGATCTTTAAAAGGTCTGTTAGAAATGTATCCAATCATTTTGACTAAAACCTGTTGTGCAGTCTTGACATAACGTTGGTAGGGGTGTTACTGTGTATACATGAACATTTTCTGTGTGATGCTTCTTTGGACACTGAGATGCTGAGTCTTTGTACTGTGTCACAATAAATATTCATAAAAGCCAAGGACTTTTTTTGGCAAAATATTGCACCAAACAGATTTGTCAGATCCCTGTTCTTGCATTCAAGATTCGAATCCCTGTGACTTCTGGTTATTATCCCTGCATGAAAGATTTCAGACCCTAGACAAGATCAAGGATGTTCAGATTTAGATGGGTTATTTTTTTCTGGCACACCAACACCAAGCGCTATTTTGTGCCAAATCAGGTAGCTTTAAGATTTGTTCTTATTTTGTGTCTATTTTGAAGATAAATTCTTTTATAAAGTGTTGTTATATAAGTATGTAAATGTAATTTGGTTTTAGCTGCTTTTGTAGCTGGGTGTTTATCCAGTTTCCTTTTTATATTTTAGGATAGAGTTTTGTTACTTTTAAGAATTTTAGAATGGCTTTGGGTTTGACACTTTCAAAGAGGGCCCTAAGGTTGGGTACATTCTAGAAGTATTTTCGTATAGGAGCCAGTTTTTTTAAGTTAATCAAAAATGTTTGACTGTGAGTACATCTTGATAATTTGAACATTTTGGAGGGTTTTCATTTTTTAGGATGAAGGATTGGGTTATGTGGGTATGGCTGATTTTGAAAGATCAAGGAGACGAGAACAAGACAGATGAATGTGATCCTAAAAGATAAGTTTCAGACTATTGGAAAGTGGAAGTATGTGAGGCCCCAAGTGGAGTACTTTGAAGGGAACTAATATGTCATCAAGGATGTGTGGGTAGTGTAATGGCTAACAGTGCAGAAAGTGAAATCAGTAAGCAGAGTTCAAATCCCATGCTAGTTTGTTACATTTCCTTTCACACAAATACACTTTGGAAAGGCATGAATCCATCTCCCCCAAGTTCCCTTGCAGTTCCTTCCCTCTGCTTCCTCCCCCAGACCACGTTCTGTCATCCACTTGCTCAAGCCAGCTAGTTATGTCATGTATTGTTTTCCTTTGTCTCTCTTACCCTCCATTCGACATGTGAGTATCAGATTATCCAACCCCTCCTTCCTCATTATGTGTCCCAGAAAATTCAGCTGCCTCTTCCTGATGTTAAGTATAAGCCTCTTCCTTGTTTGCATCCTCTCTAAAACTTCAGCATTGCTCACTTGCTCAGTCCATGATATCCTTAGCATTCTTCTGTAGAATCACATGTCTGGCACCTCGAGTCTCTTGTTCATCTTTGAGGAAATTGTCCAACATTCGTTGCCGTAAAGAAAGACACATGTCACGTACTCTAAGAGAAAGCTCTGAATTCCAAACCTAGGAGAACACAATGAGGAACCACTTCCCCTATCTAGCCCATGAATTCATGGTAATTCACAAAATGAATCTGTGAAGAGTTATAATTGTTTACATTTTGGCAGGACATGGTATTGTATATATTTTTTAATAATAATCACTTTATTTTTTCACTGATATTCTGACTTGATATTTGGTTGACTTACCTATTTTTCTGCTTTTGTGTTTGCAGCTATTTGCAGATTTTCTTTTATGTTCCTTGGCCTGTTATTCAGCCAAAATGTGTTCCATACGAATTCAGAAAAATGGTTAGAGAAGAAAAGAAGTGAGGAAAATAACATTTTTAAAGAAAAATAAATTTCTGACATTCTTGAAAATTAAAGTTTAAGTTTGGTTTATTCTGTTTTATGGCATATCAACCTCTATGGGTTATTTAATGCTGACAAAATTTTTAGGATAGTTTCATATGAAGAGAATATGTATTCTCTGTAAGAAATCACTTTGTAGATCAAGTTTCATTGACATATTTTTCGAGTTTTTGTTGAGAGTCAAATTTATTGCTGGTAATATTTTTTCTTCAGAAATGTATTGCTTGTACTTTGACTATAAAAATTTATTTTTATACTTTCATGGTGCTTTGACCCCAGTTTGGGGGTCAACTATTTGCCCATATCTGG
Source organism: Acanthosepion esculentum (assembly GCA_964036315.1). Taxonomy (NCBI): domain Eukaryota; kingdom Metazoa; phylum Mollusca; class Cephalopoda; order Sepiida; family Sepiidae; genus Acanthosepion; species Acanthosepion esculentum. Next base: position 27,734,933 of record OZ038504.1, read on the forward strand.
GACCCTAACAGGTCAAGGTGGACGTGGGAACAAGAGGTGGTTCCAGGCTCCTCAAAACTGACCAATCAGAAACCTTGCTGCCAAATGTAGTTTATCATCATACCCAGGACAAATTAAGGTTTAATTGGGGGGGGGACTTGTAAGTGAATAGGATAAACAGTTATTTAAATATATAATTAACCTACTAACTACTGTTTGCTAGATGAGCAATGGTTATCTCTTATTTTGGCCTCACTTCAGTGAGGCCAATGCACTTACTTTTCTCTCTATATCTGGTCTGATATGGTCGATTTCATTCTCACCTCAGATAATTACTTTATATGTGAAGAAGGTCAAAGAAAATATGATCTGACATGTTTGATTAAAAACAAAATATAGATACTTGTCAGAAGGATGGATTGAATAAAAGCAAAAAAAAGATGAAGATAACAGTTAAAATAATAATTCCTCCTAGAAATTCAGAAAAGGATTTATTTTGTTTTTAAATTGTTCACTGGTATCAAAGAGCATTTGATAAACATGAGATATTTACAGCCACAAACCAAAATGTCTTTGAAGTGCTCACTGAACTAAAATAAAGTAATTTGAGGTTTTTTTTGGTGGGGTTTTTTTCAATTACAGATTTACTGGTTTATTCAAATTGCCTTGGGGAGTAAAAATATGAAAGGTATTTTTTTTTTTTTTTTTACTATGTAATATATAACGCTTTGTAAAAGGTTGGGGAAAAGAATTTCCCCAAGTTTATTCATAAAAATCTGAATTAAAAATTAAACTGGCTATAAACTGAAATACGAGGTTAATGATTTTATTGTTTGTTCTTTTTCTTTTTATTCTCATGATCCTCTTTGCTTCTCTTAAAACAATTTTTTTCCCTGCTTCCCAATTAGAATGTGTTATGAACCGAAAAATTTGTTTCAGCAAGCTTGGAATAATTTGCATAATCAATGAAGGATGGTTATCAGCAATAGCAACAATCCTAAATGCAAACTACAGATTGGAGACACCAAAATCAAACCTGCATAATAATTTTATCATATATATATATATATATATATATATATATATATATATATATATATATATATATATAAGAATTGTTTTAACTGAGGACACTGAAATTTGAAAGTGCCTTCCAAAAGTTAAGCAAAGCATTATGAAACAGAAAAATTTTGTTATATAATATTGGTTGTCCAATATGGAAGTGAATGTTGAACAATTTACATACAAATGAAGAAGAGACTTCAGGCAACAGAAATATGGTGGCACAGAAGGATGCTGAGAATACCATGAGCTGAACACGTGAGCAGCAATGAAGATTTAGAGGAAATGAAAACAAAAAGGACATTCATACTTAGAATCAGAAAGAGACAATTGAAATTTCAAAGGCACATTATGAGGAAAGAGAGCTTGGAAAATTTAACACTAACAGGATATGGTGAAGACAAGAGGGACAGAGAAAAGCAGTGAATAACTGACCGAACAAGCTTGTGTAAATGTTTAGCAGGACAGGGATCAAAAGAGATAGCTGAAAGACAAACACTGCTAAGAGCTACAACAGATAGGAAGTTGGGGAGAACCATGATCGCACATGTCGTGAAAGGAAACTGCACAAAGAAAACGACTGAATGAAAAATCCTTTCCTCATATCATCTACTTTTTTCCTTGTTTATTCTTCTTCCATTCACACTTTTTTTCTCATTTTTTTCGTTTTCTCTTTTTTTTCCTAGACACTTTCTTTGTTATACCCTTTCTGTTCCTAGAGCCATTTCCTCTTTTCTCTGTCTACCTTTCACTTCACCCTTTTAAGACTCACTTCTTCTCTCTACCACTTCTTTCCTCTTCTCAACCTCTTTTTTTTTCCAACTCTTCATCATCTATGTCCCGATGTTCGCTTTAGCCCCTTCCTCTTCACTTGCTCCTCCTCCTATCTTTTTCTCCCCTTTTTATTCAAAAACTTACGAATATTGGAAATTTCCCATTTCAGCTTTCCTGTACACTTGTTTCAAAAAAGTTTTTTTAAATAATTCTTTTCATTCATTTTGTTTCCAATTCTAGAAAAATTTTTCTTACATGGTTAAATAACAAAGTACATAAAGTGTGTGTGTGTGTGTGTGTGTATATATATATATATATATATATATATATATATATATATATATGAGGAGGAGGAGTGCCCAAAAGTACTTCATTTCATCCAGTATTCTGGTTTGAACATCAAAATACTGATTTTGGTGAGTGGGTTTCATCCAAGAAGGTTTTACCAGCCCCCTCATATGTATACAGATATGCATGAACATAGGAAATATATATAAGTAGGAACCGCCACAAAAAACATGATACCTAAGGGTTTAATATGAATTTTTAAAAATGAAAAATCTTTCTAAGAGCTTTTATTGGAGTTTAAATTTCAATCTAATAGATTAAATTTATTATTTTCAATAAGCAAAATACATTGTTGCATTTCAAAGACTAATTTAAATTTACTGGAAGGAGTTTTTTTTTTTTCCTGAAATAATTGATTAGCACCCTTTTTCACTCATCTTACATCACAATGTTATTCTCTTTATTAAAAAATCTTCCAAAAATAAAATATACTTTTCTGAAACTTTATTTGAGGAATATTAGCTGATTTAAAATATAATCTGAATTGAAACAAACATTATTTAAGTTTAAAATATTGCAGAAAAGCATTTTTCCACCAGGACAGTAGCCTGATGTCAAATCTAATAATGTTCTACAGATATTTAATCTGTAAAACATAACTGAAGAAAAGGAGGGGGGTGCCATTTTTATATAATTTTTAAGTACTTGGTAATTTTCAAGATTTAGAATATTCTCCATAATCTAATGTTTTCTTGAATTTTAGAAATGTTGGCATTAAATTTACTATATTCATCACTTTCATTTTCTAATAATGTTGTGTCTGGTCTTCCGTACTTACAAAAATCAGCACATTTATATACATAGAAAAATTCTAAATTCTAAAACAAATACTTATGTTTGATGATTTGTATTATGCTTTTCCATTTATGAATAATAAAGATAGTTTTCATTTAATAATAATATCTAAAAGGCTGAAATTAATACAGAATTTTAAAAGATTTAAAACTTAATAAATTTTTCCAGTTAAAATCTTTTTAAAATGAAAACAATTCTTGTAAAAATTCATTATTCATTAAAAAAATATTTTTCTAAAGATAATAGTGTCCTTAATATATCTTATTTATAAAAGCAATTAAAATCACTTTTCTAAATAATGTCATAGTTTAATTGAATTTTTCATTTTACAATTCAGAGCAGATTTTCAGTAAATCGTGTTTCTGTTTGACAAAAACAAACTGATGATTTACATTCTCCAAGGAGTTCTGTTTTAACCTGTACTCCACCAAATTCTTTCTAGAATTTGTTTCCCTCGCCATTTCATTTTTTTTTTAAGGCACAAAATTTATGAGCACCTACTGTTTTAAAATTGTTATAACTTTCTTTGTATTGTGTGTATAGATTTTATTTTTTGTATACTAATAAAAGAATGGATGAGTAATATTTTGATGTAATGCATTATGTTTTGCATGCATGTTTTGATGTTGAAAAAAGAAATTGAAACACAAAATAAAAAATACATTAACAATTTAACATGCTTTAACTTTTATTACTCCTTGTGGAGTTCTGGGGTACAATAAGAAGTAAAATGGCTAAGAAGGTTTTCATTTTGTCATACATACAAGTAGACACCTGCATCTCTTAGCTCTTTCTTTTAACTGACGAGCCTATTTATGTCTCATTGACAAATAAAGTTATTATTTCATCATTTATAAACAGACAAAATAATTCACTTTCAGAAAGGCTATCAGGTACATCCATGGGGCCAGTAGTTTCCATAAAATTAGTTAGCCATGGGTGATAGTAGCTGCTAAACACCTAGTGGTCATCATAGTGCTGTTATCATCTTTTATCTCCGATCACTTCAACATCAATATCTACTTGAGTAAAGTCTTCAAAATCATCATTGGAGTCCGAATCAAAGAAAAACTCCTGAATAAAGGCTTTGTTGGATATTTTGATGTGGCCATTTTTGTTTATAAAAAATCGTGACAAAATTAATGTGGGTTTAACTGATGTTACACATTTTGTGTAAAGTGTAGAAAAATTCAAAATAGCATCAGAAAATGGAAGTTTAGCCTCATTCCAAAGCAACAGTAGGCTATTTCCAACTTAAAATAGTGAAAATAACAGTTAACAAGTGTTTGTTTATAGTAACCCTTTTGAGGCGACAGAATGTGCCTAGAGCAGCAAAAGAAGAGAATTCTCCGGCAACAATTTTCACCTTGCGCTAGATAAAGGCTAATAGAAATATAAAGAGGCTGAAATTTAATTTCTCAAAATATCATAAAATTAATTAAGTGTGTGTAAGAAAAAAAAAAAAATAACCAAGATTAATTTCATTCATTTGTGGATAAGTCCTGAAAATTTTATTAAAATGCGACATTTATTTCATTTTTGCAAGAATTACCAAAATGTGTTTTTGACACTAAAATTTCCAATACTAATCTTTGGCCAACCTGCTGATGCAAGAAGAACGAGATTTTAATCGAACATGCTAGAAAGGATTAAAAAATTTAATAGAAAACTACTTTAGTCTTTCCTTTTAATAATAATAAGAAACATTTTGACAATAAAACTTTGTTCTTATCAAGTCTAAGGCATTTTTCATCATTGTATGCTCTTTTTACAATATTTTTGGATACTTATATATATAAGTATATATACATACATGTTCATATACATATTACCTCTTTTGTTGCAAATGCATTTAACCAAATGTTTTCCCCCATACACACATGCACTATATATATATATATATATATATATATATATATGTCTGGTTATTTTTATCATAATCCTTTCATATTCACAAATATCTTTTTGTATATTACAATTTTTATTGAGGTTTTTGATAAATTGTCTTATTTGTTCATCTACAATGTGGTTTGGGAAGTCATTATTAATGAGAGTCTGATTAATATTTTTTTAGTTCCATGTAGAAAATCTTTTTTGTGGAGGAATTAATTTGTGCTAGGTTAATTAAATTCTGTATAAGTGCTATTTTGTAGTAATTAGGACATTCTCTCTTATAGTTGAGAGTGAAAGAGTTTTTGCTGGTTGGTTTTTTATATGGGGAGGTAGCAAATGTGTTATTATTTGTGTCTATTCAAATATCAAGGAAAGGGATTTTGTTATTTTTGTTAAGTTCGTACGTAAACTTGACAGAAATTTTTTGAAAGTATTTTGGAGTTCAAGTATTTCTTCTTTGTTTTTAACTAAAATAAGTATATCATCTAGGGTTTCTTGGTGGTACTAAATATATTATTTTCTAGGTTGGCCATGTAGAAGTTGCTGAAGGTTGGACCCAGAAGTGAACCCATAGAAATGCCACCTTGTTGCACACATTATTTCTGTGATCATACGATGGAACTTCAGTGGTACAGGTTAAAAGTAATTTTCTTAGTATTTTAGGTTTAATTTTTAATGGGGGGCAGAGATGAATTATTATATATATTTTTAATAATAATGTCAATGGTTTCTCTAAGTGGAGCATTACTGAACAGATTTTCAACGTCAAGTGATGCTATGGTTTCATTATTAGTTTTTTCAGTTTTTAATATTTCTATAAGTTCAAGGGTTGATTTAATGCTGTATTTGTTATGTATGTATAGTATAATTAATTGGTTAAGTGTTCTAGCTGATAGACAGGAGTGGGAATTTGGGATATAATAGGGCGGAGTTTAAGTTTGTGCATTTTGATAGAACTGTAAATGTATCCTGTTTTATAGTCTCCGATTTTGGTGTGGGAAGGTAATTATAGCTACAAAACAAACTACTAAATAAACGTCTGTATCTCAAAATGCAGACACAAAAACAAATTTTTACTATGTTACATAAAAATTGAAAACTGAAAATAAATAAATAAAAATAAATGAGTCAAAACAAGTAAAATAAATTAATCCAAATAAAGTAAATAATAAACAAATTAACAAACCACTTCTGCCAAAATAACTGTTAGAACAGACTACCCACAATGCATCACTGACCTGTTTATATAAAACACCAAAAAATAACACAACACATGGCCTGACAAATGCGTTTAGCATGAAACAGTCTGTCACCTCCAAGTGTTGACTTCAATGTTCACTTTTATATTTACATATGCTCTATCTCTGGTATGGAGCACTTTATCCCATAAATATAATATACCTCAAAACTATATATATATATATATATATATATATATATATATATATATATATATATATATATATATATATTTCTCTTATATCCGGGTTTCTCTTATATCCGAGTTCTCTTATATTCGGATTTCTCTTATATCCGGGTTTCTCTTATATCCGGGTTACACTGTATAATAGCAATTTTTATGTACATACACAATTGTGTTTACAAATACAGACTATATGCAAGTCAATATTTTCATAATAAAATTGGTATTAACCAACGTTGGCCAAATTTTCATTATATATTTTTATGAGCAATATATCTTGTGTGTTTACAGTCATTATATTATAAATATTGTCTATTTTCATAATAAAACTAGATAATCCCCCCCAAACAAATCAAGTACAACATAAAAGTTCATTTATAAATGCAAAAGATAATGGTCAAAAAATATATATTTAACACAACATTCCATTTACCTAAATGAATTACTATTTTATTGTTTTATATGAACCCTTTGATATTCTATAACCTTCATTTGTTTACCAATCACTGATTTTATTGACTTTTCTACTGTTTCAGCTTTAACATTACTTGCAGCAATTTTTTATGGGCTTTCAGAGATTTTCTTTGCATGAATATTATTTTCTCTTCCCATAGATATCTTTTTTTTACTGATGGATCAAAAATTCTCTATTGATGTAATATTTGGGCAATTTAGGAACAATTCCATTAATTTGGCATCTCTAAAATCTTTTAGCAGAAAGATGGGCAATAAACTGCCATGCAGAACATTTATGTTGTTTCAGCTTAAAGTTTCTTGATTATGACATTCAAGACTTCTTGATTATACCACTCAAAAAATAACTTGTCTAAGAACTTTAATTCTCTGAAATGTTCTTAATGCTATCATTAACACCTACATAAAAACATTAACTGCTTAAGATACAAGATCCCACCAACTAGCCTATTTTAACCTGTTGTCATCTAAGTTAGGTTGGCCTAGTTCTACCAATCCATCCATTGCAGCTCAGTGTTCACCACTAAGATTACTGTTAAGAAACCAGTTTTCATGTATTTCATGGTCTAAATTAAATATTTATCTTTCTAATATCTAATTAACAATCATAATTTGGTTGCATTCATGGATTTAGCCATTGCTAATAATATTCAGCATCTTACCTCCATTTTTACATTTGCAACACAAACTTAAAATATTTTCTTGTTGGTCAATCCACTTTCCTTGTTTATCCTTCTTAATTCAAAGAAGAGAAGAAAAGAATACTACGTGACATCTGTTCTTCTTTATGGCAGAGAATGTTGGATGACTTCCTCAAAGATGAAGAAGAGATGCAAGGCGATGGAGATGTGGTTCTACAGAAAGATGCTAAGGATATCATGGACTGCGCATGTGAGCAACAATGAGGTCTTAGGTTACAAACAAGGAGAAGGCTTACCCTTAACATCAAAAAGAGGCAGATGAAGTTTCTGGGACACATAATGAGGAAGGAGGGCCTGGTGAATCTAATACTCATGTGTCAAATAGAGGGAAAGAGAGACAAAGGAAGACAATGCATGACATACCTAGCGTCCTTAAGCAAGTGGATGGCAGAACATGGTCTGGGAGAGGTGGCAGAGGGAAGGAGCATGCTGAGAACTGCAAGGGATAGAGGGAGGTGGAGAGCCATGATGGCATGCATCCTGAAAGGACATGGCACATAATAAGAAAGAAAAAGAATCTTCTTTAAATCACTTTTTTGTGACATTCTCAAAGTCTGTTTTTTTCTTATTCTTATTTTGCCCATGTTTTCAATTTCTCTTTGAGTGATCAATAATCTCTTTTCATTTTTTTTTATAGGTTCGCCTATTGTCCAGTTCACACTCCTCCCATGTTTAGATTAGATGTTTATTCCTTGTTCCCTGTTTAAGAATGGGTTTCTGGTTCCTTTTAAAATATACTTCAACACTATTCTTCTAATGTCTTCACCTAAACACTGATATTTTATCTACTATATATGCTTTTTTCACAAAAAAAGATAGCTTTGCTTATCGTCCAGTTTCCACTCCACCTGGCCTTTTCAACAGAAGTATAATTTTATTCATTACTTCTTGTTTAGGATTGGGTTCCCAGTTCCTTTTTAAAGTCTTCTTATTCACTTTCCCTCTCAGTAGCCTCCTGCGTCTTAGTGGCATTACTGCCTTGCATGGGGTGAATTGAATAAAAACAAAAAATTTTACAAAGTTGTCTTCCTATCACTCAATAACTTTACAACATCTTTTTTCTCATGACCCATGGCAATCTTTATATGTCTAAAATTGAAAAATAATTATATTATATATTTACAATATGATTAAAATCCCTTGAGCTAGATAATAAAATCTCACACCACCAAATTATTGTAAATATATCTAATAAAAATAATTAAGCTGAAATTCACATGCGATATTGGTCCTTTATCTTGAGAATTTTACCAGCACAATTTGGCGAATATCAATTTTATTATTTTGTTGTTTTATGAAAACATTAATTTGCATAATAAAATCTGACAGTTTATTTTAAGCAGGCATGATCAGAATAATACAAAAGTTCTCAACCTTTTCAAGTTGTATAATGTTAGCAAAATCTTTATTGGCTGTGTATGCATAAGAATTGGTTGAAGAAAAACGATCATTCTATTTTCCTTTGGTGAGAAAACAGCATTGAATATAAAAATATACATTTAGCACAATTTACTTAAATTATGTGCAGGAGAAGACAATAAATGAAATTTAATGCCATGCAGCAGTAGGTGCAAGCAGGTGTTGGAAATAGCTTGTAAAGTTTTTAAAAGATGATCTGAAAGACCTCAGATCTTAAAAACTAGTGATGGCTTGATTGTTTATCTGTTTGCATATCAACACCAGTAGATCATTTAAGGCTGCATTTTTTTTTTATTCAGGAATGTTTCAAAACGTTTCAAGTGGTTATGAGGTTAAAAGCTTGTGAAGTGGAAGGAAAGTTTTTTCAGATAAATTAGAAGTGAGTCCATTAATTATGTTGTTCAGAAGCTTGAGAAAAATGTTTGGAGATGGAAAAATAGAATTTGTATGAAACTGAAGAAATGTCAGTCAAGATTAAAGAATTATTTTTGTATTCTTGCTTAACATAGAAAAATGGATTCATTACAAGAATCAAAAATGAAGAAGAGAGCAGCAAGATTCAAGACAGCCTTCAATATAATAAAAATTGAATCTATAAGGAGAGAAAATAGTTTTTTTTCTATATCTGATGGAATTACAGGAATCTATACAAAATGTTATTACACAATGCTACAGTGAGCAATTGATATGTCTAAATGACGGATTGGAAAAGAAAAAAATCCCCCACCAGGTAAAGAATTCCCTTGGTAGGTTTTACTGCATGAAAATGCAGCAAGCAATCATGGAAGTGGGATGGGAAGTTCTTCTACATATTCTCTAGAACTGTCACCTTCAAAAAATCAATTGTTTTACTTCATGAAACCCTCCTTGACTGGTCAGTGGTTCTAACAAAGTGAAGTGATGAAAAAGTTCCTTAAAGAATCCACCAATTCAAAAGCAATATTGTTCTTTCATGATAGGACACACACATTTTCTGAAAGGTTCGCTGAAGCCATAAAAGTGAGATAAAATGTTTTGATAACTGAATCATGTGGCCAGGAATTTATATAAAAGATTTTGTTCTAAACATACTGGAAACTTTTGCATCAACATTATAGAAGAGAGAAAAAATTGTTGCTAACGGAAGATATAGATTGAAGAGACTACATACTTTACAAAAAAGACACTGGAAGGTAAAAAATAAATAAAAACTGAACAATATAACAAATATATTATTGTATATACTTTTGTTTATTGTCTACATCTTTGTTAGTATAATATTTTGGTTGAAATATTTTTTGGTTATTCTTCAGGTAAATGTATTCAATCTTTCAGATTCATTTTGTACTTTTCTATCTACTCTTTGACCTTTTCAACTTGAACAAACTAATCCAATAGAATCATATGACTGGGTGTTAAGGTTGTGTGTTAGTAGTAAGAATAAGGAAGCAATATATCTTCTGGATGATGCTGTTATAGTGTATGTTGATAGGTTCCAGTGTATAAGTGATTTGACTCTTGGACTGGTTTAGTTGAGTCAAAAAAGAATTACTAAGTGAATTAAAATGTCCACATACAATAACAACGGAACAATGGTTGAAGAATATACAGTACTGTACAAAAGTAAGTTAACCCCCTGAGATAACATTTAAAATAATTGTCTCTTTTTTACAGATAATCAACAAATCATAATTAAACTATATGTTCATTAAGAAAAACCTTTATAAAATCAATTGCAACCACTTTCAAAGATTTTTATCAAGCTGGAGCAAAAATATGAATTGAAAATTAAAATGTGCAAAAGTAAGTGCACCCTTATATTTACACTCTGTATTTTTGTTTTACATGGTTGCCAGCGCAAATAAGTTTTTGTGCACATGTAAAAATAAAAATGACACATGTTCAGTTCTTTGGTAAAGTGTCAATACTGCAGTCAAACAATATAACTCATTGTGTATGCAAAAGTATGTAGTTAGTGACTAAATTTAAAAAAATAGATATTCAAAGATCAAAAGAACTTCCTGAAGCTTTAAAAAATAACATAGTTGAAGCCTATAATTATGGAGAAGGCTATCAGAACTATTTGGAGTGCACTTCTCCAATGTGCAACAAATTATTTATAAATGGAAGGCCTTTGGCATGATGGCATCATAATCAAGAAGTGGCCGTCTGCAAAAAATAACAGCAAGAGAAAATAGACATCTAGTTCAGCAAGCCGAGGCAAATTCTGCTGTGACCTTTGCGGTTCTTCAATGTTCACTGGCCAATGTTGGAATCAATGTGCATATATCTACAGTGCAAAGAAATCTGAACAATGCTGATCTTCATGAAAATAAAATCTTCTAAAATAGCACAAGCATGCTTGCCTCAACTATGCAAAAGCTCATATTAATGAGCAAGAAACATTCTGGCAAAAGGTTTTATTGTCAGATGAGAACAAACTAGAGTTTTTTGGGAGGAATGATAGGTGGTATATCTGATATGGCTTTTGAAGAGAAGAATTTGATACCAACCATTAAACATGATGGTGACAGCATTATGATTTGGGGGTGTTTTGCTGCAGCTGGAACAGGCAAAATGGTATGCACTGACGACACAATGAATTTTGGAAGATACCAAGCAATTTTGAATGAAAGTGTCATGTCTTCAGATCAAAAGTTGGGTTTAGGTTGGGGCTGGAACTTCCAACAGGACAACGATCTGAATCATCAAAGCAAATACACAAAAGAATGGGTTTGTAAAAGGGAAATTTAAAGTCTTGGAATGGCCTAGGCAAAGTCCCAATTGAAAATCTGTGATTCAAGTGAAAGAAGGCAGTGCATGCAAGAAACTCAGGTAATATCAAGCAATTGTGGGTGTTTTCCCAAGAAGAATGGTCAAAATTGGTCCTCACTAATACCAGAAACTTCTTAAAAATTATAGAAATGGACTGGTCAACACCGTGACTTCAAACAGAGGAGTAACCAAATATTAAATCTAAGGGTTTACTTACTCAATTTTAAATTATTGTTTTTATTCCAGCTTCATAAAAATTTTTGAAAGTGGTTGTAATTGATTTAATAAAGGATTTTCTTAATGAATATATAGTTTAAGTGAGATTTATTGATCACCTGGAAAAAAGAGACAATTTTTTAAAATATTATCTTAGGGGTTAACTTACTTTTGTACAGTACTGTATAAATTCGAACAATAAATATAAAGACAATAATTGGAAGAATAATGAAATGGAATAATGAAAATACTTCATCTCAGAATTTCAAAAAGAGGTGACAAATATATCAGCCATATATTTTATTAAAATCAATAAAGCCAGAAATCAATAAAAAAAATAAAAATAAATAAATGAAGTGCTGCCCAATATTTTGAAAAGATTGCTCAATCTGTTCATTTGTCAAGTAAATCAATGTTTGCTGTGTTTTGCTGAACATTTTACACGTTCCTCAAACTCACATCCTCTGAGAATAAAGAAACATATTCTCTATTTCCATTCTGAATAATATCCTCATCTTTGTTGTTGTTATCATGACATTTTGCTCATTGTGTCTTTCAGGCTTCTTCAGCTGTCTGTCAATCGAGATAATCTTCAGGGAATTTTGAACTGAACCCTTTATTTAATTTATGAAGGTAGAGTGTTCTCATTTCCCTATCTTAGGAATATTTTGATTTTATTTAACACTTCTCAGTTATTGATCACCAAGTTTCCCCGGGACAAAGTCTATACTACCTGAACCAGGGATTGAACTTACTATTTACACTATTTACATCATTCAGACTGTTGTCCTCATCTTTATTACCATATTCCCAATATTTCCTTGGACACATGGCCCAGTGGATTAAAGTAATCCAAAAAGTGACTTGACCAAAGAATTGTGAGTTCAATACCTGACCACAGCAGAGAAAAGAAAAACTTGGAGAGTTGTGTTACTAAAGAGAATTAACTGAAACTGAGATATCCAAAAAAAAAAGGCATGGCATGTGGAATTAAAACAATCTACCCCCATGGATTAAATAAAGAGTTTGGTTTGAAATTTCAGCATATATCACCTGAAGAAGTCTGGAGAATACAACGGCCAAAACATTGTGAATATGGCAATAAAGATGAGGACAACAGTCTGAATGATGTAAATAGTGCAATATCTCATCTCAGAAATATAGACAGATATTACAATTACTATATCACCAAATTCATAAACAAATGATTTAATCCACCTTGAACTTGGAGCCTTAAGACAATACATTAAATTCAATTCCCACCCTCCATAAGTGCAAAATCATCACTGGCAACCCATATACATACCAACAGGAGATGATCAGCATCAAATGCACCCTTCAGAATAACAAATACCCTTCAAAAATAGCATCAGTTTCTGCAGGCAGATGAGTTGGAGATGAAAATTGGCAAACTGCCACAGTCTGTCTCTCTTACATCAAGGGCTTCTTGGAAAGGATTCAAAAACATTGAGGTCCATACAACAGCAGGACAATATTCAGAAGCAGCTTTAATTTATGGAGAAATCTGCCAAGTCAAAGAGAAAATGACTAAGAACTGTATGTATGCCATCTCTTACAGGTGTGAAAAAGAATACAAACTTGAATCTTTCCACCCTCTCAAAGTAAAACTGGAGAAACACTGAAAGAACATATTTAGGGATGAGACAGTAGAATTGGGTATAATTCATCATGTATAGAAGGAAAAGGATGGTTACTAACCACTGAAGAATGAATTAAAAATATTAGACAGACCATGGGAGAATCAGACATATGGTAGATTCATGCATATGTTAGGCTCTAAGCTTAGCATAGAAATAAATACTGTATGGAAGACATTAAAAAATAAAGAGAGGTGACAGCAAGGCTATAGCAGCAGCTATAAGAAAAAGAAAACGGCAATGAATTAGGTCAAGCATGCAGTAAAGAACATTAACTTTAAGGCTCCAAGTTCATGATTGTCAACAGGACACCTGCCTCATGGATTAAAATTCTTTATGAATTTGGTGACTGTAGAACAATTACGTTGTCAAAAATAAGCACTCAGTTGTTGAACAAGCTGAGAAAAGAATAATCCACCTTGAGAAAGAGAGCTATTTATGGTGCCATGGAGCATCTCATTGTGCTCAAGTGGGATAGTCCATTGCTTGGGCTGTGATTGGCTGCTGGTACATGAGTGGAGGTATTTCTGAGTAAATAGCTTGATTCATCAGTTTGCAGGGTTTGTATTGAGTTTTTCCTCTCTGTGAGGCCCACATGAAGGCGCTCGAGCAAGCGCTATCCTCCATTTTATGGAGGGGACGCGTGAACAGGGTCGACAGACAAGTCTGCACTAAACATCCGTGTCATGGGGGGCTGGGAATGCCACACTTGAAGAGTCACATCCGGGCCTCTCAGTTGGCTTTCCTACGCCGTGCATTGACTAGAGGAGATCCAATTCTGGAGGGGATTGTTAGGGACACGTTCCCTAGCCTTACCATCAGTCCCCCCATCTCAAGGGTTGAGCGCCGTCGTAAACCCCGGGATCAATCGCTTTTCCTCTGCGAGTGTCGGTCAGCCTTGAAGGCTATTCTGTGGTCCAGTGACCTTTCACGGCCTAGGAAGGTCTTCTATCAGGGATTAGTGGAGGGTCGCGCGAAGGATTCCCTACGTTATACGCTCTGCTTTTCGGAGGAGTATCGCTCCTACTGGTCTTGGGCGAATCTGATTAGCTAGGTATAGGATAGGAAGTTATGACCAGCTTTTACCCCTCCCCTTTTTCGGCCTTGTGCCACAATTTGTACTTTTGTGCAAATAAATATTGGGTTTGTATTGAGTTACAACCTGCTTTATTTTTGTCTGCCAGCTGGGACCCTTACACCGGTAAATGTTGTTATTCTACACCCCCCCCCCCATCGCGTGTGGGTAGTGGCCTTTGGGGAGGGATGAGCTCCTTTAAACCTGGCTAGTTGTGCGGAAGTAGTCTGGACAATGCCCCGGGGGGGGGGGAGCTTGTCCGTGTTATTGTAGACTGCTGAGCGGTGTTTGATGATATATCAGACAGGTCATGCTCACACGAGGAGCATGTAAAGTTACAGTCAATGGCTACAGCTGTGATTGGCTGCTGGTACACGAGTGGAGGTATTTCTGTATAAATACCAGCTTGATTCATCAGTCAGTTTGCAGGGTTTGTATTGAGTTACAACCTGCTTTATTTTTGTCTGCCAGCTGGACGCTAGCTGGGACTCTTACGCCGGTAAGTATTGTTATTCTACAGGTGACATAATAATTGTGAGTTCAATCCCTGGTTTTCCCCCCTCAGTGGAAACAGGATGTGCAATTACTGAACAGTACTAAATAAGAACAAGACAAGATAATATCCCAAACTGAGAACAATCTAGCCACAGAGATTAAATAAAGGATTCAGTTCAAAATTCCCTAAAGGTTACCCAGATCAACAGACACCTGAAGAAGCCCAGAGAGCACAACAGCCAAAACCTTGTGCTAACAACAATGAAGATGGGGCATTAGTCCCAATGTAAATAATGGTAACTCCTCATTTCAGAAATTCAAATAGAAAACTTATTGTCCATCATTTTCCATATTAAAAGTTCAATAAAACTTTAGATACTCTCTTGAAACTAATTTACCTGACCTTGGTGGGGATTGATATATTTTCCACCCTGCAGCCTCTTTCCCACAAATGCAACATTGCAAGCTTATCTCTATCATTACTTCCATGACAAATGCTCAGATGAGCCACCTATTCAGACATTTACAGCTCAGACCTGCTTGCTACATCCACAGAGTTGAATCACTCTCGTTCTCTCTATATTCTTTTGGTAAGAAGGAGGTTATACTCACAGTTTCTCCACACAAACTGCCATTTTGTGGAATGGACTCCAGCATGGATGCTTCCCTGAACATTATAATTTTAACCTTTTCAAATCTAGAATCAATCATTATCTATCCTACATATCGCCATAGTCTTAATTTCCTACTCCCTCTTCTTATGTTTTATTACACACCTCATTCACTAGCCCTCTAGTTTGAGTGACTCTTAAGCCTTATATTGGGTGAATATTAGTAAAAAAAAAATTAATTAATTTTAGAATTTCAAATACAAGAAGGTTGAAGAATATATATGAACTAAAACAATAAAAATGATGACAACAGTCCAAATAATCTGTGGAATAATAAAAATGGTTCATTGCAAAACTTCAGAAAACAACTGCGGAAAACCAAATACCAAAAGCCCTGGAGTCCTTTCACCTGACAAGCAATGTTCACAATTTTCAAGTGACAGTCTCAAGAAGTGACAAGAGAAGAAAATGTCAGAAGCAAATTATCACAAAACCTTTTGAAGGAAACGTTTTTTAAAAATAAAAACTATATTAGATTAAATAAATCCCCAGAGTTTACAATCTACTTAGAAAGTAGTTGAGAGTTCACAATTGTTGTCTGCTCTTTGTTTATGACTGTTGCATTGTGATTTAGCAAACCAGATACGTTTAGTGAAAACTTAAAGCACAATTTTTGCCATTATTTGGTCATTATATCTTCGTAACTATTCAATTCAAATTTTAGATATAAGCACAAAACATCAGTTGTCTCATGTCTGTGCCTTGGTGTTTGTAACAACTTTATCCTTCAGTACAATTGACACTTATCTCCAGGACAGTTTGCTAATATAGAGACTATTAAATGTGGCAAGTACTCAAATGATTGGGCCTAGTCAAGGTTGACTATGAGTGTAACAGCTTGTTTCTACTACCATTGCACATAGTTTTTATGGTAGAGTATTTTGTTATATTCTCTTATATACACTCTTCTCTGTCAACTCTCATAGCATGCCAGTAACAAGTTGTTTTGTTAAGATATCACTTGATGGGAAAAAGCACAGGGAGATATAGATTCCTGCTTTTCTTAAGAGCATTTCTGCAAAAAGAATGTAAACAACCTCTGGCAGAATAAAATTCAGTTTATTTTCCATGTCAATAAGTGCTGTCTTTTTGCATATGCATTGTCCCTTCAGGACGTGAGCTGTCATGGTTCTCCACAAATTCCTGTCATTTGTAGCTTTTAGCAGTTTCTGTCTTTTGTTATCTCTCCTAATCCCTGTTCTACCAACCATTTATACAATTTTGTTAGGTAGGTTATTCACTGCTGTCCCTTCTGCCTTCAACCTGTCCTGTGAGTATCAAATTTTCTGAGCCCTATTTCCTCATTATGAGCCCTAGAAATTTCAACTATCTCTTTCTAAGTATAAGTGTCCTTTTTGTTTCCATTTTCTCCAAAGTTTTGTCAGGTTATATTGTTTTCCTCTATTTATCACGATTTCAATCTTTTCTGTGAGTATTAAATTTTCCAAACTTTCTTTCCTCATCATATGCTCTAGAAATTTCAACTTTCTCTTTCTGGTGTTAATTATAAGTGTCCTTTTGTTTCTATTTTCTCTAAAACTTCATCATTGCTCACATGAACAGTCTATGATATTCTCAGCATGTTTCTATAGAAAGACATTTCTATTGCCACAAGTCTCTTCTTCATCTGTGAAGAGATTGTCTGACACTCACTGCCATATAGGAAGACCAATATTACATAATAGCCTAGAACTCTTTTCTTTGTTTCTAACAAAGTTATTTCTGTTTCTTAATACTCTGCTTAACTTTTGGAAGGCATCTTTTGCTATTCCAATGCACCTTCAAATTTAAGTGTCACATTTTCCTATATATATTTAAATTTTGTACATGCTTAATTTTGGTGTCTCAAAACTGCAGTTCCCATCTTGAGTTGTTTCTTTTGTTAATAATCATCCTTCACTACTTGTCCAAATTCTTCCAAGCTTACTGGAACAAATTTCCCAGTTTCTAACCCACTCTAATTTGGAAGCAAGGAAAAAAAATTGTTTATCAGTATCCTTCTGTAGAACCACATTTTTGTTGTCTCAAGTCTGTTCTTCATCTGTGAGAAGATTGTCCAGTCTTCACTGCCATCTTGGAGGACTGATATCATGCAATCGTCCAGCACTCTTTTCTTTGTTGCTCACCAAAGTTTTATAGAACTCTCCCTATCTCCATTAAGCATAACTTCTTGAAATATTATGTCTTCACACTTTCCTAACATTTGAGAGCAGTAGATTTTTAAAGACACAACACTTTCTACTTTTGATGTTTTATAAAAAGATAGGATATTAGCAGAAAGAGATGTGGACAATATATTATTTCAATTTGTTACAAATATTTTTTGGGGTCTGTCTATATTTCTGAGTATTTACATTAGTCGAACTATTGTCCTCGTCTTTGTCGCCATATTTGTCACAACGTTTCGGCCGTTGTACGCTCCGGCCTTCTTCAGGTGGTTGGAATTTCGAACTGAACCCTTTATTTCGATCACTGGGGTAGACTGTTCTAGTTCCACGAGCCATGTTTGATGGATGTCAGTTATCAGTTATCTCCTGCTAATTTACCCTCTGAAAGTTCTCCACTGCCTTAACCGGGTATTGAACTCACACTCTTTGGGTCTGTCACTGGATCTAACCAACGCCTTTATCCACTGTGCCATGTGTCCTTGAAGAAGGCCGGAGCGTACAACGGCCGAAACGTTGTGACAAATATGGCGACAAAGATGAGGACAATAGTCCGACTAATGTAAATACTGTAAATATTTTTTGTTTTTTTGTTTTTTTTTGTTTTTTCACCTCAAGCAAGGCAGTAATGCCACTAGTACATAGGGGATTACAGAGAGTGAAAGTAAGAGAAAAGTCTGATAATAAGGAAGAATTTGAAAGGACAACAGATGGATAGTATTCAAGATGGCGATTGATGCAGCATTTAGATTTTTGAAGATTGTATTTATCAGGGAAGCAAGTAAACAGATGGGAATTTCAACAGTATGGGAAAAGAAACTGTTGGAGAGGTAGTGGTTGCATTTAACTATTTCAACAGTAAAAGGGTGGGACCTAGATACCAATCTAGTAGCACACTTAAATTCATGTAGTTAGGGCACCAGGGAAAAAAGTTCTTCAGAGCAGTTACCATAAAATTATTTCTAGAAAAAATAGAGAGATGTCATGAGTTATTAAAATACTGCATTTTATTCTCTGCAGAAATCTCTAGACTTAAAAAGTAGTATACTAATTTCTAGTAATGGGGTTAAAAGTTACTATTATGTCAGCCACAAGCAGCCCCATGGGATAGAGAGAGAAAGAGTATAAGAGAGAAAAAGAATAGTAGAACAGTTAATATCATAGATATAAACAGAGATACTCATGAAAGAGAGAGAAGTAGAAACAGATCAGTACAGATAGGGTCGAGAGAGAGAAGCTGTTAAATATGAAGAGATGGGTGCTAGACAACTCAAAACTGCCGACTCAACACCAGGACAACTCAAGACCAAGACAACTCAGCACCAGAGAAACATAACATTTTTATAACCAAATAAAAGTAATTTATTAAGAATTAAAACCTTAATTAGTGAATATTTTCACTTTATTAAAAAAATAAATTACTCTATGATTTTCTTTATTAAAAATAATTTTAAAAAATATTCACTAATTAAGGTTTTAATCTTTAATAAATTACTTTTATTCGGTTATAAAAAAAAACTTGTTTTCTGTTGATGAGTTGTCTCAGTCCTGAGTTGTTCAGGTGTCCCTTCCAGAAGAGATTGGCTCTGATAAGATAGACAATTACAGTTGTATATATAAACAGATAATTATAAAGAGATATGAACAAAATAAGAAATGATAGATATGAATAAAATTGCAAAATGCATGTGTGTATGTGTGTGTGTTTGACTACTTTTCAGTCTATTTTGATCTCAATATCTGCATATCTGTCAGTTTGTTTCTCTCTCTCTCTCTGTGTATATGTAGATATGAAGAGAGAGAGAGAGATCAAAATAAACTGAAAGAGAGGTAGATAGAGAGATATAAGAGATATGAACAAAATAAGAGAGCATTAGTGATGAAAAAAGAAAGAATGCGTGTGTGCGTGTGTGAACAAACTTCGAAAGAGAAAGATATGAACAAGTGCAGTGAGAGAAATATCTCTAAAAAAAGAGAGAGAGAGAGAAATGTGAAGAACAAAGAGAGAGACTGGGACAGACAAACATTGATAGGATCAGAATGAAGTAGATGAGAAAGGAAGAGTGAGAGGGAGATGAATAGATATATATATATATATATATAAATACAGACGGACATAGACATGAACAACATAAAAACATACCACATTTTAAACAGACAAGGATAGACCGGGGGGGGGGGCGAGGGAACGAGTAGAAAAAGAGATGAGAAGAGGAATTATAAGTCCACACAACGATGCAAATCAAAATACCACACTCCTTCCTTTCTTCCTCAATTTCTACCATTTTCTTCTTTCATGCTTTACTATTGACCAAATTAAATTATTCTCACCACTTTCCCTGGCAGCAAGGAATATTTTATGAAAATAAAATATTTACTCAGCATTGTCATTGATTTCCGGATTTAACCAAAATTATTTTTTTGCAGTTATTACAATTCCTGAGTTGTCTGACTTTCTGAAAAATTCTTCATTGTATTATTATTATTTAGTTTCAAACTAAGTCAAATTTCAATCAAATTTAAATCCTCTTAAATATTAACTTATTGCAACTCTGGTCAATTATTATTACAAAAATTATTTTCTTTATTTTAACACCCCCCCATTATTTTTTTTAATTATTTATAATACTGAAGTGAAGAGAGGAAAGGGCAGATACTGTTGAATGCTGGTAGACATGGAAGTGAAGATAGTGTCAGCACAGACCATATCACAACAGTGATAGTAATAAGAGGAAAAGACAGAGACTCTACAGCACCAATAGTGGTGAGGGTGCTGTTAACGCTTCCATTGATTATTCTAACTCGGACTATCATGTAACAATGTGAGACGTATACTTTTGTCATTGTCCGTAATACCACGTTCGTCATTTTTAGTTATCCATATTTCAACAGTCCCCTAAAATGATCATAAATTTAAGCAAAATTTCATCACATATGAGTAAGGAAAGGTGACCTAGCATTCACTTGACCTTTGAAAAGAGTTGACAACTAATATCCATCTCACTGTAAATTAATGTACATTTCATTGTATTTTAAGTAAAAAGTAATAACTATTTTTTTTTTTTAAATACATAAATCATTATGTCAATTTAACATAACTAATTTTCACAGAATCGTATATTTCTATAACTATTTTTTGGAAGAGGCTTAATTACAGAACTTAAATTTTTCTATTGACAGATATTAATCACATCATCAAAATTAACTTTGGATAACAAAAATTGGCAATAATATCTGAAACCTGTTTTAAGTAAGCCAAAGTAATTTTTACATTTTTAAGTCAAATGGTGAGATTAATCATTTCCGTACAGGAAACATTTGCCATTAATTGGCCAAACTGTTAGCATTACTGTCAGTTGAAATTTATCAAATCTTTCTCTTAAGTTTTTCAGTAAAACAGATTTCTCACATCAACTGTTGTTGCTCTTTCTAGTACTGATAGGAGTTTCCTTCCAAACCTTTTGTTTAAGACAGTGTGGAAATGAACATCTTGATTAAATCATTATTTTCCTTTCGGTTACATGTGCTACCCATTTTAGTTATTGTTGTTGTTAAAAGTGTTCGAGTGAAGTGGGTTTTTGTTATTTGCTAAAGTGCTTTCTTTGGGATTCTGTATTGACACAATCTGATGAAGAATTCTCTTAAGACCTAGAGGTTTTGTTCATTTGAAGCCATTTTGAATCATTGATCTGACAAAATGCTTTCTTAGAGCTGATACTTTAGACATTTCTGAATGAGTTGATCTGCATGCATGACATCCATGAGTCTAGATCTGACGAGGATATTAAGAACATGACTCAAGTTCTTAAATTAATATTATTGAAGTATATGATTTTCTTGTACATAAAAACAAAATTAATACTGCAATGATATTTGAAATATTGCTATAGGTTTTAAAAATGTTACAATTAGTTTTTATTTAACCTTTAGCACTTTGCATTATCAATATTTCTTTCCTTTCTACTGCCTTCTTTTTCAATTGCAGTATGCTTATTGTTAATTTCACTGAAAGTTGTTTTCTGTTGCCATAGCAGGATATGACAACACAACTATGAAATTCAAACACACTATTGTTCAGGGATCAGAATCACTTTCAGTGGCAGGATAAACTTTTTGTACAGTAAATGAAGTTTCATACAGAGCGATAAAGGTTAATAATAGAAAACCAATACCCTATTTTATTGATCCCCCACTTCATGTACAGATTTCTGAAGATAATTATGAATCTGCTTCAAGTATGAAAAAGTTAATCTCTCTTGATATCAGTTTATGCATACATATTTTGTGTTTATGACTGCGGAATATAAAAGACATATCAGATTTACTTAGATATTAAGCAAAAAGAATGTGATATGCTTTATGCATTACATTAGCTATATAGAGATAATAAACATATAAATCGGTCTATGCATGCTTACATATGAATGTGTGTACAAGTTTACAACATTTTTAATGAAATTTTTTTTTTCTTCTGCTAAATTCATAGCCTTATTATTCTGTCATCAACATTCTGGCTTTCTCTGACCTTACATCACATTTTAGTGAAAAATTTATATTTCATTATAAAATAATTCTTTCAAGGAGTTTTGCAAGTGTAAGAATTTTTTTAATCATTTCACCTCGGCAAGGCAATAAATCCAATATGACACTAGGGGTTACTGAGTGCAAGAAAAAAAGGATAAAAGGAAAACATCATTAAAGAGAGAAAACAGTAAAAGAATAGGAATTAAGAAGACAAAAGATATCAATTGGCATTGATCTTCAAAAAATTAAATGCAAAGTTAAGTGAAAAATGAGATGACAGAAGAGCTTCCCATAAGCGAGAAGTGTGAGAAAAGAAACTGTTAGCATAGAACTTATGGTTATATCTAGTCATTTCAACTGTAAAATCAGGAGATGCTGCCACCAATCCAGTAGTATATTTCAATTCATAAAGTTTAGTTACCAAAGACAAAAGTTCATCAGAACAATTACCATGAAAATATTTATAGCAAATACAGAGAGAAGCCATTTTACAGCAGTGGGAAAATAACTGAAACTGTGATGCCAGGTCAGGACCAACAACATTGCAGATTCTTTATTGGATTTTATCAAGAATCTCTAAATATATAGCAAAAGAACCAAAACAGACGTGGCAGCAATATTCAATGCATGGTTGAGTGATAGACTTATAAATGTCTAGGATAGATTCTGGCAAGAAAAAAAATTGTCTTGAATGACAACCGATTCAATATAATCTTTCCACTTCAAGTCAGCAGAACAAAAATGGTTCTCATACAATTAAAAGAGAACAGTGTTGTTTTGGAGGTGTTTCTCATAGTAATAAAAATGACCTCAACTGCATATGCAATTTTCATTATATATGGAACTAGTTTAAATAGACATGACTAACAACTTACTCTATCCAAGACAGTGAAAGTATAGCTACATTCATTTTATTTGAGATGATTCACAATTCACTTGACCTAAGACTTCTTTCAAAACTAGAAAAGAGTGAAAAGTCTCTTTGGTTGTTGGTTTTTTTTTAACAATTTCATTTGACATGATAAAATTTGAGCTACCATTATTTTTTCCTGTTACTGGAGATTCCACTTAGATGTGACTTTGTCAGAAACCTTTTGAGATGGTAGAATTTGAGCTGCTATTGTTCCTCCTTTATTTTGGATTGCAAATACAAGTGACTAGTAGAGGATATTTAGCCATTTTGCTAGTATTATCCTAAGAAACTGTTATGAGGACTATTAAGGATGCAGCTTCAGGCAATTTAAAAATTCCACCCACCCTAGCTTAACAGATTCTCAAAAACTTTCAGGAAACCAAGAAAGAAAGGCAGAGTTGCATCCCCTGGTTGCCCTTACATTGTTGAGTTCTTCATTTCAAAATAGTGGCAAATTCTCATAAGTACAATTTCCTCCTTTTCTTTCTTTTTTTTAGTTTGGTTGTTGTGGACAGTTAAAGTCACTATAACAAAATGAGATGGTTTTACTTACACCTTTTCTCTTATATGCCATATGCTTTCAGGACTGGATGATCATAGCTCTCCACAACTTTTGTTCGTCAAAATAACATTTTTCCCCCTTTAGCATCCACCCCTCTGCCCTTATGTATAGACACATAGTAGTATTATGGATAACAACAGATGAGAAATCGGAAAGCCATGTTCGAATTCCAATCAAGTTCATTACATTCACTTCTGCACAAAGCCATCTCACATTTAAGAGATTTCTGAACAAGTTTGGCACTATGCATGGCATCCATATGAACATGACTAGTTTTTATGTTAATGTTTTGGTTTAGTCACAAGTTACAATGTTTGGTGAAACTACTCCTAGCACAGCCTATTCTATTGTTAAATGTTGATAGAAAACAAACAGAATGAGATAGGCAAGTATGAACAGATAGTCAGTCAGAGTTCGATAAATAAATATACTGAGATGAGAACAAATTAAGACACATGAATCTGATTAGCATAGTTATCTATGCTAGTCTGAACAGACTAATCTAAATAGAAACAGTCATACATGAAAAATGTCTGAGAAAAACTAAAAGAAATGTGTGTATCTATAGAGATAGATATAGATGACTGGGAGATTAAGAGACGAGGCAGGAAAGGGGCTTGTCCCATTTCTTTTGTTTACGGCAAATACTTTAGTCATGATTTTTAGTTTGCTCATTTTATGTATAGTCTGCAAAAGGAGTAGTGACACATGGTCTGAAGATCACATGATGTGTGAAACTGATAGTCGCCATCAGTATTGATTTCTATGACCACACTGTTTATATCCACAAATGCTCTATCTTCAATATTAATCACTCTTCTCAAATAATCATAGCAAATTTTAGACTCTCTATTTGCTTTTTTTTTAATAATTTCATCACAAGCAAGGCAATAGAGACACTAACACACAAGTGGTTAGTGAGTGTGAAAGAATATGAGAAATAAAAACATTATTCAGGAGAGAGAACAATAAAAGAACAAGGAATTAAGTAGACAAAGGATAATAATTGACATTGCATTTAAATTTTTGAAGATCAAAGTTGAATGGAAAGCAAGAGGCTTTATGAGCTGCATAAATTCAATCTAGCTAATGAAAAGTGTTTTTGATGCAGTGAGTATTTGAAGATGTCATAGATGGGTTGGTAGTTCTAAAAAGGTGATCTTCATTCTACAGATGCGCGTTGCTTGAGAAGAACCAAAACCCTCAATGAGAAGACTTCTTGAAAGCAATAGTCGAAGATCAACATGAAAGCCTCAGAGAAGCTCTGCCTACAATTATCTTAAGCAGATCAGAAAGGCATTCAAAGACAGGATATGGATCTTCTATGACTTGACACATGAGCCTAATGCTTTGTGTTCAACAATTTAAAAAACTTTAAAAAAAAAGAATTCCTTTTCTGAATCGGATTACAACCAGAGATTAAGAACAAGTTGTATTTTTTTGTCAACAATAAGCATAAAAAAACAAAAACAATGGATACCTCCTGAGGAAAGCAATGCTTAAAGCAAAGGTTCATAAAAAGAAATTTCTGCTGTGTAAAATTCTCACTGTAGGGATTTATTGCCAACAAAGTATGAATGAAGGTTTATGCAAAGAAATGTTTTTTTTTTAATTTTAAAATGCCAGTTTCATTTAATAAAAATGGAATCATTCTTTAATACAAAGATACAAAGCCACCCAGGTTGGTGTAAAAATAATTGCAATTTTTTGTTTTTTTTTAATCTTTGATTCTTTTAGAATAAACTATTATTTAAGAATGTTCATATAAGATATGATTTTAAAGCACAAATTTTATTCTATTGATTTCTGCTAAGGGTTTTGTTATTTACTGTTTATTCTACTCTATCAAAGTAAAGTTTAGTAAAAACAAATTATTGTATGAATTAAAAGTAGGACATAAGGTAAGAGAAACTGCTCACAAGACCAGAAAATCTTTTGGTCAGAGGATCATCAACATACATTTAAACATTTATTACAAGGATTTTGCAATAGAGACAATGCAAAGGGAACCTTCTGAAATTGATAAAAACTGATTTCAAATATGGATTCAACAACTAACAGTGCAGTGGCTAGAGTGGGGGTGAAGCATAAAAACACTTTTCCAAATCAAAGCATCAATTTATTTGATTTGTTTGTTTAATGACATATCAACTTGTTATGGTTTATTTAATGCTGAAATTTAATTTTCTTGGGAGCTTGAAAGTAATAAAAATAAGTTATTCTGCTTTCACAATTGAATACATGGTAGATGATACTCAGCTTTTGTGCATATACATGTTTATATAGACATAATTACTAGAGGCAGTGATATGCATGTTTTATGCTATAGTTTTGTTGAAGTTATATTTTGGAATACAGTTTGATTTCTTTAAGAAATTGTAGGATATTATATGGATTAATATCATGAAAGAGTTCTTTCATGTTGACTGATGCATTGTGGGTAATTTTTAAATATAAAAATGTATTGCTGGTATTTTTATTATAAAAATGTATTTTTATACTTTCATAGTGATTTTTTTGTTTTTGTTTGGGGATTCACTTTGCCTATAGTTGGGAACCAAACAAATGCTACCACCCTGGGTCAGGGTGAACCTGCAAATAACAGCAATTAAGAAGTGGTTC
The DNA here is from genome assembly GCA_964036315.1 of Acanthosepion esculentum. NCBI lineage: Eukaryota > Metazoa > Mollusca > Cephalopoda > Sepiida > Sepiidae > Acanthosepion > Acanthosepion esculentum. The sequence continues at coordinate 27,761,456 of OZ038504.1, forward strand.
CATGCTCCTCAAAACCTCCAATCTCACAATTAGAGGCCTTGCTGCCAGATGTAGTTTGTCATCCCAAATCTTCAACAAAAGATGTGGTCACTGTTTTGAGGCCAGCAAGTGAAATCATCTATTATAACTCCTTGAATTTTGGCAAAACCATTAAAGCAAAGAAGCATTGCCAGGACATTAAAAGAATTCATCAAGTACTGCAATATTTATGCCAAACATTGGTCAGTTGAAAAGGAATAATACTTCTCTAAGACAATGCCTGACCACATAACTCCCAAACGATTCTAGAGAAATTGAACAACCTCAGTGATAAAACCCAACCTTGCAAGACCTCTCTCTGCCTGATGTCTCTTTCAAACAGCTTAACAATTCCCTGCAAGAGATAATCTTTAAAAACCAAGCAGCAGTTCAAAATATTTTTAAAAACTTCATTGGTTTCAGGACTCCAGAATTTTATGCTATCCAAACAGATATGCTTATTTCATGGAGCGTTTGTTATTTCAATTAATAAACTTTTTAGTATTTCATTTTACAAATAAGTAATTGTCAATATTCATGTAAAAGGTGTTTCAGAAATACCGCTCACATAATGGTAAATGAAGACACTATTGCTATCAATGTCTTACCATTATGTGGGAGGTATTTCTGATGCAACCTGTATTATTTTGAACTGTTTTTCTCAGCTTCGATGATACAAATTTTATTATTATAGAGACAATATTCTGACCAAATATCCTCTGGTCTGTCCTTCAGGACGGTGATGGAGTGCTCATAAGAGTTTGTTATACATATGTCACTGTCATCTGGATGTCATAGGTTCAATCCCTTTATCAGGCAGTGAAGAACCAATTCAACAGGAACAAAAATAACTGATGTCACAGGCACAAAATATCACAATAATCAACAAATATCCCATTTTCAGGGTGATCGCAAGTTCACATTGAAATACGTTGAAGTGTCAAATATTTAATGGTTGTATTTATGCAAAAGACAAACTGAAGCAAGCTTCTTACTAGAGTGCTTGAAGTTTAGTGTTAACAAAAACTGAATAAACATTTTGGTCAAACCAATTTTTTGCTGCTCTTATGACAAATTCTCTCTGATCACACACATGCAAATAATACTGACATGCGAGAACAATTCTTAGTATAGATTGAGTTTTAGCCTAAAACAGATAATTTTACCCAAGGAGAAAATCTTTGCTTCTTCATGTAATGATAATTCTTCATCTTGAAAATTCAGACAGAAAAAGGAATCATTCATTAACACAGCCAAACAGAGAGTGTGTGTGTGTGAGGGGGGGGGGGGTCTTAGAATCAGGAAAAATGAGTTCCATTCAAATTCAGATCATTGAAGAAATAGTTCTGAATAACTACAATTTCCTATCAACATTTAAATATTTTTTATTAGGCAAATTAAAGACAAAATAGAAAAAATTGTGTAACGCATTTCATTTTCTAGAACAGTGGTTCCCAAACATTTTTCTCTGTGCTGCATTTTCGAAATGAAAATTTCCTCATGCCTCACTAAATTACATGTAATAAAGAGTGCATTTAAAAATCAAAAACAGAGAGAGGGTTAAAGGGAGATATCCACAGATTCAAAGTCAGAACATTATCATTGATAACTCTCTCCTCCAATTTGTGGACCCTAGTTACTATATTCTTACTACTTGATATAATGCAAAAATATCACAATCATAAGAGCTGTCAATAATTACTTATAACTATTTATACTGTGACCCATGCATGCAATTACAAGTAAACCATAATAATATTTGAAATTTTGGAATCTTATTTATTTTTGGGATATGGATTTTTTAAAACTTTCTAAATCTTTGATTGTCTTTTTATCCTCTTCTGTCGCATCTATGTGGCACACTGCACCGTTTGGGAACCAGTGCTCTAGAAGGTCTTCAGACTAATGTAATGTTTTTGTTAAGGTAATTGTAATATAATTTTTTTTTCTTCACATTTGTCTGGCTATGTAGTCTAGCCAATTTCATCCAGTTTCCTTATGCTTTTGTTTTTATCAATTTTATTATGTATGCATTGTGATAATAGAATGATTCTCTTACCCAAACCCAGGTGTCATAAGGGAATTCACGCAATACAGATGGATTCTCTCCCATTCCCTCTTCCTTCTGCAAAGTCATGCCACACTGAAATTCACACCGGCCTAACTTACATATCTGTCTGAGAGATTAATGTATATGTCACTTCCTTCAATTTTCTCACCTTCCACCAACAATGCCGATCTATTATTTAAGCTTCATCCCACAGAGAATAATTTGAGTCTTTCTCCCTCAAGATATGCTGCCATGCCAGACTTCCCTAATTCCTCCTTAGATATGGCTTTCTCCTCTTCCTCAACTCTTTTCTACTGCCTTTCTTTAGGGATTGTAGACAAGAAGGTTTCTGTAGAATAGATTTGCTTAAACATCATGGTAACACCAAGAGCAGCAAAAAGAATGAGTTTGGTAAAAAACAAGTTAAATCTATTTAAATATTATTTATCAAAAATACCACCTTCATTTTACTGCTGCCCAATGAAAAGGTATTTTTTTAATTCTACATTTAAAGAAATCTGTGTTTTTCCACAAAAAATTTGAAAGAATGTTTTAAACTTCTTTATTTCTGAATGTACTGCCATTTACAAAATACTCTAGTGATAGAACCAAATGAAAATCTGTAGGTGTTAAATTTGGTATATATGCAGGATGCAGACACCCCCCCCCCCCCCGCCAATGATCTTATTTTTTCTTCAGTTTGTTTAACACAGTATACCTTTGGTTTTTCATGATGGAGAATAACACCTTTTTCTTTTCTTCTTTTTAAAAAAACATTTCACCAAGCAAGGCAATAATGCCTCTAAGCTACAAGAGGTTACTGGGAGAGAAAGAATGAGAAAACTTTAGTAAAAAGATGGACAATAAAAGAATAGAATTTAAGAAGACAGAAGATGGCAATGGATTTTGCATTAAAATTTTTGAAGAATGTATGTGATAGGGAAGCACAAAACTGGAAGAGAGTTCCATAGGTGAGAAGTGGAAGAAAAGAAACGATTATTAAAATAGAACTTACAGTTACATTGAGATATTTCAACAGTAAAGCAATGAGACCTAGCTGCCAATCTAGTAGTACATTTAAATTTATGCAATTCAGGTACTAGTTGGATAGCTATTGAGAACAATTTATAGTAAAAACAAGAGGAAGCCACATCATAGCAATGGGAAAGTGAGTGAAGTCGAGATACCAGGTCAAGATTGATAACGTAACTTTCAGCATAATGCTTCAATTACAAAATCAAGTTGCCAGCAATAAACATCTGTAGGGACAGCCCTACTATGTTCCAGTAGATTCTAATGGACAACACTTTTTATATTCTGCCAGACACAAAGCAAAGACTTTTGTGAATGGAGTCTTGTTTTCAGTGTGATGTTCATGATAACCACTGTCTTTCATTTTCTACTGATAAGCAAAACCCATTTTTTATCACTTGTAACAAATTCAAGCAGAAATGAAAGTTGGCATTTCTGGTTAAAAGACGGAACATTGTATTCAGGTCTTAAGCAAAATCTCATGTGGAACCCAAGTTTTCCCAATGAAACTCATAAACATCACATTGTTTAATAGAAAAGATGATAAACAAAGTCTAGATGCACTTTCCCAAGTTCAAATTTGATTTTGCCTTGGTTGGTTGACTCCTAATTCATACAAGTGAAATAATAAGTAAATACATTCCAAAATCCCTAATATATTTCCTCTTGTAATTCACTACTTTCCTGACAATGTTCATGAGTTTAGTCATAAGAACAAAAAAAACAAACAAAAACAAAAATAAAAAAAAACATTAATTCAATGATGTGAGATTTGAATTAACTGACCAAAGGACAATGTTAAATGGAGAATGTGAACATCAGCTGGTAAGACAATGTTCTACATTATCCAATCAGAAACAACTGGGCAATTTCTACCACTTTCCTCATTACTCTCTTCAGTAATGCTCCATTTCTCTGTTATTTCTTTTCCCTTTTACATCTTTCAATTTTCTCCCTCTATCTACAAGCATTCTTCCCTTTCTCTTCTTTTAACCTATCATCCAGTTAACACTCCCCATGGTCTTTTGAACAGAAGTAGAGGTTTATCCCTTGTTTCCTGTTTAGGATTGGGTTTCCAGTTCCTTCTAAATTCTACTTCAACTCTATACTTCTAATGCCACCACCTAAAGTCTGAAATTTATACTATTATTCGGTTTCTAGTTCCTTTTAAATTTTTTTTTTCTTCTCTTTCACATCCAGTAGCTCCTTGTGTCATAATAGTGTTATTGCTTTGCTTGGGGTGAACTGATTTAAAAAAAAAAATTCTCTGTTTTGTTCCCAACTCTCTATCTGGTTTTAGTGTCACTCTCTCTTTTCTCTTTGTGTCATAATAGTGTTATTGCTTTGCTTGGGGTGAACTGATTTAAAAAAAAAAATTCTCTGTTTTGTTCCCAACTCTCTATCTGGTTTTAGTGTCACTCTCTCTTTTCTCTTTGTGGCTCCTCTTTCTATCTCTTCATTTATTTTCCTCTCTCCCTCTCTCTCTGGTCACTCCTGTTACTTTCCCTCCATTTCTCCTCCTATTTATCAAGCTCCACTTTTTGCATTTATTTATTTTCTTGTTGATTATGGTTTCTTTCCTCTGTCTTTCATAACGCTACCATGGTAACAATTTTTTCCTTAGATTTTTTTTTCAGTTGCTTTGAGGATGCTTATATAGAGTAAAATGTTGACAATGGAATAGAAAAAATGTTTAACGTTCAACTGGGTTTTGCAAATTTCCTCTTACATACTTTGTTTGGAGATTTCATATCAATCATTTTATCATTTATTCGTCTTTAAAGCTTCATTCATTTTTTTTTCTCTTTTCTTTTCCATCTCCTTTTAAATTTCTTACCTCCAACTCCCTCTCACTTTTTGCCTTACTCTTTCTTACTCTCCCCATTCTATTTTTGACTCTTCTTCACCCTCTTTTCATTTCTTACCTCCACCTCTTTCTCTCTTACTCACTTTCTCACTCTTACTTCTCTATTTTTTACTCTTTTCTTCATCCCCTTTTCATTTCTTACCTCCACCTCTTTCTCACTTTCTTACTCTTACTTCTCCATTTTTTTTCATTTTTTTTATCCAAAAGTTCGAAGAAACACTGACACAAACAATTCAACTCTCTTACACTATAAAAACAATAAAGAAATGACCCACAGAATAATGCAAAAGCCATTTTGAAATAAGACATAAGAATCTATGTGTTTCTGTCATGTATGCTTCTGATGACACCTGTCCTGGGCATGACAATAAACTACATCCGCGTCCTGGGTAAGATAATAAACTAAGTTCAACTGCAAGGCCTCTGATCAGGAGGTTTTGAGGAGTGTGGAACCACTTCTGAATTTCTGGTGTTCCCAGGTTCACCCTTTGTAAAAAATTATTCCCAGCAATAAATTTTTGAAGGAAAAATATTACCAGAAATAGACTTTTGAAGGAAAAAATATTACCAGAAATAGATTTTTGACAAAACAAAATATTACCAGGAAAAAAAAATTGTCAGCATTAAATAATCCATTGAGGTTGATATGCCATAAAACAAAACAAACCAATATGATCACACTGCAGAAATATCATTTTCTGTTATGTCAAAACTGACAAATAAAATTACATAATCTACTTTTCTCAAATTATTTTTAGCACAAAGATATATGAATAGAAAGATTGCAATTGCCTTATACTCATAAAATCTCTAAAATATAAATATTGCCTTACTTTTGGGATGCCATGTAAGATTTGAATTAAGTGACCAAATGCCAATGTTAAGATGTTAAATGGAGAATGTGAACTTAACCAGTAAGTCAATGTTCTAGTATAGAATTGTAAAAAAAAAAAACTATTTGACCCCTAAATTATTTTTCTTACTTTTTCCAATTAATCACTCTGAATTTCTTTATCAAATCAAAACTTTAGCTACTCAATTTCCAAAATAGAAATAATTTCAAGAGCAGTGAAAAAATGGCAGTGAAACAAAAGTGGAAAGACAAGAACAAAGATCAGCCTTTTGCATGCATTGGTCTTCTCAATCTTTCTGTATGCCTGTGAATCTTGAACATTAACCGCAGAATTACAGTAAAGAATCCAAACATTAGAAATGAAATACTACATAAGCATTCTATGCATTTCCTACATAGACCACATCAAAACTGATGCACCATTAAACAAGCTAGCCATTAGAAGACTTCTTAACCACCATCAAGAAGAGAAAATTAAAATGGTATGGACATGTAATAAAAACCAATTATCTTTCCACTGCCATCCTACAAGGTACCACCTTAGGCAAAAAGAGGAAGACAGAGCAGAAAATGGTCATACAAGAAACAGGCTCATTGGAAGACCTCATATCCATCATCAAGAAGAGAAAGTTGAAATGGCATGGACACATCAACAATCTTTCCACTGCCATCCTACAAGATACAACCTTAGGGAAAAGAAGAAGCAGACGGGCAAAATTGGGGGCTGACAATATCACTGAGTGAACTGGAAAATCTTTCACAGAGAATCAGACATTGGCTATCAACCAAGGTATATGGAGGGATCTGGCCAGGCACTCAGCTGCTCAATGAGCCTACAACTGCACCCAGTCATGCGGTTGATGATGATGATGATGACTCAATTAATGTCAGTCAAATTTAATACATAAATTGATAATAAAAGAGAATATTTTATTTCTATGTAAATTTTGTATATGTATTTGAGCACCAGTGAAAAAATGGATTTACCAGTAAATGAAGTCATAACAACAGCCATAATTATATCACCCCACTCTATGTTCTAAGGTTCAACATCAGTTTAGAAGGCATATATAAATTTATTTTACAAACATTCATTTTCTTTAAATCATAAGAAAAGAGCACTCAGAAGATCTAAAAAAGAAATTAAAGTTTATCAATACAAAAAAAGATATAAGAAAATTTCCAAGTGGCATTCCACTGTTTATCTATAAAAGAAATTGATGCCACATCAATGCTTGCAAGATCAGTTCTTCCAAAGAGGACTTCATTACAAGAGTTGGTTAAAATAACAAGAGAAGTTTCACTCAACCAAAAATCAAGCATAAAAAATGTTCAGACAGATCTGAAAAATGCTAGAGCATATGTATGCTTCTTAATAATTTGTAGAACACTGAAATGACACAGACGGATTTTACATAAACAAAAAAGCACTACTGAAGAAAACACATACATGGGTCAATCGAAAAGTAATGTTTGTTCTAATTTAAAAGTATTAATGAAAATTTCTAGTTTTGTTTTCTTCTTTAGAACCGATAGTGTGAGACGCCATCAAACAAGAAGTAGGCCCATTGACTATAGTGGCTACAAGTCCAAGGGAAACATTTACAGTTACTTTCTCTTTTCATACCCATAACCCTATTTCAAAAGGCCTGCCTTTCTGGGCATATGTAGAAAACAAAGAGTGATCATATAATTTCTGAAAGAAGAAAATACTGCAAACATTTACAGGTTGTCAGTGAATTTTTTTTTTTTTTTTTAATCAGATTTATCCCAAGCGAGGTAGTAAAATCACTAAGACACAAGGTGTGTGAAAGAATTGGAAAACAGAAACAATATTAATGAGTGAGAATAATAGAAGTGTAATAAAGAAGACAGTAGATAGCAACTGATATTGCATTTAAATTTTTTAAGATAAAATTGGTTGGAAAACATGGAGCTGGAAGAAAGTTCCCAAGAGGTGCGAGAAAAGAAATTGTTAGGAAAGAACTTATGGTTACATCGAGCCAATTCAAATGTAAATTGATGAGACAGCCAGTCTAGTACTGCGCTTAAATTCATAAAGTCTGGGTACCATTGTTAAGAGCTCATCCAAACAATTACAATAAACATATTTATAGAAAAGGCACAAGGGAGCAACTTTATGAAAACGTCTGAAACTGAGGACCAATAATATTGCTGATTCTTCTTTGGATTTTATCAAGAATATCTAAACAAATAGCAGGAGCACTGGACCATATGTGACAGCAATATTCTAAACATGGGCGAATGGTAGATTTATAGATATACAAGATAGATTCTGGAGAGAAAAATGTCTAGCAGTGAACCAACTTTGTTAGTGGAGTTTAAAGAGAATTCATGGGTGAAACATTCTGCTTTATCAGCAGAAAATGTTAAGACCTCAAATTGATTGAAGAGAGGAAGAATAGAAAAATTAAACTTATTTAATACACTATTACAGAGCTTACAGTAATCATGAAAGCCAAAGTTGTTAGATGCAATCCACTGCCTCATTCTCTCAGCAGACAAAGAATTACCTCCTTCAAGGACATGTTGACATTCATTACAGGTAGCCACAAATAGGCATCTGTTGTGATCAGAGTTCACGCAAGTATAACCAGAAACAATGGCTCCTAAGGGCTATCGTGATAGAACATGCTGGTGTGAACCATGGATATATTTATAGAAAGCCTTCAGTTTAATGTAAGCACAGTATATAGATGGGTCAGTCAGTAGAGCTAATTCCTAGACTGAAAGTGATCTCAATGACAGCACCTGCAGTGGTAGGTTAGCTGCTGCTGCTCTGAATGTGGATATGGTTAAACAGTTTGATGCTCTTACTAAAGCTAACAGAAGGATAGCAAATGCAAAATTTCTTCATTTTGCCTTCAGGTGAGCCATAGTCATGCCTCAAGTAGTCTCTTTCCTACACAAAGGTTTATACAAAGTACGTTTCCAGAATGTTGACAGTCTATGAAGGATTAGAGTGTAGCTGCTGTCTCAGAACCTTTGAAAATACATAATGTGCACGAAAGAGGACAGTAGTTTTTCAATAATACGGTGAAAGTGGCAACTTAAACATTGCTAAAAAGAAAAAAAAAGCCAGGAAGCTTCTAGAAAGCATGTGTATATCTATTTGTTCAAATGTAGAATAAAACAATTGAGAAGGAAGGAAGGTAATTTTGTTGAGGACTCGACTTTTATCTTCATTTTGTATGCTTTATGTACTTCTTTGTATGTTTTGTATCTCAATGAGTTGGTTAATGCCAACAAAATTTTTATTGCTGGTAATATTTTTTTTTTTTTCAAATGTATTGCTGGTAAAAAAATTTCCTTCAAAAAGCTATTTCTGGTAATATTTTTTCTTTGAAAATGTATCACTTGTAATATATTTTTATTTTCAAAAAAGTATAGCTGGTAATACTTTTTTTCAAAAATGTATTGCTGGTAATAATGTATTGCTGGTAATAAGTTTTTACAAAGTATTTCTGGTATTAAAACCTATTTTTACACTTTTATAGTGTTTTGACCCTAGTTTGGTGGTTAACTATTTACCCATAGCTGTGACCCTAACAGGTGCTACCACCCCCGGGTCAGGGTGGGCCAAGGAACACCAGCAATTAAAAGGTGGTTCCACACTCCTCAAAACCTCTTGATCAGAGACCTTGCTGTTGGATATAGTTTATCGTCTTGCCCAGGACACGGTTGTAGTTTATTGGCATACCCAGGACGGCTTTATGTACTTCTGTGATTAAATTTGTTGTAGTTAAAAGAAGGAAATTACTTTTTGACTGACCATTGTAAAAAGACTCAGCATTCACTAAAAACTCAAATGATAACTGGAATACCATTAATTGATCAGACAGAACAAAAATGCAACTCTGTGGACATAACCAGTAATGTTATGCTAAAAATCCATTCTTTCAAAAAGTCTTTTAATCTCTGTTATCCTGCTTAGCAGTGATAGGTGATTCATCTTCAAAGAAGACAACATACAGAAACACACTTTGAAAGCACCTCAGAACGATTCAAGAAAAATAATGCTATTAATAATGATCATCTCAGAATTTAAGATGACACAAAGGATATATCAGTTAAAACACTGTGAAAAACAACAATAATGACAACAGTCATGTGCAAAGTATAAAGTCTGTCCGGAATGTATGCAACTATTTTCAATATCTTGGGAACTGATTGTGTAACTTTTATATAATTTGACAACCGATAAAGAGAGGAACATATTTTTTTAATCAATTCACGCCAAGCAAGGCAATAATGCCACTAAGATGAAAGGGGCTACTGGGATTAAAAGAGAATGAAAAAACTTTAGAAGGAACCATATCAGCTGAAGGAGTGTGATAAAAACAACAAAAATGATAGTATCTATCTATATTTCTCAGATAAGGTATTATGTACACTATTTACTGTTTTATCGTCCTCATCTTTGTTGCCATATTTATCACAACATTTCAGCCATTGTATGCTGCGACCTTCTTCAGATGGTTGGAATGTCAAACTGAACCCTTTATTTCACTTGCAGGGGTAGACTGTTCCAGTTCCATGTGCCATGTCTAATGGATGTCAGTTATCAGTTATCTCCTGTTAATTTACCACTCCAAGTTCTCCACTGCCTTAACCAGGTACTGAACTCACACTGGATCTAACCGACGCCTTTATCCACTGTGCCATTTGTCCTTAAGTCTGAAAAGTTTCAATGGTAATAAAAAGACTTCATATCAGAACTTAAAAAACAAGAAAAATACTACCAGAAACAATAAACAAGGTAAATTTTGTAACCTGAAAACAACAGTATTGAAGATAATCAGGAATCAAACTACTGAATTTTACAATAAGATGGAAACTTTAACATTGTCCAAAGTTGAGAACTCAGGAACTGAAGCTAAGAGAAAGAGGAAAATGATCTTTGTGTATTAAAGTTTAGAAATATTGATAAATGGGGGAAGAAAAAAAGAAGATATAAATAAGATGGAAAGATGATGTAAAAATATGGCCTTAGGCAAGGATATTCCGGTGGCTGTTGTGGCCACAAAATCAGTCTTGAAGTGGTTGGATGTTCGTGAAAGCAGGAAGGCCATTCTCTGGCACCAACCCAGAAATATTGTCCAGTATTCAAACCAACATTCAGAAAATAAGTGGCAGCCATTCTCAATCAAGTGACCACTGAAGAGTGGTCAAGAATGAACGGGCAGTTATTTATAGTGGACAAGTGACCTCCGCCAGTTTCTGAAGGGTCATTGTGGTCAGAGGAGATGGGTGAATAGAGTGGGAGGGTCAAGGGAGCAAATAATTAGCATAATGATAAAGAAAGTTTCAAAGGAGAAAGAAAAGAAACAAACATAAAAGCAGCAACAAAAGGAATGAATGTTGCAGATGGAGAATAAATAGAAAGTGAGAGAGATTACAAAGAGAGGAGAGAAGAGAGAAGAAATGAATACAAAAAGAGAGGGAATAAATGGGGAGAGAGAGAGAATGTAAAGAGGAGATGAATATAAAGAAGGAAAAACAAATGTGTGTGTGTGTGTGTACGCATACACACATATACAGGTTTCATTGAAGACAACTGACAAGGCACTGTGATTAAGCTTTTTATTATATTTTTCTTGCATCTTACAAGTGATTTCTTTTCTGGAGTGCTTAAAAAATATCCAGACTATGTCCAGAAAAGAAATCACTTGTATGAATGCAAGAAAAATACAATGAAAAGATTAATAGCAGTGCCTTGTCAGTTATCTTCAAAGAAACATGTATAAAAGAGGGTTTGCTGCCCAAATATGCAATTATACACATACATACATATTTAAATTGTAGATATTGCATAAGATGTGCAATTGTAGTAAAATACCCCAAGTGCCCAATGTACAAGATAGAGCTTTATAAATACAATAATTAAATATTTTCTTTCATGTGTCAGCAAATCATCAGATGGTGCATGTTGGTAAATGTATTGGTAGCAGCTGCACCTGCTCATATTGGGATACTGATCTTCTCTCCCTATTTCCTTTCTCCTCGCTGGTGACAGAGATGGTTGTGAATCAAAGAGAGTTTGACGAGAAGTTATTCAAGTGAATTTGATTTTGGTAGACAACTCTGCCTAATGGAGAAGCCCACACACTTGGTCAGAAGCGCCTCTCTTGTGGCTCAAAGGGGATTGAGACAGGGGAGATCTGGTAAATCTGGTTGTAAGGCTGTCAGATGGTTTCTTTGTCAGAGTCCACCTTGGTTATTCCCACCCAACTAGAGCTGCCTTCTTCTACCAGTTTGGCCATAAATGTATTATTACCACTTATTCGTCACAGGAGGGTCAGAAACCAGAATTTAAGAAAAAAATAAAAATAAAATATATATATATATATATATATATATATATATATATATTCAAAATCATTGAATTCTTTCTGACCTATCTTAAGAACTGGTTGTACAGACTTGATATAACTTAAGCAATTTGAGGGTTCCTTAGTGCAGACACATGAACAGACTCTCACTCATGGATTTACTGCCAACAGTGAAATGCCAAAGAGTGGTGTGTGTACTACTATGTGACTTTCGGATTCACAATGAACATGCAAATAGATTAACACAATCTTGCATAAGGAATTTTAGGAAAACATCACCATCACCCAGGTCTCTCAGTCCCCCTTACAGTTTCTTTGCTCTCAGTAACTTTTGGTAAATACTGTTGAAAGTTAACAGTTTTTAGATATAGGGATTCCAGAAATTGTCTGAAGATTTATCCAGACATTTTGAATTATTTCAAAAACTAGTTGTGTGGCCATGATGTGACTTTGCAACTAATCAGAGGAAACCTTTCTGCACATATCTGAACAGACACTCTCCTCTCCTGTTAGTCAAGTGTGACTGATTTGTTTAATGGCATATCAACTCCTTATGGGTCATTTAATGCCAAAATTTCATTTTCTTGGGAGCTTTGAAGTAATAAAAATCTGATACATGTTATTCTGCTTTCACAATACAATACATGGTAGATGATCCTCAGCTTTTGTGCATATATATGTTTGTTGGTTATGTGATTTTGTTTAGCAGCATATCAACCGATATGGGTTATTTAATACCAAAATCTAAATATTTTATACATAATTTTATATTTTCAGTGTAAAATGTAGGTTTTTTAGACTTACAGATTATAGATCATAAAATGTACTGCTGGTAATTTCACTACAAAAATGTATTGTCGGTAATGTTTTCATAAAAAATACATTGCTTGTATTTTTAGTGTTGTGTTTTTTAGAGGAGTAGTAACCTTTATTGTGCAGTACATCTCATCATCGAACAAGTTGCATTATTTTCCTAGGTTCATACTAACCTAGGAAAATAATGCAACTTGTTTGATGATGAGACGATGTACACATAAGAATTTTGTGTGTGATTTTAATGTACAATAATAATATGATATTCGTAACATCTAATATATCTTATTTTCTCTTATTTTGTCTAATATATTGGGTAATATAAGTGTAAAGGTGATTACAGTGGTGTTATTTTATGTCTAGAGAGCTCTTATAATGTCAAAAACAGTATTTAGAAGGTTGTAAACAGGTTTTCTATGCTCTATGAAAATATTCAATTTATAAATAAAGAATCCTACATTAAAATCATATGCAAATAGAGAACTTTGCAAATAAATGCAAACCACTTATACAATGTATGTCCAAATATTTTCACCAGGAAACCAATATCCTATTTCAGAAATGAAATTAAAATTTTAAAGCTAACACAAAATATTGTCATCAATTGGGACACACTTTATGTTGATCTGTTCTAGCGACAAGATTAGGTGAGAAAAGGATCAAATTAATAAACACTTTAATGGCTTTGAGGATATTTAAACAGATTATTTTTCATCATTCAATCTATATTTCTGAGATGAGATATTGTAATGTTTACATTGTTGGGACTGTTGTCCTCATCTTCATTGCCATATTTAGGATGAATATGGCACGGAAGATGAAGACAATAGTCTGAAAAATGTAAATAGTTTCTCTGTCGCCATACAACATAGAAATGATGATTTTTCACTTTCTGTCTCCATTTTTTCCTTATATGGAAACAGCTAACATTACAAATCTAAATGAACTAATCAACTAAGTGCTTTTTGAAAACTTTTTGTTTCTGTTATATATAAATTTTGGTATAATCTCTGTATGAATTGTGTAAGCTACGCCATCTGATGATAAAATGATTAGATTCAGCCTGATTCTGGAAGTCAATAAAATTCTCCTCTTTCTTCCTCAAGACTCCATAATTTTTCAACACTTTCTGATTCCAAGAAATAATAGAATTTGTTTTGGTGGATCCATAAATTCAGAACAAAATATTTCTATGTTATTAACAAAGCACCATGTGCAACTTAATCTGTACCACTTAAGTGTTTGCATCTTGCTTCACAACATTAATAACACATTTTTGTCCATGGAAGGAAACTAGAGTCAAGTTATATAAAATTGGCAATTAAGTTGGAGTGAAATAAGTAAAGGAAGCAACAGCATGACACGACAGATGAATTTTGACAGGAGACAAAGGTGATTGAACTTGTGAAAGAAAATTGAAGGGTTAACTCACCATTAGACTCCAGGACTTCAGAGGTGAGCCGAATGGTGAAAGGAAAGTCCTCAGGTACAACAGAACGCAGACCTTTCTCTGCTAGGGCGCCTACAAGGTCAATGAAGAAATAATTTTCAAAAATCCTTCAAAATAATGACTTTCAGATAAAAATGACAAACAATCACCAATATAAATATGTGTCAATTAGAATTTGAGAAACAACAATCCTTGTAATAAAAAAGAGAATGCAACACACATTATAACTTTCATAATGCAAGTAAAAAGTAAATTATATTTACAGGTTTAGATAACCATGCCAAAAAAACAAAACAAAAAATACATTTTACAAAAAATACATTTTACAAAAAATACTTTGCATTGATTGTTTTTTATTGTTTATCAACCTTTGCAGGTTATTTAAAACCAGAAACTATTTTTAGAATGTTAGAAATTTTTGGAGATACTATTGATTTTACTGATTCAAGTCCTACTAATTAATCCATAGTTGGGGGGAGAAGAGGTGGATTCATACCTTTCCCAAGCGTATTTACATGTAAGTGAATATAATGACTCCAATTGGAATTTGGCTCTCTGATTTTCCAATTCTGAACCATTATCCATTACACCAATGGCACATCCAATCTCATAGGCCCTGATATTTCTAAACAGTTGCTCATTTAGCTACTGACCAGGTTTGATGTTGCTTAACTTTGGTGATTGTACAAGAAATAGTGTTTCAACATAAAATGGTTATAAGCCTTCATCTTTACAAGAGTCAGATCAGACCAAATATTGTGTATTGCTGCTACACGTTGACTGAAGCTGCCCAATTCTAACTTTCTAGCCTTGACAAAAATGTTCAAATGGTCTTCGCTTATTTTCCAAACTTACAGACCCTATTCCCACAGATGCAACATCACAAGCCTTTCTTCCATGGCAAATGATCTCTATTCTTTAGTGGCACCAGTTTGGACAAGACCCACCTTGCTACATACACAGAATTGAATCTCTTCAATATTCCTTTGGTATGAAGAGCATTCCACTTTGAAAGTTTCTTCCCAAGAACTGCTACTTCGTGGAGCAGAATCCTGTGTATTCCTCAACACTACAATGTTAAGCTTTTAAAATTTTGTGTCAATTGTTATCTATCCACCATATCCTTATAACATTCACTTCCAACTTCTTCCTCTTACATTAATTTCATACACCACATTCAGTAACTCTCTACCTTGAGTGGATATTGGGCCCTGTATTTGGTAAGGGTTAGTAAAAAAAAATGTATGAGGTCTGTAAGCAACATATCCATTGATCTTAACCATTTTCACGATCTTGATGTAATTTGACAACCAATAAAGGTGGTAATTCCTATGCCTGGATGAGAAAACATTCTCCTCTGGGCTTTGTTGGCAGTGAGAAACCACTGAATGTGCTTATGTACTGTTTGGCTGTTATATTCATAATAACTGAACAAATAGTTCCTTTACATCTCTAGTTTTTTTCTAGTAAAACACTGCATCACCCAGATCAGATACTCTGCATCACCCAGATCAGATACTCTGCATCACCCAGATCAGATACTCTGCATCACCCAGATCAGATACTCTGCATCACCCAGATCAGATACTCTGCATCACCCAGATCAGATACTCTGCATCACCCAGATCAGATACTCTGCATCACCCAGATCAGATACTCTGCATCACCCAGATCAGATACTCTGCATCACCCAGATCAGATACTCTGCATCACCCAGATCAGATACTCTGCACCTACAGCTCTTATTTGGTTCTATGCATTTCCTGCCTTTTTGTAAAAGGCAAATACAATAGCATAGCAACTTCTATTTTAAAAGAAAATCTTATTATGAAAAGATGTTGCACTTTTAGAATTCAAGTGGGCAGATGTTGTGCTTTTAGAATTCAATTGGGAAGATGTTGTGCTGTTAGGATTCTATTAGATAGATGTGCTTTTAGAATTCTATTAGACAGACATTGTGCTTTAAAATTCTATTAGGTACATATTGTGCTGTTAGCAGTGAAGTTCTTCCATCTATTAAACAGCATTGTCACCAAGCAGATCCCTTATCTCCAACAAGACAGTTTAACAACAATATAGTTAATTGCAAGAGGCCAAAAACAGTTTGTATCCCACTTTCCTATCAAAGGATTATCCAATGAAAATGCAAAATCATCAAACAATATATTTGCATTAATATTTCTCCCAGTGATTGTCTTCCTTTCATGGATGTGCTGATGGTTTGCAACACATAATAAAAAAAAGTGGTATTTGCACAAATAACTTTGGGAAATGTATGAATCCATCTCTTCTCCCTACCAATTATGGGTTAAATAGCAGGGCAGACTGATACTACCTTGATCCTATGAGAAGTGCTAGAGAGTGATACTGCAATCTTAGACAGAGGGTAAATGAGCATCACTTTCATTACAGGTAGAGGGCCAGGAAGTGACAATTTGATCCTAGGCAGGAGGCTGGGGAGTGACAATTTGATCCTAGGCAGGGGGCTGGGGAGGGAAAATTTGATCCTAAGCAGAGTGTCAGGAAGAAACTATTTCATGCAAAACAACAATGATGGAAACATTTATAAAAGTGTTTTAATTTTATAAGCGAAATTCATTTTTAATTTTGACTTCTTAATTTGATGTTGAATGCAATACTCAAATTGTCTTACATTCTCAACAGCATGCATTGGAAATAAAGAATCCTCTAATGAGATTTGAACTCATATACCAGCTGTCCTGACATGGGTGGGATATATATATATGCATTTGTCAGACAGATGCACAATGAGATTATTGCATCAGTCAGTTTCCAATCCATATTGTTTAAACAATGATTAAAGAATGTAAATCAAAGATGAGCATTAAAATAAAAAGTAACATAAAGATGAAAAGAAAATATGTCAAAATTAATATTGTTTAGTATATTCTATGACTTATGATTGGACAGCTATACATGAAAAATGCTCTTTGGCTTTAATGTAAACAAAGACTATTCAATTTACCAGTCTTCCTTTTCTTTTAGTTTAGTGTGTACTTAGTCAACATGGACAGATTTATAAACTGAAAATATTTACCATGTCCTAATTCTCGTCTTCCTACTGAACCTGGTCGCCCAGTTTCATTTGTAGCATAAGGAGGAAACTGAAAAAAATTCAAGAAAAGATTTTAGCCTTTCAAAGAACACAATTCTGAATCTGTAGTCACTCATCTGGCCATTTAAACATCTGTATGTGAATAGATATTTACTAAGCTGAGCACAGTTGAATTCAATACACCAGCAAATTATCTAACAAAACAATTTTTGTTAATTATCATAATTCATCAGATATTAATGGGTATGTCTCTCTCACTCACTCACTCTATCTATCTATATATATATATATATATATATATATATATATATATACACACACAATGCTGTTTGATAAAAGTGACTCACTTGATATTGTTTTTGGGGTCAAAATAATTTTTAATCTTACTAATATAAAGACCCCTTCCCGAACACCTAGGAAAAAAGTTTATTCACCCTAAGGTATTCTATTGATAATTATAAATTTGGATATAAATGAGATTCAGGAAGAAACTCTGTGCAAAAAAAGTGACTCAGATATCGCATTCTAATGATTAAACTGGTAAATTTAAAGAGCTTTTGACAAAATATTGAAAACTATTTTACAATACACTCAGAACAATATTCTAGAGAATTCTAGAACAGCTTAAATTAAATCTAGAGTAATGCAGAATATTCCAGAAAGCCTCATACAGTATAAAAACAGCTTGAAATAGCCACTCAAGTCACTAACCAGATGAAAGGGTACAAACACACATCAGAACCACTTAAGCCATCTATTATTGCCCTCTCAAAAGCAGGCAAGTCTACGAGAGAAATTTCAGAAATTGCTATAACCTCGCAATCAACTGTCTCTCGAGTGCTTAGGGCATATAATGATGCCACTCCTGCTCTAAGGAAGAAAACAAGGGGACAAAAGAAAAAGATTGATGATAGAACTGGCAGGGTAATCAAGAGAGAAGTTGCGAAGAATAGCCAAGAAATTTCAGCCAGTCTAAGCGATGAGCAAGGTGTTAGTCTTGCCTCTTCAACAGTCTGTCGGTGGCTGTTAGAACAAGGCTACAAATCTTGTACACGAAGGTTTAAGCTGCTAATAAGCAAAGCCAACAAAGCCAAGAGACTTGAACTATTACAAAAATTTCACCATAGAAGACTGGAAGAATGTTCTCTTCTCCAATGAAACGAAAGTTGAGCTAAATTCAAAGGATAAGGTGAGTCACTTTTATCGAACAGCACTGTGTATGTATATATATATATATATATATATATATATATATATATATATATATATATATATATACACATATATTACACACACATATTGATTTGCAAGCAGAGCAGAATGATCCATCTTCTGAAATCACCCGTCCTACTAGTGTTGGATTTTTGAAAAGTGGAGATTAGACCACTTGTTAAACTTGGTACCTTTGCTTAGTATCAGGGATTGTTTATAGAGCTGACAGGACTCACCTGCCTTGCTACTTGCCGATGTACAACAAAAAGGATTACCAACCAACCTATTGGAACAGATGGATTCAGATCTTTATCAAGAGCATTAGTACAAAGTGAAAACAGCTTCAGCTGGAATCTTAACTTGCCAATTTCATTTTCTGGATAGACATATAACCACCTTCCACAAGAACAGGCATGTATGTATATGTACACACACACACATATATATATATATATATATATATATATATATATATATATATATATATATGTATATATGTATGTATGTATGTACACACAGGGTGTCTTCAAAATTTTTGTTCTCTAACTTCTCTTTGAATTCAAATGAAAGCAAATTTATTCAAGATTTAAATAAATTATTCATGACTCCTTTTTTCATTGCAAATTTAAACATTTTTTTTAGACAAACGAATTCTTTATTGAATTGTACTTATTAGAAGAAAGGTAAATAATGTTTTCCAGCCACCAAAATTGTTGTGTGTTAAAGGTCAAATGTAAATTTAAGCCATATGACAACCAGGAACATGAAATTCAAGAACGAGAACCAAAAGTGCAGTTCCATTATTGAAAAACCAAGAACTGTGATATTTCCTGTATAATGTCATCTTTGAAAAAGAACTTTCCTTTAATAATTTGTCTGTTGAATGATATATGTTGACAGATATCTTCTTTTATGTGCCCTGCCCCTTTAGGATATTAGCAATCATGGCCCTCCACATCCTCCTGTCCCTTGTAGCTCTTAATAAGTTTTGTCATTTTGTTATTTCTCCCAATTTGTCATTTTGTTATTTCTATCATCCATTTGCTCAAGCCTATTATGTTACATGCTGCTTTCCTCTGTCCTTCTATCCATCCTGTGAGTATCAGATTTTCTAAGCCCTCCTTCCTCATTAAATGTCCCAGAAATTTCAACTGCCTCTTCCTGATGTATAAGTTTTCTTTTTGTTTCCATTCTCTCCAAAACCTTGTTGTTGCTCACATGTTTGGCCCATGGTATCCTTTTCTGTAGAACTACATTCCTGTTACTTTGTGCCACTTGTTTATCTTTGAGGTTTGGTTTGGCTGTTTTGTTTTATGGCATATCAACCTCACTGGGTTATTTAATGCCAACAAAATTTTTGAAGTAGATTCATAGTGATAGTCTGATAAAAAAGATGTGTATGTATACATATACATATATTTGAACCATTTTTCAATTACTCATATTTTTGAGTACAATCCAACTTCTTTTAGGAAATTTACAATCTTGGATGGTTTTATTTTCATAAAAAGTTTGTTTTTTTTTTAACTTTACTCACTTGGTAATATTTTGTTTGCACTATTTTGTATTTTGAGTTCCATTCTCCAATTTTTTTTTCAAAGAATGTATAGCTGTTTGTATTACGGATATTTTTTTTTTTTAAAGTATTGCTGATAATAATTTTTCATTCAAAAATTATTGCTGGTAATAATTTTTTTTTATTACAAAGTATTTCTGGTGTTAAAACCTATTTTTATACAAGTTTGGGTGTTAACTATTTGCCCATAGCTAGGACCCTAACAGGTGCTACCACCCTAGGTCAGAATGGACCTGGGAACATCAGCAATTAAGAGGTGGTCCCATGCTCCTCAAAACCTCCTGATCAGACGCCTTGCTGTTGAACGTTGTTTATCATCTTACCCAGGACACGGACGTAGTTTATCATCATACCCAGGACGCTTATCTTTGAGGAGATTGTCCAGCATTCACTGCCATACAGGAGGACAGATATCATGTAGCAGTTCAGTACTCTTTTCTTTGTTTCCAACAAAATTTTCCTGTCTTGCAATACACTGCTTAGCTTTTGTAATGCTTTTTGTCCATCCCAATACATCTTTGGATCTCAGTGTCGCACATTCCACCCTCTGTTAGAACACTTCCCAGAAATTTAAATTTCTCTAACTGCTTGATTTTAGTATCCCTGACCTGTAATTTGCATTTTGGGCTCATCTTTTTGCTGATGACCATGCATTCTGTCTTGCAGTTTATGCTTAGTCCTTTCTTCTTGCTCTCCTTTGCTACCTTTTGTAGGAGGTTTTTATAGTTTCCTTTCCATGTTTGCTATTAACACTGTCATTTGCATATCTTATATTGTTAAAATTGTGGCTGCCAGTAATGAATCCTGGTAGGGTTTTTAGTTCTCTCAAAATTGCCTTGCTGGATAGGTTGAATAAGTCTGGTGAGAAGACACATCCTTGTCTTACACCCCTTTCTATTTTTGTATATTTGCTGAACTTATTTTTTATTGTTATGAATGGGAACTCTCTCAATGCTCTGTTCTGGGACCAACACATACTTCTAAATGACAACATTGTTGAAAACTTGTCAATGCTTGCTGATGATACAAAAATATTTTATGAGGTATCAAAAACTGAAGATGCTTTCACACTGCAAGATGATTTGCATAAATTGTACAAGTAGTCCGAAGACTAGCAGGTGTTATTCATTTCTGAAGATCAAGTGTTTACATGTTGATATTGTAATATCTAGTCACCATTTGAAACTACAAGTTGTACATTCAGGAAGTCAGCAGTGGCACGAATTCACATCTGAGCAGCATCGTGATCGTCATCCTCTCTCCATATTCCTTTTCTCCCCTCTGGTGGTGCTGACAGAGATGGCTGATAAAGGCCCAGCCTACTCCTGAAGAGTTGTGAGCAAAATTTACAGAGGAGTGTCAGAGGTGGACATGACTAGGTGAGTCAGGCTCTCCTGAGAGCATGTCACAGATCCCCTTCATACTGACGGTTGGACTAAAAAAAAAAATCACCCCCCCCCCCCCTCTCTCTCCCCGGATGGTACTCTGCCAAGAAGGCCAATTTGCAGCAACAGTTTCCCAGGACTCAGGGTCGATGTTGGTCTGTGTCAGGGATGTTTTCAAATGATCCTTGAAGCGTTGTTTTGGGCCTCCACAACACTTCTTGCTGCTGGCAAGTTCTCCAAACAGGATGCTATGTGAGACTTGAGTGGGATGCATTCTGAATGCAGTGGAGGCAATGTTGAAGGATGGCAGCCTCTATGCTGGGGAGAGATGTCTGAGAGAGGATCACACTGGGGATGCAGTCCTCCCAAATGATGCAAAAGATTTTTCAGGGCTGTATTTGCTAGAACGTTCTAGACGTTTGATGTCCCAATGGTACAAAATCCAGGGCTCGCAAGCAAGTACTTCTATACAAACCAGATGATTAATGAATCCAATGCTCTCACTTGTGATGTAGTGTGTGCTGAAACTGTCAATGAGTTCAAACATTAAATTGACAAAGTCCTAATGAAGAAAAGAGGAAATTACCCCAAGTGACTTCCTTTCCCAGTAGACCACTAGTGCAATACACTATGTTTTTACAGAACAAATATTTTGTTTGATTGTAATATTTTATTATTGTAGATCTTTGGACATAGGTTAACTCCACCCCCCCACCCCATTTACCAAGAAAACCGACTTTCATTAAATACCACTTGGTTCCAATGAACCCATTTCTATTTATTTTTTTCAACTATTCAAACTTTTTGCATTTTTTGATATTAGGTATGTATAATTATAGATGCACAAAGAAATAACAATTTTAATCACAATTTATTCACTGAAACAGAAAAATTACAATACATCTTTGCATTTAGTTTGAAATTATAAACTTAATTCAAATTATTTTTTTAAATTACAATTCATCATTGCCTTTTGCAGAGAAAACTTTCAAATGGCTTTGACGGGCATGTTTTTGGCAAATATGTTAGTTTGCGTTTTCTGTCCACTTTATGACCCCACAAGCTGCATCTTTTTTCTTTCTCTCATTGGACGGTTCCTGGGCAGTGTATTGCTCACTAGAGTTTGTAGTTGTATCAATACCTGCGAGACCAGAATTCCTTCAACATTTGTATATTTTTGTCTTATTTTCAGGAGATTTAGCTTCATGAACAATATAAATGATGAAACAGCTGAATCACAAGAACTTCTTGCAAAACATGAACGTCCAGGCTTGAAATGCAAAACACTGTAGGATGGAGCTCTTCCTTGTGCCTTTTCAATTGGTTTAGAAAACCCAATTTCAGACTTATCATTTGAATAATACTTTTCATTCATCATTGAATGGTTTGAAGAATCATTTCTGTCAACTTTGTCGTCATCATTCATATCATCATCCGATTCTGAATAAGTAATGCTTACACTTTCATTATCATCTTCCAAAAAAAAATGGCATCTATTTAGAATGGATGATATATTTAATTAATTAAAAATTTCAACTATCGGTCTATTGAACCCACTTGGTAATAGCAGAAGAAATCACCCACCAACATTTTATTTTTTTGTTCTAAATTTATTTCTTTTATATAGATGATAGTAAATGAAGAAAAAATAAGTCAAAAAAATAATTTGGATAGAATAACTATAAAGGTGAAAAAATTAGTTTAAAAAAAAATTATGGGTCCTTTGGTAGATCGAGGGTTAATCAGAAAGAAATTTCAAACTCTAAATCAAGTTTAAGTGAACATGGCAATGCAATTGATGGTGATCATAAAAGAGGATTTTGTAAATTGTTGTGAAAAGTGTAAGAGACATTACCGTATAAGTGTGTAAGATACCAAGAGGAGATACTTTGAAGTGAACTAACACATGTCTGCCCTAGGTAGACTATTTTTCCATTAATATTAAATAGCTGCAACCTTTCCAGACAGACCTCATACACAAAAATGGCACTTGTAAGACCACCAGGAATAAGATGTTTTTAAAATAGTAAATCAAAATTTATCATAAAAAAGAGTATTACTTTTTTAAAGTTATTACTTGGATAAAGAACAGATTTTACAACAGGAAACATGCAAACACAATGTCAATTTTAATTTTCAAAACTTGAAGAAATGCTCTCAAAGGGTTTTTTTTCTAATTTTTAAAGATACATTACCATAGTTGTCAGCACGTCAAACATTTTACACCAAATATTACAGCACTATCATGTAAGTTAGTTTACAGTATTTGGTTAAACATTACCACAACTATGTACATAAAGCTTACAACATTGCTCTAGATGCCTCAGCTATCAAAATGTTTTCATTTTTTAATTTCAAACTTTGTTTTTACAAGACACTCTACATCAAAAGAAAGGCCCTCCTTATAATTAACTAGACCACCCATAAACCTGTTCATTTTCTTTTAAAAGCAGTTCATTATACAAAATGAGGAGGTAACAATATCATTAATTTTATTATTAATTACACATATTTTAATTTGTATTTGCAATACATGTTATTGAAATAATTCTTATTACTCACATTAAACAATATTACTTAGATCAAATGCAATAATAAATTAATAAATGGAAAAATTTTCAGAACTTGTGAAAAAATATGATTCCTGATACACAAACCAACAGAAACAATGATAAGACTTCCAACATTAAAATTAATAATAAGATATCATTGAAATAAATTTAATTTGTCAGAAGGAGGAGGCATTCAATAGTCAATTACAATAAATTGATTGTGTATTACTTCAAAAATATATATAGTCAACAATTGTTAAAATACATGACTGCACAAGAAATAAAAACATAAAATCACTTGTAGGCAATTGACTGCATATGGAATCTATCTTCAAATTGATTCTAATATTATTAATATACACTGATAAAGAGTATATAATACTTGTCATATACGAGTCAAAGATTTTCACATATGTATGTTTAACAATTTGTATTAGATATAATACTCGGTAGTTTTATATAATATTCTAGAAATTGTATTTATATTTATGTTTAACAAATTACACATTTAATGACATTTTTTGTTGACAGTCAATTTTTGATGAAAACTTTGATATTTTCCTTCCACCTTGGAGTAAAATATGCAAGAGTCTGTCAATATATGTTGATTGATATAAAAATGTGTATCAAAAACAAATGCTGAATTCTCTATTAAAAATACCAGAAAAACGGCCCTAGCTCAAGAATCCCTTGTCTAATTTTAACTAAAATAGGCCATGCACTTGACAGGGTTCAAGGTACAATATACTCTTAAATTAATTAAAGTATTATGTATCGTTTAAGCTGTATCTTGGGAATGCACATACATGCATACAAGATTAGAAGGTAAGTATTATATAGATGTAAAAACCAAAATAAAAAAAAATTGCTAAGTTTTTAAATCTATTCCCTCCACATTTCCTACTTTTGTCTTTAAAATTCAACACATGTCAACTATTCATCATTATGCTTTGGATATACTGACAACATATCATCATAATCATCAAATTTTTCTCAATCCTGAAAGAAGCAGCCCTCCCACACAGATGTCAGTGATATTATAGTTTTCACTAATAGTGAGATTTCTATCAGACAACATTACTAAACTCAATGTGTTCAGGACTAGAGTTCAGGACCATGATTTTTGTTATCCATACCTGGGGGATGGAAATGGATTCCACTCCTGGTTTTGAATTCAAGAATTTTTTCAATAACAGAAAGAAAATGCACTGCACACTGTATCTAAGCTAATCAGCATAATGCTACACTAAACCTGTAATCCTAATTTTCCTTTGAGAGGTATATACCAAAATGAACAAGATTATTTTTACTCCCACCATGTTTTAATCATTTTTTTTTAAATATATTTACTTGTTGGAAGATTCAGAAGCTAGATAATGATTAACATAACAAGTAAAAAAATATAGCAGGCAAAAACTTGGAAAAAAAAAAAATAAAAAGAACTTGTATCTCTAGCCCCTAAAGATGATCAGAGATGTTACACTCTATCAAGCCAGACAATGAGTGATAAAGGAGTTTCTTCACCATGCCCTAAAAGTATTCAGTAATTGCTAATTTCAAATACAGAAGGGTTTAAAATATACATTTTTTTTCAATATATAAATCTATCTGATCATCCTCCAAAGAACACTTCTTGCTACTTCTTTCAACAATTTCTTTCATCTATAACTCTAACTTGTTCTTCATTTCTAATTCTCTTGTCATAGTAGATAGATGAAGGTTCTTGCTGGACTACCTTTTGATCTTTTCCCATAGTTTGGATCCCCTTGTATAAGCTGATGCATAACTTTTTGTTTTTTTTCTAGAAACGGCCACTAAACGGCACCCACCTTTCACAAATTGTGACCGTAACATTTGGTTAATTCTAATATAGTTCTTCCATGAGCATGTATTGTTTCCAGCTGACATTTACTACGGCTCTAAATGGTTGCACGTATGTACCATCTATTTTTTGGTGCCAGTGATTTTGTTAATGTCCAACTACTTGACCCATGTAAGAGAACCTTTTTCTATTGTTTTTCCATTGCAATTCTAACTTCTGTCTATTTTTGTTAGTTCAACCATGATCCCAAATATAAAAAAAGAATCCAGTTGATTAAGATTATCACCTCTGAATGTGACAAGATCTTTCTCTGCTTTATTAAAAGACATTAATTCTGTTTTACTTTTCACGTCTTAAGTCAAACTTGTCCTGCAACAGATTCTAATATGAGTAGAAATAATTGTGTTCATTCTAGAGTGTTGGATACAAGAGCTAAATCATCAAAATCTGTGGATGGAAATAGTCAAGGTTTATGGAATACCAACTAAAATAATCTCAGCTATCAATAAGAAATACACAAATACTGTAGCACAGGTACTAATACCAGATGGAGATAAAGAATTTAAAAAAAATCTCAGCTGAGTCTTACAAGGAGATATATTGAACCCATGTCTGTTCATGATTTTGCTTTTCACGATGCAATGAGACTTGGAAAAATGAGAAAAGAATTGGGTTTACCTATCCAAAAGTCACCATCACAGACACCACAAAAGTTTGTTTTATTTTTAATTGTTAAATTAGAAAAAAGAAAATCAGTTTTTTTTATTATTACTCATTTTATTACTTTTATTATTAATTACAATATTCATAAATTAGGATTATATTTATTGTTATCAAGCATTATTATCACATTTATTATTATTAAACTTTATTATTATTCATTATCACATTTACTCATGTTAAATTTTATTATTACTATTAATAATAATAATTATACCAAATCTATGCCATAAGACTTTAAATAGAAGACTTACTATTCAATCATATTTTGGAGAACACAAACTGATGATAAAAATAAACAAAAATAAAGATAATTTTCTGAAAGAGAATATCTCATGATAAAGTCAAAAAAGATAAGGATATTACTTTAAAAGCATGAGGATAAGGGACAACATAGCCACAAAAAAATGAATGAACCCTATTTTGTCTCAGAAAATGGGTTAAAAACAGGAGATAGCGATACACATCTGAATTATATTTGCCTCAAAATTAGGATAAAAACAAGAAAGATGAAGATACTAATCTGAAAAAATCATTGAATGAGAACAAGCAATCAGCAGAGAAATTCAAAACAAAAATCAGAAAACTTGTACCTTTTTTTTCTTGTTCTACTGAACATTTTCTCTACCCTGAAATTTTAAAGAATAATTAAAAACATTCAAGGACACTTTTTTTGCAATTATTCCAATGCCTATTTCTGCAATCCATTTTCAATAAGACTTTTTTGTGTAACAGCAGGTGCATATCTATTTTTACACATTTCGTCAGCTTCTGTACAGAAAATCTGCACATTTTTTATTTGTTTTGGCTGCCTACTAATTTCCTTTGGGACAGTAGCACAGTCGTACCGTAACCAGTTTATCAGGGATGAGGGACAGGCAGGGAAGAGAAGAGAGAACGGTTCAATGACCAAAAAATATACATTCTAAATTGATATAAGGAACTTTTTGCTATATTTTCCCTATACTTTTCAATGGTTTTGTAAATTACATATATATATATATATATATATATATATATATATATATATATATATATAGAGAGAGAGAGAGAGAGAGAGAGAGATAGAGAGAGATTTTAAAAAGTCAAAGAAGAGCAAATTAACACATGTTCAGTTATCAACATCTTGAACGTATTTCTATAAGTGAGAGAAAAACTAAGTGATTTCTGTTGTTTTAAACAAAGCCATGAAGTTTTCATTCACACAGACTTCCTTGCAATCACTACATTCTACCTCTTCACTGGAGCAAATTAAATGCTAATAGTCTTGAGAAAGGCACAAAGCTAAATTACCTTGTATATTTTCTTCATAGCATTAATCAGGTATAAACTCACATGATCAAATTAAAACATACATTATGAAATAAATAATCCAACTGTTCCATACACATTTGTCCATCATACCATCCCATAGTAATCTGAACATATTTTGCATAATCTGTTAACACATTATACAGGGTGCGATGGATAAATTATCATCTATATTATGCAAAAATAAACATAACACTGTCCTCTCATTTTAACTGATATATTTACCAAAATTACACAAAAATACCTTGAAATACTAAAGAGTAAATTTATTCAATAAAATTGCCATTGGCTTCAACCACAACCTCTAGACGAATTCAGAATCTCCTGCAACTCTTCTGGACGGTCTCCTTGTTTAAGTTGATGAATACTGCAATAATCCTTGCCTTCAGTTCCATTTTGGTGTTACAAGGAGTTTTGTTGGTCTCTCACTCAACTGTGCCTCACACATAATAATCAAGTGAGGTGCTAGTTCATCTAATAATAGCTGTATTTCATATCAGAACACCAGGCAGTATGAAGAAGACAAGAAAGTATACTGGCCAAATGTTGTGCTCAAAACAATCACAATGAAGATACTAGTCTGTATACATGATTGAGAACTGGCAATACTTCATTTCAAAACTATACACAGTATTTCAAACTATTCATTACCAGTCATAATCACTTAAAGCTGGAGAGTAGGTTAGTCAAGACATGGAAAATGAAGATACTCATCCATCTATCCATGCAATAATGAGACTACTCCATCTTATAACTGGAAATAAAAACATTACAATAAATCTGTCTGCTTGTAGGAGGTTGAAATTTATTTAAAAATTCCAAGAGCTAAGCAAGACAGGTGTTCTAATCTTCAAGATAGAAGAAAAAAGATTTTCCTAGTTTGTAAAATGAAATTTCATCCATATTTTAAGCCATTTTGCCACCCACACAACTATTCAATAATTCTTTGTCACCAAGTTTTCCCACATAGTAACTGATAGTCTACAATGGAGATTAACTGACAGCAAACCTTATCAGCACACCAATGCTCTTCAGTGTTTTGGCAGTTTTCAATGATGCCTCCAACTATTCCCTTAAATTCCAGCTCCCAAGGTCTTTTCCTTAAGCTCTTCAGAACAATTTCCCAGTACTCTGATAATGACTGGTATAACTGTCATGTTCATGTTCCACAACTCCCTCATCTTTTGGGGCAAGGTCAACATACTCGTCTTTTTTTCTTTACACTCTCCTTCCAAAACAACAGACCTTGCAATCAGGCACATTTTTACTGTCAACCAAATCCAGCCTGTTTATGCATTAAAGACACCAATTTTGTTTTATCCATCAATGTGTTTTTGTTTTAATTTCCTTCTTTAAATGCCTGATTGAGCATAAAGTATTGCTTAAAATGAAACTCTAAACCACATCCTCTCTCAACAGAAATCTAACCTTGGAAACACTTTACACTTGAAGGCCTCCATGTAATGAACATGCAGCAAATCTTTTTGCAGATCTACACATGCAAGGTGCCTTAAAAACTGCAACATACTGCCAACAGCCATTAATAGATTGAACAGATGGATGATCAAGAAAAGCGAACCAATGGCCAGCTGCTTAATTAAACACAGACATCAGGTAGAAAAAGCAATAAAGATGAAAGGATAAAAACATACAAGAATAACTAAAACGGGAGAAGCAGATAACAATAACATAGGGAAACTTTCTTGAACAAGGGATATTCAGGATTCTATTTAGGGATCCAACATCTGATTGAAAAATGATCCAAACAACCATAAGAATTTCTAGGCAAAAACCAGGGGTTGCCATGTTACACTGCATGAGAAAATTAAGATGAGTCACTACAGTAATTGTCAATCATACTACTCAATGAAGTAAAGACTTGATTAACTTTTACCCCACTAAATTCTTCCTAGAATTGTTCCACTGCCACTGCAAAAAACATGAGCACCTACTGGTTTAAAATTGTTATAACTTTCTTTGTATTGTTTATAGATTTTATTTTTTGTATACTAAAAAAGAATGGAGGAATTACATTTTGCATGCATGTTTTGATGTTGGAAACAAAAAAAATTGAAACACAAAATAAAAAACAAGAAATAAAAAACAAATACATTAACAATTTAACATACTTTAACTTTTATTACTTCTTGTGGTGTTCTGGGATGCAACAAGAAGCAAAATGGCTAAGAAGGCTTTCTTTTTGTTAAATGACATCCTTCCTCATGTCTACATACGAGTAGACACAAGCATTTGTTTGCTTTTTCTTTCTGACTAGCATATTTATTTGTCTTATTGACAAATAAAGTTCTTATTTCATTGTTTATAAATAGACAAAATAATTTGCCTTCAGAAAGGCTATCAAGTACATCCATGGGGCCAGTAGTTTCCATAAAATTAGACAGCCATGGATGATAGTAGTTGCTCGCTACCAAGTGGTCATCATTGTTTTCCTCCCCGTCACTAGCATGGTTATCATCTCAGACCACGTCATTATCAATATCCACTTGTGTAAAGCCTTCAAAATCATCATCAGAGTCCAAATCAAAGAAAAATTCCTGAATAAATGCTTTGTTGAATGTTGATGTGGACATTAGTGTTTACAAAAAATCACAAAAAAATTAACATAGGTTTAATCAATATTACACCTCATGTAGAGTGTAGAAGAATTAAAAATGGCATCAGGAAATGGAAGTTTAGCCTCATTCCAAAGCAGTAGTAGGCTATTTACAGTTTAAAATACCAGATATAACAGTTGACAAGAGTTGATATATAGCACACCTCTCAAGGCAACAGAATGTGCTGCAAAGGGAGAAAATTCTATGGCAACAATTTTTGCCTCCAGTTAGATAAAGGTTAAATTGAGAAATTCCCTTCATCATAATTCATTCATAAGAGAATTTTTGTTAGATTCCAGAAGATGACAAATGAAATAAAAAATGATTAACACAGGCCAGCCAGTCTCAAACTGAAAAAGTGAGAGCAAAAACAATGAAAATTGTGTATGTGTGAGTATATATATATATATATATATATATATATATATATATAAATCACTTATTTCATTTTCTCCAAGATCTTTTTTGCTCCACACAGGTATTTTTCTTCAGCTGGGATCACTCTTTTCACAAATGGATTATTTTTGTTGGATTTGAGCAG
This sequence comes from Acanthosepion esculentum, assembly GCA_964036315.1. Classification (NCBI taxonomy): domain Eukaryota; kingdom Metazoa; phylum Mollusca; class Cephalopoda; order Sepiida; family Sepiidae; genus Acanthosepion; species Acanthosepion esculentum. The sequence continues at coordinate 27,792,702 of OZ038504.1, forward strand.
AAAAATGCAGATGGAAATGTAGTCAAGTTTTTTTCCATTAAATAATGAGCCACCAACATTGTAGCTATTCATGTATCAAAGTATTTTCAAATGCCTTACAATGCTCATATAAGATATGTGGTGTATCTCTATGAAAGTCCTGTGTCATGTGACCTGAATCAGTATTTCAATTTGGTTATCATCAACCACAGCAAGCCCATGGGAAGATTCTTTGACTTCCAGATCAAAATTTCCACAATTAACAAACCACTGACAAATGTTACTTTCAGCTATGGCACCATGTCAATGGCATATATATTATTTTGCTGTTTGTATGACATTTTTTCCTTTCTTGAAAATAGCATCAAATAAAAAATGTATTTTATCTTCTTTCATTTTCACTTTTAACATAAAAACTTTTAAAATCCACACTTTTTTCACCATCTTTATCATAGCTCTTTTTAATTTTTAAATATTTTGAGAATATTTTTTCCCTTTTTTAATTCGTTAATTCTGGTCTTTGAAACCACAAAAATTATTTTTTGTACAATTTATCAAATTTACTACGTACTCACCAAAATTTCACTGAATCAACACTAAAACGTAGTACAAATCCCAATTGACCTTTGAAGTTAATTTTCTTACATCTATAAAATTTACTAATTTTTGTTAAAAAATATTTTGCTTTTTATTCAAGGTGCTTCTGTGGCATACAGACAGAATTAACCTGTTATATATATAAGAAATCGAAACCGAGAAACTTCAACCATAGAAGGTCAGTGTCAAACAATGTAAAAGTGCCTGATCCCCAAAATAAAAGAAGCTTTCTTCATACAAAGTGTTTCTTCCTCAATCAATTCTGTCACATTAATACACTTCACAAGAAAGAGTTTTCTGTAAAGTACTGTCTGACTTAACCTACAAAATTCTATGACATTCCCCTGAAGCATAAGAAGTTTAACCCTTAAATCCATCTGAAATAAAATATTCTGAGGTGGAATGTCAAAGAAGGGGTCATGCAATTTCATAACACTTAAAAAGGTATTTGACAGTTTGTAGCCAGGATTTTAAAATGGAGGGTTTTTTTTTTCATATTCTATGAGTTTCTATTTATTTATTTTTTTTTTTTACTCTTCTCTATTCATTGGCTTGTTTTCTTTTCACAACGTTTCAGCTCACGTATTTGCTGACCTTCTTCAGGAGTATAAAAACTGTTCTGCGAATCAAAGTAGACAAAAATGATATGGAATAGCAACATTCTTTTAATGGAGTCATGGAATGGACAGAAATGTGCATCAGGAAGAATATCACCAGATGCATAGGTATCATGTGACAGCAAACATGTTAAGCATTAACATCTCCAGTCATTCTTGTTTGAAGCTGACTCGCCACTGTTTCTCTTGCTGAAATCCAAATAGGAAAGTCATTTCTTTTTTACTTACCTCATAATGCAGCATAAAATTTTTCTCTTTGATGCCACTGAAAGAAAAAAAATGGTAAAAATTAAATAAATAAAATGAATGACTAGGAAAAGGAAAAACTCATTCAATTCGGCTAAATAATGAAAAATAAAAACACTTGGCATTTTATCCATTTTCACTAAAGTAAAAGTTTTTAAATATGGAAGCCTTGATAAAATGCTAGCAGTACTCATGAAAATTTCAGTTTTCTTAGATTTTGAATTTTCTCATGAACCATCATTCTTCTTTTGATCATTGAATACATTCCTTCTGTAATGATAATTTTGTGATAAATAAAAACATGAAACTTAAATCTCTTTTATCTAACATTTCATTTTATCCATTGTTACTTTGTCAATTAATCTTTGTCTGTGTGTGCGTATGTGCCTGAAACATGACCCTTACATTCTCATCAGCAATGTCTGAGAGACTCTGCCCCTTAATGCTGTGAAAGGTGATTATAGATCTATCTCTGTCATGCAGCTTATTCCCATGTTTGGAAACTTTGGTGCAGCTGGTCCAGTCACATCAGTCTGCATTTGATAGTTCGGAGGTCAGCCCTGCACCTGGCTTCTTTGATGTCACACTGAGTGCAAAGTATATTTTGTCATGACCTGCACTGAGACACATAATACTTCTGCAATTTTTACAACCATAAAATACCTGTGGAAATTGCATTAAAATTTTGAGCTTAACAATGTCCAGAAAATATTACAATAACAAACATAATTATGAATTCAGGTCATTATTTAAAAAAGTAAGAGGGTGCAAAAGAAAAGATTAAAAACCAACAAACTTTTGCTGTATATATACATACATATATATATTATACATACTTATAATATCTGTCTATATTTCTGAGATGAGGTATTATGTCTATTATTTACATTATTCGGACTATTGTCCTCGTCTTTGTCACCATATTTATTACAACATTTCGGCCGTTGTACACTCCGACCTTCTTCAGGTGGCTGGAATGTCGAACTGAACCCTTTATTTCACTCACTGGGGTAGACTGTTCTAGTTCCACGTGCCATGTTTAATGGATGTCAGTTATTAGTTATCTCCTGTTAATTTCCCTCTGAAAGTTCTCCATTGCCTTAACTGGGTATTGAACTCACACTCTTTGGGTCCTGTCACTGGATCTAATGCCTTTATCCACTGTGCCATGTATCCTCAAGTGGATAAAGGCGTAGCCAAGAATGACTTTCCCCCACTAACAACCCACTCATTCCACTGTTTGCAAATGCAATCTTTAAATAGCTTGCTGAGACACACATCAAGTTGTTGTTTTTTCCCTTCAACATCATTGAAAAAAGGCGATGTGGCAGGTGTTAGCCTACTGTCAAAAAGCTCACATGCTAACAACTTACCATAAACCACAGGATTTAAGGTTCACATTTTATACTGGAGGATAAAATAACCCCCAGTTTTTGGAGGGATTCTTTAAGGTTAATTTTTACCCTATCAAATTCTTTCTAGAATTGTTCCCCCTGCCACTGCATTATTTTTCAGGGCGTAAAAAACATGAAGACCTACCGGTTTAAAATTGTTATAACTTTCTTTATATTGTGTGTATAGATTTTATTTTTTGTATACTAATAAAAGAATGGAAGAGTAATGTTCTGAATGCATGTTTTGACGTTGAAAATGAAAAAATTGAAATACAAAATAAAAATAAAAAACAAATGCATTAACAAATACATTAAAAATTTAACATACTTTAACTTTTATTACTCATGTGGAGTTCTGGGATGAAATAAGAAGCAAAATGGCTAAGGCGGCTTTCATTTCATCATAAGTGATGTCCCTCCATGTGTTTACATGAGAAGACATCAGCATTTGCATGATCTTTCTTTCACCTGACTAGTATATTTATTTATCTCATTGACAAATAAAGTTATTATTTTTTTGTTTATAAATAGACAAAATAATTCACCTTCAGAAAGGCTATCAGGTACATCCATGGGACCAGTAGCTACCATAAAATTAGTCAGTCATGAATGATAGTAACCACTCAGCACCTAGTGGTCATCATAGCTTCCCCCCCCACCATCACTAGTGTCGTTATCATCTCCATCTCCAACCACTTCACTATCAATATCCGCTTGAGTAAAGCCTTCAAAATCATCATCGATGCCCTAATCAAAGAAAAATTCATGAATAAAGGCTTTGTTGAATGTTGATGTAGCCATTTTTGTTTAAAAAAAAATCTTGATGTGAAATTAATGTGGGTTTAATCGATGTTACACCTAGTGTAGCAGAATTCGAAATGGTATCAGAAAATAAAAATTTAGCCACATTCCAAAGTGGTAGTAGGCTAATTCCAGTTTAAAATACCAGAAATAACAGTTGACAAGTGTTTGTTTATAGCAATTCTCTCAAGGTGACAGAATGCACCTAAAGCTGCAAAGGGCAAGACTTCTACAGCAGCAATTTTTACCTCCAGCTCAATAAATGTTAAAAGGTTGCCTTGTATGCCAACATATATGGCAATAGTTTCTCTCTCTCTCCGTATGTATGCTTTCTTTTTCTCACTAAAACCAGATGGTGTCTTTGATATGTCATTTTCTCCCACCTTTTTTTGTAATCAAAACAAAATGGCAGATTATTAGACACATAACTGGAGGAACTATCAAAATTATGATATAAATGTGGTCATAGTAACTGTGTCTATGGGAATGACAAAGAAGTTTCAAAACATGCATTAACTTTAACATTTCATTTTTTACAACAATGCATTTCAAATTTAATTTGATTTTAATTGTGTGTGTACATGCGTGTATTTATAAGGGTGTATAAAATATCTCTTGTCCAATATAGGCCTTCCAAAGAAATTCTGATGTTTAGTCATTTGAGTAATTTAGTCAGGCTGGAAACTTTTCAGCACCATCTAGTGTGTGTGTTACATAATTTAACATCTATTTCTGTGCTTAAAAAAAAAATTGACTTCCTTATTTCAACTGATTGACTGTGAAATTCTCAAGATGAAATACAAGGTTGGATCAATAAGTTCATACAAAACAAATATTTATTGTACAAAATAAATTCTTTTATTATTAAGCTGTAATCTTTTCAAGGTATCTATGTGTGTAGATATGTAATTTCCAAATAAGTAATGGATTTTTTTACTTATCTGACAGATTTTATGATTTTAACCAATTTTATTTATTAAACAGTATATTTATTTATTTTCATCTACCAGCTTGAACATTCGAGAAAAGAAAGGATGAAAAAGAAAAGATGCACTTTCCAGCAAGATTTCTATAAAATACACTTTTTCAATGTGCTGGGGATTGTCATCATTGATGTTTTACAACCAAAATCATCAGGGGTTTGGGTCTTTCATCATCAGACTCTTTTTCCCAGTTGATCCAATCAGGGCTGATCAAACCCTGATTTAACTTCTCACAACTGGCTACCACACAATACATATCGATGTTCATTTTGGAAGCTTGATTGGTGGTTCAGAAATTTTATATATCTTAAAGACATCACCACCACGCAATGGCATTTTGGCATTGATCAACTGCCGTCTATTTAATTCTAATTAAGCTTTCTGTTTCATTTTATCACAGAATAATCTTATGAAGGTTCTGGTAAGTAGTATTTCGAACTTATTTGTCTGGTGGAAATACCTCATTTTTATTTTCTGTTATTCTTGGCAGCACCAAAGGAAAAAAGCAAAGAAAATCAATGAAAATTATGAAATAAATAATTTTGATGCAAAAATGTTATCTTCATGTCTCTGAACTCCACCTCCTTATCCTATATATATATATATATATAAAAAATGATAAAACTACATCCACTTGAATAAAGATTTATTCTTTGCTTAAAAGTCATAAATCTAACCAACAAAAGGCATAAATTTTTCAACCTCCAGTCTAATCAGTATCGACATTTCACAAACAGACAATGTTAACAGACAATGTTAATTAATATAGAAAGTTTCACTGTGTTATCATTATCATAGTATTATGGTCTGATAAGTAGCAGGTTCAATCCTCATTGGATGCCCAATACTTGTGGCCTTGTGCCAGACTAATCTGTATTCTATAAATATATAAAATAAATCTATAAAACTAAAAGGGTGTGCATTGTGCATTTACTCAAAGCCCTGAAAATTAAATATATAATGTTGGTTGTCCAGTGGTGTGTGTATGTTTTATTATTTATATCTACCAGCATACACCCTACATGGTGCCTAACTTAGTGGTCCTTGATAACTGGAGATAACTAATTAATGGATGTATATTTAAGTTGTAAAAACAAAATCTTCATGAATAATCAGTTGTTTTGTTGATGGTTTTTAAAATTAAATTGCTTACTTAAAGCCATTTTATGCTCTGAATGACCACAGCATTTAGATCACAGATGGGAAGAAAGCCATGTATAAAGGGAAGTAAGCAATGTTGACATCTTTTGGAGATCTAACAAATATGATAAATTATAATATTATAACAGGATATATCTCCAGGTACAAGATAAGAACTAAATGGTGTATAATTCTACTGTCCATAACATATAATTTTCAAAAAGGGCTCAATACTAATCTTTAATCTATATATATATATATATCAATACTAATCTTTAATCTATATATATATATATATATATATATATATATATATATCAATACTAATCTTTAATCTATATATATATATATATATATATATATATATATATATATATATATATATATCAATACTAATCTTTAATCTATATATATATATATATATATATACAGGTCACAAACTCATATCTATACAACTGAATATATAGATATTTTAATAATTTCATTCCAAGTAAGACAATTAAGTCACTATGACACAAGGGGTTACTGATTGCAAGAAAATATGAGAAACAGAAAAATATTATTATGGAGAGAGAACAATAAAAGAACAGGAATTAAGAAATCAAAAGATAACAACTGACATTGCATTTCAATCGAAGTTCACTGGAAGCCTGTAAAATGATGAGACATTGATTACTATCTAGTACTGAAGATGACATCTATATCCCTCCAAACACGGTGAGTATTTGAAGATTGCAAATAATTATTGTAATATATATTTTTGTATAGTATAGTTCACAATCAAGAAGCTTGGCCACCAACCAGACATAGGTTAGAAAAACATAGCTACATCTGATAATAAAACCTGTGGGAGAAGGAAGATTGTTTTATGACAAAGTTCCTAGGAAATCTGAATTCTGGCTTTACTGGGGTAGATAAGTATCAAAATGTTTAAACCTATCAGCCAGCTTTATGACAATTTCACTAATACCATTTGATGCGCATATGTAAAATTCTCAGACAAAGAAACAACTGCATAGTACAGTGAGGTAAAGGAAAAAAAAGGCTTGTCTTGCACAACACACAGTAATACTTTATTTAAAAATAAATCTGGAAAAATGACCTCAGGTATCGCAAAATAAAATCTTTAAATAATGCCTGAAAAATTCTCAAGTGTTATGGGTTAAATACTTACATTGCTTACAGGCTAGTACCTAATTAGACAAAAAGGGCATTGAAACTTGGTGTTCTCTCCACACCCCACCAGATTCTTCTAGTGGAAGTGGCAGGGGAAGAGAGGAGGGCTTTTCCCGTCAGAGTAGATGCTGCAGTTGTAGTATCTGTTCCATTCCGGAGGCCTTCTCACCTCCACTGCGGGAATTCTGTTATATAGTGGTGGTATGACAAGCTTAGATCAGGAGTCCCCACGTTAAAAAACAACCTTGTGTCACAACATGACTCGGTGGGGTGTGTTACGGTAAATCTTGGGAGACTTGATATGTGGCTGTAGTCACAATTCATAGATATGATACTAAAACTGATATCATCTATAATCAGTCAGTAATAGTCAGAAAAATTTATCAGTGTTTTAGTTGGTTACAGAGAAACCAGCCAATTTGTTTACCACTAATTTGCCTGTGAGTGGTTTTGGGTAAGACTGGAGGTGCTGACTCATTGACCAGAGTCTCTCTACACAATATGTTTATTTTCTTTCTGCAGATTGTCAGTATAGATTAAAACTGTAAAATGGGTAAAATAGCTTCCAATCAGGACATCAAACATGGAATGGAACATTGGTGGCTGAAAATTACACAATACCAATATTTTTTCTTTTTTTCTTCTTCTAGTAATTTGTTTTTGTCCAGGTTCTTGAGGAAAAAATCAAACAGGTGGGTTTCCTGATTTTAAGCACAAGTAACCACAAATATTGACCAAATTTAGCACTGCATTTTTAAGAACATATCCAAAGTGCTAACTGATGCGTTAATACATCTAATAATGTGATAATGATCGTTTTTAATATTATTTGGGTGTTTAGAAATTTTACCAGAAAGGAAATAATAATAAATTTAAGTTTAAGTAAATTTAACATTATTTGTCAGAAATTTAATAATGTTCATTTTAAAATATTCCAACCAAACAGGAAGGTTAAATTTCAGTTCCATGTTTAAAGAAATCTGGGATTTTTCCTCAAAAATCAGTTGAAGGACTGTTTTCACTTTTTGTTTCTGCCATTTCTGAAATGTTTGAATGATTGAAACAAATGGAAATCTGTAGATGGTAAGCCCAGTGAGTATGGTAAAAGAACCTTTAATTCTTAAGATTTTTATTTTTCTGTTTTGCAGAGTGTGCCATTAAATTTTTCATTTTTTTTTTTGTTTTTTGTTTTTTAAACAAAAGATACTTTCAATTAAATTCTTCATTTATCAATAAAGATGCTGGCAATAAATGTCTGCAATGATGAGCCTTCTATGTTCCAGTAGCTCATAATAGATAACAACATTGATATTCCACTAGATGCAAAACAAAGACTTCTGTGGAGGAAATCATGGTTTCGGTATTAGCACTGGTTTCTCATTTTCGGATAACCACAGTTTTTTTCAGTTTTTATTAATATGCAAAACACATTTTTCATCAACTGTAACAATGTGATGCAAAATTGAAAGGTTGGCATTACTGGTTAAAAGATTATTGCAGGTAATTGAACATTGTGTTCAGATCTCAAACCAAAACTCACGAGAAACCCAAATCCATTCTTTACAAGTTTTCCCAATGAAACTCTGAAATGAACAATAAAAAATTATTTTCAATAGAAGAGATAATAAACTAATTAGTTTCTTACCATTCTACTTCAGTTCTGCCTTGATTGGTTGACTTCTAATTCAACAGGGTTAAATGGATAATTACTTTCTAAAACACCTTTTTTATAATATGACATTATGAACATTGCTTTTTGAACTTTTAGACTATATTCTAAATATTAAGATACAGAAACATGTTTCTCTTATTAAAAGAAACGTTTTGTTATGCTGCATCAATTGGCTGAGGACCCAGAGAAAATATAATCCACTTTTCTTTGAGAATTTTATTCTAAATGGTTTTATCTTGGCTTCTATGTACATTTCTTTGGACATTTCTATAAACAACAACCACAATATATGGCAGTATCAGAATTATTTCATTTTCCTAATTTCCTTTTTCATTTCAGTTTTTAAGTAAACATTATTCACTAAATAACTGCTTTCATATCCTAGAGAAATGTCCACACACACCCTCATTAAAATTAAGTACTGAGACCTCGCAGAAGATGGGCAACCATGGCTCTCTACGAGGTTAAGTAATGTTTGTATCTTTACTATTCCTCCCAGCCTTTTTCTGCCCTCTATTTAAAAAATCTAGTTAGGTAGGTGACACTGTTTCCCTCTTGTCTTCAATATATCATGTGAGTGTAAAATTTTCTAAGCCCACTTTCCTCATTATGTGATTTTTTCTGATTCTAAGTATCCTTTTAGTTTCCATTTTATGTAAAACTTCCTCATTGCTCACATATTCTGTCTATGGTAACCTCCTTTTCTAGATCCACATCTGTTGCCCCAAGTCTCCTCTTCATCTGTGAAATTCTCTGCCATATATGATGATTGATATCACAAAGCAGTTCAGCTCTCCTTTTTTTGTTTTCTAATAAAATTTTCCTGTTTCTTAATTCTTTGTTTAGCTTTTGGAAGGTACCTTTCATTATCCCAATGCACCTTTGGATTTCAGTGTCACACTCAATATTGTTTGTTAAAACATTTCCCAAATAACTGAATTTCTTTATTTGCTTGATTTTAACATCTCTAATCTGTAATTCACATTTTGGGATGTTCATTGCTTTCACTCATGCAGATAATTTCATACAGTCATTGAAAGTTTCTTATCTGAAGAAGTTGTTCAGTAAAAGTCTCTAAACATTTATTTACAGGTGAATTTTTTATAATTGTTCTTTGTATATAAAAATATCCTTAAATTCAGAATTACGATAAAAAAATAAAATAAGTTTACAACAGACATATTGTTATTGTTTTCTTTTTCTTCAGACTTTTGGTCTTGTAAAAAATAATCGTGCTTCCAAAATGGAAAGGAGAACCAAAGTTTGCAACAGAGTGGGACTCACTGTTACAACTGCGTACATGTTTGGAACACAAGTCTTTAAAGTTATTCGAAGCTGCTTATTGCCAATATGCTTTAATAATTTCATCCTTTGAAATTAGCACATGCTTCCAATAAAGCCTCTATGAAATGATGACTATGATCAGGCATGATTTGAAAGTAGAAACATTATTAGCACTAATGCAGGGAGCCCCAGTAATATCTCATCCTATCACCAGATGTGGTTAGTTTTGCATTAAAATGTGAGAATGGTAACTGTATGAATTTTTCAGCATCCATGTCTGTGTAGGGGGGGGGGGGTATATGTAATTAAATGATGAAATGGAAAGTATTCATGTAACATTTCACTTCACAAAGTACTTTTGAAGGACAAAACACATTACAGAGAATTTTATTCACTTTGTTGTTTAATTACCCACCATAAGTATGATATACAGTTTATATATCAAATTACTCCATAGACACACACACACACTTCAGCTTTTTATAGAAATATTTCATTTTTTTGTTGCTATATATAAAAATGTATGTTTATCTATACAATTTCTATATAATGACTAATAATATTTTGAGACAATGTATTTGGGTGTATATATATATATATATATATATATATATACCCAAATACATTGTCTCAAAATATTATTAGTCATTTGGGTGTATATATATATATATATTCCCTTTAAAAATTCCATATATATCAAAAAACAAGAAATTACAAATGGAAATTTAGCAATACTTAAATAAATGCATATTTGCAAAAATAATAGGAAATTTATATTCTGATCTAAAAAAAAAATTTCTAGGTTTTACATGATATTTTTCAAGTATCAGTTTTTAGCATTGAGATAAATTTTTCATATATAAAATATATATAATAAAAATAAAATATATATAATTAAAATTAGAATAGTGAATGCTTATATATAAATATTCAATGAGTATTTAAAGTTATTGCATGAATAATGTACCAAGAATATATGTGTGTGTGTGTATATATACACACACAATCCCAACGTTCTTGTCTCATTGTAAATAAAAACCTTTCATCATTAGTGCTGTTAAGTATAAGTGGTTATTATATATCTAAAGTGCTTTTTGGAAATGCATAAAAACTTTTACTGATTTGTCATATACCTCTTCCCAACCCATCTGACTGCATAAACCCCACCATCTCCATAACAAACCTCTATAGTGTGGACAATTGAGAAGACAAGTGTATTTCACATTCTTACTTTGCCCTCTTCGGCAATTTTTTCATGTTCTTGTCCCTGGTTTCTTTTCTCCTCCTTCTACTTAGCCTGAAGTGTGAAACTGTTTTCAGTGTGTGCAGGAGTGTGCAGCAGTTTGAGTGGACCTATGAGTGAGCAACTATAACTTTTCTCAAGTATGAGCTGCCAATTTGAAATTTATTACTGAAAACAGTAAAGCAGAAAACAAAAATGAAAAGTTGCATTCTTAAAACAACTGCAAGGCACTCAAGCAACAGTGAAATTAGGTTGGTTTCTATCTTTCAGAATCATGCATAGACACAGATGAACTTTGGCATTTGTTTTCTTTTCGCAAAGACTGAGAAATTGAGTGTTTTAATAGAATGGTGATGCAGGTAGAAACCAAAGTGCAACCATCCTTTTGCACATACTTTGCTCTTGTCTTTTCAACTGTATGTACCCAACACACAACTTCCAAACTGTCTCCAACTGATTCAACTCAAGTGAGACATTATTTTTCTTCCAATAATCAGAAGTCCTTCTGGTTCACTTGATTTCAACCATGTGTCACTTTCAACTTTTCCTTGACTTTTTAATTATCGGTGTTGTTTTCTCAGATCAGTGCATTTATTTAAGTATTGCTAAATTTCCATTTGTAATTTCTTGTTTTTTTATATATATGGAATTTTTTAAAGGGAATATATATATATATATATATATATATATATATATATATATATATATCTATGCTTACTTAATGCTCACAATGACCAATGTAACAATGATGCTGGATAGAGCATTAGGGGGATAGCTGATTCTTATTTTTTCATACGAAGGGAACTTTGTCTATATTTCTGAGATGATGTATTGTAAGTATTTACATTGTTCGCACTGTTGTTCTCATCTTTATTGCCATATTCATGTTTTGGCCAAGGACACATGGCCAAGTGGATAAAGGTGTTGGCTGAAGTAACCCAAAAATTTGTGAGTTCAATACCTAGTCAAAGCAGAGATTAACAAAAACTAGGAGAGATGAGTTACTAAACTGATACTGATATATCCAAAAAAAGATTGGCACATGGAAATAGAACAATCTACCACAGTGGACTAAATAAAGGGGTTGGTTCAAAATTCCAACATATATCACCTGAAGAAGGTTGAAGCACAAAACAGCTGAAATGTCATGAACATGGCAATGAAGATGAGGATAACAGTCCTAATCTTCATGTAAATAATATAAAGGAAACTTTATTCTTTAACTAGTATTTCAAGGAATTACAAAAAAATGAAATTTTTATTTTTTAATCACTTTTTCAAGGATCTATAAAAAAAAAAATATATATATATATATATATATATATAGATAGATAGATAGGGTCCACATGTCTGTGGAATTTTACTAAGACAAGATCATGTGTGGGCAAATGGACAATAGCTATAGGGGGACCTTTGGAGCTGATGATGGCAAACATATGTGTTGTTTTTTTTTTAGCAAGTTTTACTTGCATACATTCTTCTTTTATGTCCCATATTGTCGCTTCAGTGGAATGGTAGTCATGGCTCTGCCCAATTTTCTGGCTTTTGTAGCTCCTTCTAAAATTAGTCTTTTTGCTATCTCTCCTAAACCCCATTCTGCTGTCCATTTACTCATCCTCTCAAGGTAGGTTATGTGTTTTTGTCCTCTGTCCTCCTTGCCTTCAATCTGTCCTGTGAGTATCAAATTTTCAAAAAATTTCTACTTTCTCTTTCTGATGTTAATTATAAGTGTCCTTTTTGTTTCCTTTTTCTCTAAAACTTCATCATTGCTCACATGATCAATCCATGGTATTCTCAGCATCCTTCTGTAGAACTACATATCTGTTGCTTCAAGTCTCTTCTTTATCTATGAGGAGACTGTCCAGCATTCACTGCCATATAGGAGGCAGATATTACATAACAGTTCAGTACACTTTTCTTTGTTTCTAACAAAATTTTCCTGTTTCATAATATTTTGCTTAGATTTTGGAAGGCACTTTCGCTAACACATTATGCCTTCAGCTGTCAGGGTCACACTTTCCGTCCTCTGTTAAAACACTTCCTAGATATTTAAATTGTTGTACTTGTTTGATTCTGGTATCTCAGATTTGTAATATATATGTTAAAGGATCCAATCATTATATTAGATGTTTATGACACCTTTTGTGAATTTGATAAGGAGGTTGGGGTTTTCTATCAAGCACTTAATACATTGCACCCAGTTTTACACTTTACATGTGAAAAGGAGAACAATAGTGTATTTTTCCTTTCTGAATGTCCAGGTACACAGATTGGATTCACATCAGTGTATCAGAAAGCAACCTTTATTAGCATATATACCTGGTAGGATTACTTTTGCTTAAGATAACAAAAAAAATCAATTTGCTCCATTGGGCCTTGGTAATATGCTTAGAAATTGAATTTATTAAGAATGTTCACAGTGACAGTGGATACCTGCTCAATGTTGGGACAAGGTGGAAAATTTGCATATGTGCGTTAATACAACAGGTTCAGCAATAGATGAGCATTTGATGAAAAATATGCCTGGTCTTATAGCCAAAACATGTTTTCAGTAATGAGCAAAAATAATTTTTCATTTAAGTATTTATGTTAATCTGCTTACATTAAATCTCATTAGCCAGCTCCCTGCAAGCAGAAGGAGTGGTTGGTGGACTTAAAGGTAATTAGCCAGTAAGTTTTATATTTTCTTTCATATATAATGAGGCATTTTACACATGGCCCAGTGGATAAAAACATTGGTTGAAGTAATCCAGTGACTCAACCTAAAGAGTTGTGAGGGTTTAATAACACACGGTTCAAACTGACAAGGGTTCTCCAGGCATGTGGTATTTTTGGTATTTACCCAAAACCACCCCACAAGTTGGGATGTGGCACAAAGCTGTGGGGCAATTCTGAGACTGTAAGCTCAGGCAAAAATTCCCTGTAGACCCCATATACACAGGGTCAGGTAGCTGTCTACCTCCCCAGATGAGATTCTGCCTTTAGGTATAGCCTCGTCTGACAAGCAACACACTAGCAACTCAAGAGGGTTGTGGTAGTTTCTGCCTCAAGGAGAAATGAGCACAGTTTATATGGATCTGAGAGATTGAGTTCATTAAGAACTGTGGGGCAGATAAACATACTACTGATGCTAGCAAGAACCTACCAAGTTATGAGGAGAAAACTTAGTTTAATCTAATAGCAACATAACAAGACCAGATATAATATATTCCTCCTATTATTTTTTTTCTTTTTTAATAAAATAATGGTGAAATTTATTGGCTTTTCAGTGGCAAGAACTTCTAGCAGCCTGCTAGAATGTGTTCCTCTCTTTCTCAATACATCTGCAAGTTGAAAGGTTGTGTGGACTCATTTTATAGACTGTATCTCTCCCTGAGTGATCATTATTCAGATCACAGCAATGTTAATTCACAGTCATTTTTCATGGACTTGCTTTGTGGAATGAATATTTTGATGTAAAGATCTATTGTCTGTGCATACAGTAATGGGTATTTTATTTGTGGTATAGCTGTTACCGTATATCTCTGTTAGGAGATGGCTCAAATAGATGTCTTCATCAACTGCATTATTTCATTGAAAGTGTTTCACATATTAAGTGCTGGAAACCTTGTGTTTAATTTTGCTGGATGTCCAAGTTAGTGGACAACTTCACTGCTCTTTATCAGTTAGAAATCTTTAGCAGCAATAAAATGTAAAAAGTAAACATCTTTATATTGCTTTAGATCCATTTCCACTACATCATTAAATTGCCCAGCCGAGGGAAGAGATGTGCAGGAGTCTTCTTGAATCTCTTAAAAATTTCCCACTTCTTGTTAATATCTTCAATTAGCTTTTCACATTCTTTATCAAGTGCATCAGCATTTTTTATAATAGCTTTCAGGTTTTTAGCTGATGGATGTGCAAACTGCCAATGTAGTTTATGGATCATAATCTTCTTGTCCTTGCATGATTTCTGTTCAACCACCATGCGCACTTTCTAAATTTTTACTTCACATTCAGTGGAATATAGTAATGTCCAGAGGATGTTGTATCCAATTGAAGAGATCTCCCATTGACTTGCAATGTGCTATTCTCCATGTTTAATTTGAATCCCATTCTTTTCATATCTGATTTGCTTAGCAGTAGGGGAATATCGCTGTCCACTACTTCTGTTCTTAGGGTTATCTTTTGACCACCGATAATACAAGGAATCTCCATTCCTTCATCCGACTGTATTTTGCCTCCTGGACCAAACTTGAATGGCAGAAGTTTAACTTCTTTTCTTTCGCTTGCCAATAATGAAGCCAAATGCATCTCCTTCCATTCATGACCAGCAACTGTTTTACTGCAAGCACTGTCCAGAACAGCAGCATTGGCTGTTTCACTCATGAGGACCTGCTTATCCTCATGTGAATAAGCACCGACTTTATAAGCTTCACTAACTTCTGCATTTTTCTGCACTTTTGAGGTTTCAAAAGGACTTGATTTCTTTTTCTATGTAGACAATCCTTTTTAAAATGCATAACTGATTTGCACACCAATCATTTAAGGTAATTACCAGCTTCATTACACGGATTTCTATAAAGATAAGCTGTACTTACTCTTCCCCAGTATCCTCCTCTTTCTGATCTTCTGCCTCTTTGGAAACCTGTCCTCCTAAATTGTGCTTCATTCAGTTTAGACATCTGTCTCCCACTATATCCTGACCATGCACCACCATGACTGTATCCTTTGAATCTTGTTCATTGGTTATTATTTCTACTTCCAGAAATATGTTTCCTCAGAATTTGCTGTGTACACAGGTTCTTCTTTGATGGCTATCCCATCTGATCTCTGTCTATATCATATTCTTTGATTCCCAAAGAATTAGCTGTCTTTTTTGTTAATCATGTTATATTTTGATATCACCATTTTTATGGTAATTTTTTTTTTAGTTACCCTCTACTCTTTTTGTTATAAATTTTCTGCTTTTAACATGTCTATTACTATTAATAAAATAAATTAAAATCTTATTTTTCTAGCCATTATTTCAAATATATTTTTCATTAGCCACTATTTAAAGGATACATCCATTGACCCTTGAAATAGTGGTTAAAAATATATGAATAAGATTGCTGGTTGATTTTGTTTAGTGGCATATCAACCTCTACAGGTTATTTAATGACAAAATTTAAATATTTTCAACACAATTTTATAGTTTCAGTTAAATATATTTTGAACACAATTACATGCCTTTGACTTCAGATAAAATGTATTGTTGGTACTTCTACTATAAAATGTATTGCTAGCAATTTTGCTATAAATAGGTATTGTTGATAATTTTACTATATATAGGTATTGTTGGTAAATTTACTATAAATATCTATTTTTATACTTTCATAGTGTTTTGTTTTTGTTTGGATTTCACAATTTGCCCATAGCTGGGACCTGAGAAACAAGAGCAATTAAGAGGTGGTCCCATGCTACTCAAAACCTCCAATCTCTGATCAGAGACCTTGCTGCCAGATGTAGTTTACCATCATACCTAGGACTAATATGAATAAGAAATGAGAACATCAGGAGATGAAGGATAAAAGTTAAATTCTCCAACAATGTAGAAAAGGAAAGTTCATGATCCAAGGGAATCATAAAATTTCAGATTATTTTGCCAGATATCCTTACAGAAATTATTTATATGAATATTCTGATTGAATAAAAAGAAGTGGGAGACTTTTTCATTTCATCTAATCAGAATAGTCATAGAAATAATTTCTATAAGAATATCTGGCAATACATTAAAACTTATTTTAATGATTTGGTTAGACTAAGAAAATATACGGACATTAGAGAAATATTAGGTCAAAGCATAAATACTTTCTATTTTTCATCAACTTTATTTTTCAAAAAATAAAGTCCAATTACATTTTATTCAATTATTTATGAATCATTATTTGCAAAGACTAATTACCATTTGAGACCTTTTCAGTCAAATTCAGCAAACTTTGATGAGAAAAACTTTTTGATGAACTCTTCAATCTGGTTTCCATTAAAGGAAGTTTTCCTCATCAAATCATTTAGCAGTGATTGAAACAATCAATAATTGGCTTGTGTAAGGTCAACTTTATATGGTGGATGAGGTGGAACAGACCATCTGAGTTTGCATATTCTTTCCCATGTTATTCTTGTTGCATACAGCCTTGTTGGAGAGAACAACATTTTTCCCTTAATCCACTGTGTATGCTGCTACTGCTGTACAAAAATATTATCTTAGTGTACTCCATGTTTATTCTTAACTACAAAATATGATTAGTAGTTACAATGGCTCCACAAAACTGGAAATTACTTATGACCAAATAGATGATGATAAAAATGTCAATAAGTTTCTATAGAGTCCATTACATTAAAAACAAATCTGTTTTAATATGCACATTTGCACATGGTAGAGTAAGTAATAAAGCCTTGTTCAAGATGATTACCTGAAGGGCATTATTTTTGTTTTCTCAACAGCATTCATCAATGTTTTGGTTTTTACATTTCAACGCAAAATATAATTGCAATGTCCACCCGACAGAGTTGCTTGATGTAGTGCCAAAGAGATTTCTATCTATTATTACTCACTGAAATATTACCAGTGGCAACCATTATGCTTGATGCTAATCCTTTCTTATTTATAGAATTAACATAATAATTAAATAATGAGTAACATTTGATGTATCAAGAGTTATCTCCCTTGAGAAATAGGATCATTTGGGGGCGAGTGTAAATGTAAATCCCATAATATTAAGTTACAACATGAACTTAAAATGGCTTCATTTTCAAAGATCCTTTTAACAATATTGTGCTAAGAAAAATCTTGCCATAATGTGCCGTTTTTACTGTTACAAACACAAAAACTGGATCAGTAATATATACAGGCACACACACACACACACACACACACACACACATGGGAAATGTGAATTAAATCTATTGGCTTTTCTTCCAATCTCATTATTCCTTTTCAAAAGACTGCAGTCACCATTTTTGAGGCGTGCTGTGACAAAAGAAAGGTCAGCTTCTCTTTTATTACTGGTTAGTGGCTCATATAAGGAGGAAGGACTTTTTTCACTCTCAGCTTTCAAAATGGCTGCCTGTCTCTTCTGCTCACCAGCTCTCACCAAAGTACATCACCTTTGAATTTCAAGTAATTAATAATAAATACCCACTTTTCAGCTGCTCTGGGCAGATTATTTAGTTATCCAAGTTTTAAATAGTCTTTGCTTCCAGGTTGGCTGTGATGTCAAACATTGTCAAGAAGAACCTGGTACAGAGGATGGGCATGAGGGATTTCAGTGTTCAGGTGAATCAAGGTCTATTATTTATATCCCAGCATGCAACACAGGTGTTTGAGGATGTGATGATAGAGACATAAGATTTGTGGCTTTGCTTTCCTCCAATGCTTTTGTTATGACAATGCAAGTGGCACCAGCCTGATTTTCTTGCCGTCTGTTTTTGTGCTGAAACAAACAAAACAAAGGGCAAGCAGTAGGAGAGGATTTTGATCTATGGCTATTCTTGTGTCAATATTTATTTAACACTCACACCGTTCTGTCCATATTTATTGCTTGCGTCCGAGTGTGCATCCCAGCTGCCTGAAAGCTTTTACGCTTTTACTCTTGACCTCATGACCAGCATACAACATTTATGAATTCTCTTTTCAGATTCACAAAGTATGCAACAAAGTGAATGTTTTACAAAGTACAATTTACAGCCAAGATAAGACAGATTAGACAATAGTTTTTCCCCAGGCATAGAGTAGAAATAATAAAAGAAAAATCAAATAGGTAGAAATCTTTTACAAATTATTGTCTATGTCCAAAACGTGCTTTCTGAATGTTCAAGTTCTGCTCTGCATGATAATCTTCATTTTTTGTCTTTTTTCCTTTTTTTTTTACAACTAAATAAGCTTGGGTATCTGCTCATTTCCAAGTATGCTTGTCTGCTAGGGCGGTTAGCTAAACACATTTGAATTTCTTCAACACTCACAGACATTAACTGTGTTTTATATTACAACTATACTGAGTGGACATTAGTTAGAGTTTCTGGGAGAGAGCACATAATCTGGTGCAATCAGTAGTTGAAAAAGGCCAGTATGCTGGAACTCTCAGTCATGCTGACTAGTGACTTCTTGCCAGCAGAACCATTGACAGCTTCCAAAAAGATGCATTCCAAACATTCATGTTTTGCTCTATATGATAACCACCTTATATGCGTGCGTGTGTGTGTGTGTAAAATAATATTATAATTCTGCTTGTTCCTTGATTACTAAGTAAGTTAGAACACACATTATGCCCTTCAATTACCTCAAATAAATAATGGACCATTTCATTTTAAGGAAAAATAGAAGAAAAAGATATGTCATAGATACTGTTCGGGTTTTGTGATCAAACGAAGGTACGCATAATAAGAAAGAAAGAAAAAAGGGAAAATAGAAGAGGCAATAATGCTCTCCTGCATTTAACATCTGCTTTAATAATATGGAAAACTTTGTCAATTTTTAATTGTTTCATTTGTACCCTCTTACTTGTTCTTTAAATAATGACCTTCAGTCATACAGGGTGTGACAGGTAAATTGCTGCCTTATATTTTTCATTTTGCACAAGCACATTGTTTTTTATTTTTTTTTGACTGCACAGTATAGTAGGGTTGCTTGGGCACCATCTCTGAGAAAAAGAGCACCATGACACAATTCACTCTACCAGAAATTTGGAAACAGCATTCTGTATTGCTTGGCATTCACACCAGAATCTCCAATACAAACATTTCAGAGTGTTTTCGTGCCAACCTGAGGACAGTGCAGAGGATTTGGAAAAAGTTGGATGAGTTTAATGGCGATTATGAAGTTGTTTGAAGTGAACACAAATGATGGTGACATTATGCCTCCATTCATCTTCCCACAGGGCCTCAAAACTCAACATGGAGGTCTACATCAAGTGCCTTGAGAAGGTTGTGCTGCCCTGGGTCAAGAAGGTGGCTGCTGGAAGACACTATGTCTGGCAACAAGACTCTGTACCACACCACACAAGCAGAAGAACTCAGTCATGGCTCTCAGACAATTTCTGTGACCACATCACCCCTTATATCTACCCACCTAACTCCCCAGACTGCAAGGATTATGGCAGCATTCACCAACTTAAACAGAGACCATCAAGAGGAGTTGCAGCAAATTCTGAAGTCATCTGGAGGCTGTGGTTGCAACCAATGGTGATATTATTGAATAAATGTACTCTTTGGTATTTCAAGATATTTTTGTGTAATTTTGATAAATATATTGTAAAACAAGATGTCAGTATTATTTTCATTTTTGTGTAATTTAGATGACAATTTATCTATCACACCCTGTATTTTTGATTGGTAATGCCATATTTTCCAAAAATTTTTAATTTCAATTTTTTAACAATGCAATAGGGGAATTTTATGGGTATTTTATAATCATAGAACCCTCAAGATTATTTAATCATTAACTTAAGAATTATGGTTCACCAGAAAAATCAAAGAGCAAAACCATGAAATTTTCATGGGTATTATTAATAATAATAATAATAATAATAATAATAATAATAAAGGAAAGGAATGAAAATTAGGATTATTGAATGTCAGAGTTAAAGGGAGGAACTATTATTAAGCATTTTGAAGGTAAAAAAGAATTAATGATGTAAGAATGGTATAAATTTCTATATATTTTGGTTTACTTCATGTGTAGAGACATTTTTAAGGTTTGAGAAATCCAAAACTTTGGAAGAAAATTTTTTGGGGAAAAAAGTATTTGTTATTTTGAATAGTATCATAAATATATGTAAATATGCTGTAAAACCTGCCAATTTTCAATCTTTTCATTTGTACCCTCTTGCTTCTTTAAATAATGACATTGCATTCATATTTAGGATTGTTAGTTCAAAAACAAACAACATGACATTTTCCCAGTTATTTATTACTGTGTCATTTTCTTAAATCGTTCATCAAAGTGTGTTTTCTGAAGGTCATGAAAATGCTATCCATAAGAAAATGAAATGTTAGAATTTGACTTTCTCCTGACCTGAAATTCTGTTGACTAGTTCATAACCTTTGCATCAGTTCAATATCAGTAAATACTTTTATGCTATATTCTACTGGAATTAACAATTCAAATTTGTCTGTGGCATTTGTCATGAGTTTTGGAGAATTAACATTTCTACAGTAATCTAAATATAAAGAAAGATGTATTCCAACATGTGCACCAACACACACACACACACAAGTTAGTGTAATGAGTTATTGTTGCACAAAGGGAAATCAGTGAGCCAAGTCCAAATTCCGGTCGATTCTGTTTCAAACACTTCTTGCTAATACTCTTGAAAATGGCATGAATCCATCTTCCTCCAAGAATAACAGGACATATTAGGTTTGCTTGCCTTCGGTGGCAGCCAGGTTAAGAAGAAGGGAAACTCCGAATTCAAAACATGTTTTTCGAGGGACAGTTATATTTAAATACATTTACTGTTTGTAAATTGACTCCATTAAACTCCATGGCAATAAAATATGAGGATCACTGTCCAGAGATTTTGTGACACATAAGGCACTATATTTATTCATTCTTTTGAAAAATGTGGTTGGTTCTGTGAAAGCCTTTACTAGATAATCAAATCATGTGTGTGGATAACTGAGTAGTTCAGTTCTAAACTAAACATATTCTCATTCTCAATTTTAGTGAAATCTGTGACAAAGTGGAAAAAGTTTTTGTCCCTTAGTCCAATGAAGTCCAAAAGGATGAAGACTTTCTCAGAAATTTTTTTCTTTTCTGGGCATAAATTATGTAGAAATTGTTCAAATGTTTTGTATATCTGAGCACTTTCAGCTATACTTTCAGCCATTATCAAGGATGATTTCATTTTTACTCCTAACTGATGGATTTTTTTTCATATATTTTCTAGAATTATAAAAATAGCTAAAAGCACTCAGAGATACATAACATTTGGACAATTCCAACATAAGTCCATAAAATAAAAAATTATAAGGACACAAGAAAAATTAAAAAGAAATTAACTGACCACAGTACTTTGTCAGTCATTTATAACAAAAATTGTTTATATATATATATATATATATATATATATATATATATAGAGAGAGAGAGAGAGAGAGAGAGAGAGAGACTTGCATGAGTCTTTACCCACCCCTTGAACTTTTTCACATTTTGTAGTGTTACCAGCTGGAATAGAAATTGACTTGAATGTTTTTTTTACCATTTGATCAACACAAAATGCACAGTGCTTTGAAGATGACACAAACAATAATTAGAAGAAAAAAACCATTCATTTCTTGTATGTATAAATATTCACCCCCACCCCTAGTCAATACCACCATTTGTTGCAATTACAGTTGCAAGTCATTTGGATTATGTCTCTACCAGCTTTGCACATCTAGAGAATGAAATTTTGGCCCATTCTTCAACAATTTTCAAGTCTTGCCACAGTTCTCAATTGGACTGAAGTATAGGCTATGACTGGACTATTCTAACACATTAATATGCTTTGATCTAATGCATTCCATTGTAGCTCTGGCTATATATTTAGAAAGGGGAACATCAAAATCCCAGTCTCAACTGTTTACAGACTGTAAAAGGTTTTCTTCAAGGATGGCATTGTATTTGGTGCCATCTATTTTCTCATCAACTCTGACCAGCTTATCTGTCCCATCAGAAGAAAAGCATCTCAATAGCCTTTGCTGTCACCACCAATTTGGGCCTCATCTGACCAGAGCACCTTCTACCACAGATTTGCTGTGTCTCCTACATGGCTTGTGACAAACTTCAAATGTGACTTCTTACAGATTACTTTCAACAATGGGTTCCTTTCTGCCACTCTCCCATAAAGGCCAAATAATAATTGTACTTTGAACAGATTCTCCCACCTGATCTGTGGATCTTTGCAGCTCCCCTAGAGTTACCATGAGCCACTTGATTGTTTTTCTGATTAAGGCTTTCTTTGCCTGGCCTGTTAGTTTAGGTGGACAGCTTTATCTTGGTAGGATTGCAGTTGTACTGTATTCTTTCTATACTTCGGATGATGGATTTAATAGGATTCTGTGAGATGTTCAAAACATGGGATATTTATTTATAACCTAATCTTGCTTTATACTTTGCCACAACTTTATTCCTGACTTGTCTGGTGAGCTCCTCTTTGTTTTCATGATGCTGTATGTTCACTAATCTTCTCTAACAAACCTTAGGGCTCTTCAAAGAACAGGCGTGTTTAACTGTAGAGTGCAGCATCAAGAATTGTAACTTTTTCCATTTCTTAACTCAAAAGAAATTGCTATAATCAAGTGGATTCTTATTTATTTATTTATTTATTTATGTGATATCTGAAGGTAAATGATTGGATTTTGTTCTAGTTAGCGGTTTCACAGTAAAGGAGAGTGAATACATATGCACTCAACACTTTTCAGATTTTTATTTGTAAATAATTTCAAAAACCATGTAATATTTTTCCTCCACTTCAAAATGACTGGGTTCCAACCCAATCATTTTGAAGTGGAGGAAACATAAAACCCCAATAAAATATAATTAAATTTGGCATTGTAAATATGATAAAATTTATAAAAGCTGAATAGAAGGTGAATACTTATGCAAAGCAGGAACTATGTGTGTGTTACAATAAGATATCACACATTGAGTGCTGGAATTAATAGTGCCCGATATAACAGAGCTATTACGTATATATTAATAAATATACATATTATCCCTCACTGGGAGACCCAGCACTAATAGGCAACATTTGAACGCATGACTGAATTTCACACAGAAATTGAGGGCATATATACGTATTCTGAAAGACGACATTTTTCACACATCTTTCTATACAATTTATGTATGGATTGTGAATTTCAAATGATTTTACAAAAATCATATGAATTTTCATCATTTGGTGGTCTTTTATTTCTCAAAAGGAAAAATATGCTGTACCAACTACAAAATGGTATGTGCCATTTATAGAGATGGTGCCATAGCTGAGAGTACTATTCATTAATGCTTTGATAGTTTCAGAAGTAAAAATTTGATCTGGAAGATACCGAACATTACAGTAGGACTGCAGTCATTGATGATGACCAAATCAAAAGGCGGATTAAAACTAATTCTGGTCACATGACATCACAGAGATATTTGACCAATCTCAATTGAGTGTTGCAAGTCATATGAAAACACTCGGATACATGAACTACTACAATGTTTGGATGCCTCACAATTTAACTGAAAAATGAACTGCTCAAATACCACAAAAACAACCCATTTTGAAAATGATTCTGTGTATCTGGTGAGAATGGAAGGGCATTGTATATTTTGAGTTTCACAAAATCAGACAATGAATTCAGATAAGTAATGTTCCCAAGTAGGGTCCGATTAACGGCAGCAATTAATGAAAAGTGTCTGGAATTGTTTAATTGGAGAGGTGTCATCTTCCATCAGGACAATGCCAGACCAAAAAGCAATGTCAAATATGAAATTAGTGAATTCAAGTGATCGGCAAGAAATTATGTCAGTCCATAACTTTATGAGATAAAATGGAAGTCATTTGCTGAAAGAAAGGTGATGATGGTTGTCATGGTGTTTAATGAGCAATGAATTCCCTCCCATCAATTGTTATGACATTTATAAAGAATGCAAAGAAAATAAGAGCTTCACTGCTGCAACTAAATGTAGAACAACTTAGTTATTTACATGATAAATTAATAAAATATATTGAGAAGTTATTAACTCTGTGAATAGAAGAATTGGATCAGAAAAGCAATCCATTGAATCAAGCTATCATTTCTGATAAGGCAAAGTCTATTTTCAATGAACAGAAGGAAGAATGTATGTCAAGATTAAATATTTTCATATTGTAATGGCTGATATAAAAATCACAGTAAGTATTATATTTTTAAGATGACTGTTAAAAACATAAGGGCTAAAACACTCTCTTTTACGAATTCCAAGACATTGTACAGAATGGTGATCATCCTGAAGACTTTATTTTCAGAGTTTCTTAATAATAAGTCTAACAGGTCTGACAAAGTAAAAGTAGCAGCTGCTCTTGAAAATGACATCCAATCATTTGTTAACTGGGGCAAGAAACAGCTTGTAAATTTTAATGTCTCCAAAAAAATGAAATTGCTATATTTTAATCATAATAGAGAACCATTATGGCTGCCCATCAGTGTGGCTGATGCTAACATCCAGGAGAGCAACCCATTGCACCTTCTCGGTCTCACATATTTAATGACATGAAAACGATTATATTGAATCAAATACTAAGACTGCTACTAAAAATGTTGGTTCACTGTGTCATGCCAGACAATTTTTCTTATTAGAACCTATCTTGCACATTTATAAATCTATCATTTGTCTGTACATTGAATATTACTGCTCCTGCTCCTGCTATATATTTCAAGATTCTCAACAAAATCCAAAGCAGGGTTTGTAATGTAATCAGTCATGAGTTGGTATCTCAACATTTCCCACTACCATGACATGGTTTTCCTGTGCATTTTCAATACATACTATCATGGCAATTGTTCTAGTGAGATTTTCTCCTAGGTATCTCAACCACATGAATTTAAGCATAATACTAGATTGGCAAATAGGTCTTGGTTTCACTGTTTTACCCTTGAAATAGCCAGATGTGACTGTAAGCTCTATTCTAATACTTTCTTCTCTCACACTTCTCACCTGTGGAAATCTCTTCCAATTTCTTGCTTCCTTGCCACCTACATTCTTAAAACATTTAAATGCAATGTCAACTGCCATTTTCTGTCTTCCTGAATCCTATTCTTTTATTGATTTTTCTTCTCACTAAAGTCTTTTCATTCTCTTTCATTCCCCTTGTGTCTTGTTGGCATTATTGTCTTGCTTGAGGTGAAATGATTAAAAAAAAAAAGAAAGAAATTTGCTATTAAAGAAAAGTCTGCTCAAGGACTTAAAGCTGCCAAGACTAAACATTTATACTTGATGATAACATTTCAGGAATTGAAGGTAGTCTAATATATGGAAACACTTTGTGCTTTAGAAGGCTGAAATAAGATATGATTAACTATTAAAAGTCAAACAAGAACGCTTGGTTCACACAGAAATTCTTCTGTAACTAGCGCACAAATCATTTGTGCACTGATGTGAACAATTTCTGCATTTGTCACTCCAATTTTTTTCTTTTTTTTCTATTAGACAACACTCCTGGTCATCTTTAACACTTGATAATGTTCAAACAAAGCAGAAAGTAAACATGGTTTATTTGCCTCTGCGACCACATCACCCCTTACATCTGGCCACCTAACTCCCCAGACTGCAACCTGTTGGCTATTATGTGAGTGGCGCAGTCAGGCAAGAGACCAACAAAACTCCTTGTAACACCAAATATGAACTGAAGGCAAGGATTATGACAGTATTCACCAACTTAATCAATGAGACCATCCAGAGGAGTTGCAGGAGATTCTGGAGTCATCTGGAGGCTGTGGTTGCAACCAATGGCAATTTTATGGAATAAATTTACTCTTTAGTATTTCAAGATATTTTGTCAGTGTTACTATTATTTTTGCATAATTTAGATAGCAATTTATCCATTGCGCCCCGTATATATATATATATATATATATATATAACAACACTCACAGCACAAAAAGATAGCAGATTCCCAGCAATACTCGCATACTCATCACAGAACACAAAAAAAGCCAACAGGAAAAGAAATATCATATGGTTCAACCCACCGTACAGCAAAAACGTAAAAACAAACGTAGGGAAAATATTCTTCAAACTTTTACACAAAAACTTCCTGGAATCAAGCACCCTACACAAAATATTCAACAAAAACACAGTAAAAATCAGCTACAGTTGCACCGAGAACATGGCACAAATAATAAAAAAGCACAACAGGAAAATTATCAACAAACCACATGGACAAATTAAACCCATGTGCAACTGCAGAATAAAGAACGAATGTCCCTTAAACAGTAATTGTTTACAAAACAATGTAATATACCAAGCCATGATAAAATAACCAGATAATGAAGAAAAAGTATACATAGGAGTAACTGAAGGACCCTGGAAACAAAGAAATTATGTACACAAAACATCTTTCACAAATAGTAAATATGCGAACAGTACAATGCTTTCTAAGTATATCTGGGAAATTAAAAACAAAACGCATGCCACACCAAAAATATCTTGGAAAATAAGAAAAAGATCATCAGTCTACAACAACCAATCAAAAACTTGCAAACTTTGCTTTAAGGAAAAAATAGCTATCATTACCTTCCCAGACCAAAATAAATTATTAAATAAAAGATAAATTTTTACTATGTTACTTAAAAATCAAAAATGGAAAAAATAAATAAATACATAGATAAACAAAATGACAATAAAATAAGCAAAATAAATTAATCCAAACAAATTACCAAATCACACCTGTTAGAATAGACGAAATAGAATAAAAAATAAGAAACAAAATCAATAAATAAAGTAAATAAACAAATTAGCAAACTATTATGACCAAAATATTAGACTATAAAAATCAAAACAAAAAATCGGACAACAAAAATAGCTATAACTGTTATATAACGATAAAAAAAATGAATAAAAAATAAAATACTGTGTTACTTAAAAATTGAAAACCAAAAAGAGAAAATATACAGTGTAACAAATAAATAACAAGTAAAATAAATTGATCTAAATACATCCAAATATATAAATAAACTAACAACCGATACCGATAAACTAGAAAACAAGTAAAGATAATCAATCCAAATAAATACATGAAGTAATAAACAAATTAAAAACTGTTCCCGCCAAAATAATAGTTAGGACAAACTACAACAATCAACACCAAAATTGAACAAATAGCTTTAATTATCTTCCCAAACAAAAACAAAACTATTAAATAAGCTATATAAACAAATTTTTTCTACATTAATAAAAACACTGTTCAAAATAAAAATAAAAAATAAATAAATATATAAGATAAGAAATAAAAATAAAAATAAATAAAAACAAGCAAAATAATTTAACCCAAATAAATAAATAAACAAATAAACAACTTCACTTTTATATTTATTTATATATATATATATATAAAGAAATATAGTTTTAAAGTGTGCTCAATATCAGAGATAGGGCGTATATTAATATAAATATAAAAGTGAACATTGAAGTCAACACACAGAGGCGACAGGCTGTTTCATGCTAGACACAATCATCAGGCAGCCTGACAATTATGTCTAGCATGAAACAGCCTGTCGCTTCAGAGTGTTGACTTCAATGTTCACTTATATATAAAATGTTAATGGTCAGAGTTGAATCAGACCAGGAAACAGTGATATTAAAAAGCGCTCAATACACATGTGAAAAAATAAAATAAAAGTAAAAATAACATGTAGCGCTTTTAATCATTTGGTTTAACCTCTTTTAACTTAGAGGTAAAATGTAAAATATTGAAATTATTTTTCAAGTTACTTACTAAACACTTTCCCCAAAATTCAGAATTACATTAGATATTCAATAAAAACACAGTGAAATTAATCTACAGCTGCAATAGTAATTTTGAAACAATAATAAATAGACAAAACGCCAGAAATTTCAAAACTAATGCACAGTATAATATAGTTAACACTGGTAATTTATGCAACTGTAGAAATAAGAATAAATGTTCATTAGATTGAGCTTGTAAAACAGAAGCAATAATCTACAAAGCAGAAGTAACAGATATTAATGGCCAAAATAAAACATAAAATTAGGTGTTCTACCAAACTTGCTGACCTTGTGTGGAATTTAAAAGAAAAAACAACAGGGATCCAATTGTAAGCTAGAAAATTTTTAAAAAGGCAAAGCACAACAATAATTGCAACCTCTGCCAACAGGAAAAATTAGCAATAATGATATTTCCAGATCCAAAGAAGCTTTTGAACCAAAAGAACCAAAGTAATGAGTCTTTGCATACATACTAAAAAATTCCTCTTCAGCTCATATGAGGCTGGATAAAAAAAATATGTAGATTTCAATTAACCTACACCCACTGATACATTTATAATACCCTTGCTTTTCTTCTCTTCCACCACCTTCTTCTCCTTCCTTCTTCACATCCTCCTCCTTTCTATTACACCCAATGTCAGGTGTTTAATTATTTTTTTTTAAATAATATAGTATTCATTAGGTTTTTTTTTAAAAATAAAGTATTAAGAGGTCATTTGATAAAAATTGCCAGAGGATAACATAAGGTAGCAGATTCAACTGATCTCCTGAGTATTAAAATGTGTGTGTGTGTGTGTGTGTGTGTGTGTATATATATATATATATATATATATATATATATACACATATATATATATATATATATATATATATATATATATATATATATATATATATATATACACACTCACATACACACACAAGAACACATACAAATAACTATTGCAATTTCACTTTCTTCACACAGACCAACTGCAACCAAATATTACAAGTAAGACTTTTTAGTAGATTGTTCAATTTTCTTACCAGCAGATGAATCCAAATATTTGCCAACATTGTAACATACTTCTCATTCAACTGTGTTTCTTTTTGCATTCACCTTTCCACTTTTCAATACATTTTCTTTTAGCACCGTAATATCCACTGTTTCTGTCAGAAGGCATTCAAACAAACTGATTATTATTGGCTAATGTTGAAGGTTGGTAAGAGAAAAACCTCAGCCAAACCTAATAAATGAAACTCATAGATGGTAAATATGCTGTCAACCAGAGCCACACCCTAATTCAACCATGGATAGGATATACAGGGGAATGTCATCAACTTTTTGGGTATAGAATTTATTTGTTACAAATGCATATCAGACAAAAAGTAAATACACACAATATATTTCCTACTGTCTCAGTGGAAATGAACCGATGGTATCAACCAAAGTCATCATTCCTAAGTCTGACAATAACAATGTTTTAAAATTCTAAGACTATTTATTACAAATAGATATATTTTTTTATAATTTTGACCAAATTTTTCTTTTTTTTATTGCTGTATTTTTAGAAAATTCATTCTTTGGAATTTAAAGATTATAAAATTGTTACAGAGAAGTAGGCTACAATAAAAATTAAATTTGCATCCAATAGCTTTGTAGCTTATCTTACATGAACAATGTAACAATCATTTAGAATGGGTTAAATTCAATAATGTTCGTGTTTCAAAAATAAAACAACCTTCATGTCAGAATCTGCAAACAGCTACAAAAGAAATTATGAGAGTTAGGGTGTTTGAAAAGTTTTAACAGAAAAGTTATAAAAATAAATGTAAGTTAAATTTGTTTTAATATTAGGGTGTTTGGAAAGTGATTATGATATAAAAAGAAACTTAAGTTAAATTTATTTAAATGTTAAAAAAAAATGTAAAAAAGTTAATTTCTAAGAGCTGCAACCCAACAGGTAGGCAAATTTTAAATTCTACAATTACAGAAATCTGAATTTTTCCACTCGAAAAAACTTTTGAAATGCAGTTTTCAACTTCTTTTGTTTCTGAATATTTCTGTCACTTATAAAATATGCTAGCAATGAAAAACTGTAGGTTTCCAATTAGGAGAGTATGGAAGAGGAGAAAGAACTTCCCGGCCTAACAACCTCATTATTTTCTTGGGTTTGTTTTGCTAAGTGAGTCTGTTCATCACTGTGCTGGAGAATAATACCTTTTCTGTTTACCAAAACAGGACACTTTCAATCTAAGATTTTGTTTACCCAATTGCTGGCAAGAAACATCAGCAGTGATGGTCCTTCCATGTTCCACTAGTTTGTAGTGGACAATACCTTTCAAATTCCATAAAACACAAATCAAGGTCTTCTTTTGGTGTTAGGTGGAGTCCTGGTTTTGGTGTTAAACTTTTGTTGGATTCATCTTTCATACCAATATGGCTTCCCTCTTCTCTTTGGATGGCACACATATATGTATATATATCAAGGTAAGAGGTTATAGTTGTTTCAATGAGAGAAAAGTGTATATATTAAAAAGAAAAGAGAAACTGCAGACATTTTTGGTTGTAATGTGAATTTTTTTTTTAAATATATTATGCTTTATTTTCCATAATTATGGAAAATAATATATATTTTTTAAAAAAATCCACATTATAACCAAAACTGATTGCAGTTTCTCTCTTCTTTTTAATTATATATATATATATATATATATATATATATATATATATATATAGATGAGACTAGCTCAATGATTGGCCAGTAATAATCTTACAATTCAACTATTCTCATGCAAATAGCTTAGCAATGCCACCTGTGTAGATCTTTTTCAAACTGCCATTTTACCAAGAGGAATTAACTCAACAGTTCGTACTGCTTTCTCATTTTGTGACACTCACTGTCTTTTTCCTTTTTCTGTTGACAATGCAAAACACATTTTTCATCACCATTAACAATGTGAAGCAAAATTGAGATCTTGGTATTCCTGGTTAAAAGACGACTACTCATGCTTCTCAAGTGACATCAGTATAAGAAACCCAAATTCCATCTTTACAAGATTTCCCAATTAAACTCTGAAATGCATAATAATGATACACTGTCAGATCAATGAGATAATAAACTAATTCTAGATGCAGTTTCCCCACCATTCAACTTTGATTCTGCTCTGGTTGGTTGACTTGTAATTCATACAAGGCCAATACATAAATTCACTCCAAAAACACAAGTATATTTCCTCTTGAATTCCCAACTTTCCTGACACCACAATGCAAGAACATACCATACTAGAAATGGTTTTAATGTTTCAAGTGCACTCTTACAATACCCAACATGGCTTCCTGTATACATTTCTTGTCAATGCACTTAATCGGCTTTCTCCATTAATAACATTGAAAGCATTTCAGATCAAAATTCAGCTGTGGCAGGCTACAGACTTATTTAGTATATATAATCAGATACAGTGTAACCCGGATATAAGAGTGTTGTCGGGACCGGAGAAGAAGTCTCTTATATCCGGGTTTCTCTTATATCCGGGTTTGGTCTATTATATATACATTAACACAGGCTCTAATTTGGGACCAGAGAAAATTTCTCTTATATCCGGGTTACACTGTACATACATACATACATACAAAGATACTTTATTCTTAAACATATATATATATATATATATATACACACACATACATACATACATACATATATATATACATACATACATACATACATACATTTTAATAATTAAAAACATACATATAAAATAAAAGAATTGTAGATATTTTTCACTATTATTATTGGTTTGAAATTCTTTTGTATATTAGTTCATTTAGATAAATATCCTCATCTTTGTTGTTTTTATGACAATGTTTCAGCTGTGATACTCTGTCTTCCTCAGATATTTGTTGTATTTTGGAATGGTAAAATTTAAGTAGTATAAAATATGTAAAGAAGACTGATAGTTCAGCAGCAAAAACATTGTGGTAAAAGAAACAAAGATGAGGATATTAGTCCAAATGAACCGACATACAATGATTACAAGAATACTAAGCAAAAAATATTTAGACTTAAATTTTTCAACTTTTTCCTCAAAAACATCAGCCTTGTGTACTCATATATTTTCTTAGTTTTTATCCAAACTTGGCCCTCCGCTTTTGTGTCAGAATCATCTTTAATTTTCTTCTCCCTCACTCCCTCCTTCTACATGCACATCTGCGGACAAAATAAGGAGGAAAGTCTATTAGATGCTTGATTCCACAGCTGGTGCCATCACAAATTTTCTGACATTAAATTCTAACTGCTCAATCAAGTGTCGAATTTGATAGACAAGGTTGTTACATTAAATAACACCCCCACTCCTGCACATCTTTTAGGAAAAG
Source organism: Acanthosepion esculentum (assembly GCA_964036315.1). NCBI lineage: Eukaryota > Metazoa > Mollusca > Cephalopoda > Sepiida > Sepiidae > Acanthosepion > Acanthosepion esculentum. The sequence goes on from OZ038504.1 coordinate 27,825,664, forward strand.
AATATACATACAGGTAGATCAAAAAGCACAAAAACATTTTCCTTTGCTCTCTTTTACACACATCAACATTACATTAGATAATTACTTAACTCAATCAGGTTAAAAAGGCTAAGGGAAGATTATATTCCAAGTGGAGGGGGCCAGTCTTGGTTTTACCTGTGGTAGACGCTAACAAGAGGAAATATAAATTACTCCAAGCAAATGTTCACATATTGTACACAAAATATTTTCTGCCACAATTCTAAACTTGATTCCGACACAGCATGTAGACTCAATGGTATTCATGCAATGCGTGCTCCTAAACTGGCTCCTGTTCTCTCTGAGCTCTACAGCAAATGCCTTACTGCTTCTTGCTTTCCAGCTTGTTAGAAATCTTTTGTAGTTCTTGTTTTTAAGAACTTGGATGAACCGTTTGATTCTTTGAAATATCAACCTATGAGTCTCCTACCTCTTTTTGGTAAACTACTAATCAATTTGGAATTGGTTAAGCATCTCACCTCGCATGGTTTTCTATTAGGCTTTTGCTTCTGTAGATCAACTGTCAATGTGCTAATAGTTATTGCTGAAAGTATCAATCAAGCTTTAGATAAGAATGGTGAAGCTCAAGCATGTGACACAATTGGGCATGATGCTCTTCTTCACAAGTTGACTTTTGATTTCAAATAATCTTTAATAAACTATGAAATGAAGTGTTGTCTGGAACACCAAGATCTTTCTATATCAATGCAGGTGTTCTCCAGGGTTCTATCCTTGAACCTACTTTGTTTTTAATTTTTAATCTTAATCCACAACCTTCCCAGTGTCATCAGTTATTGACTTGATGTCTATGCCAATAACACAACTATTTACTCCTGTCTTAATGCTAAGTCTTGTAGGTTTGATAAAGTCAAATTGGTAGCTGATCTAAAAAATAGACTGCAATATTTTGTTAAATGAAGCAAGAATTGACTTGAATTAACACCTCCAAAACATCGCCATAGCGAATCTTTTTTGCCTTCTCACTCGAACATTTTCCACTAATATGAATTGGAACAATTATATCTCATCAACTGCTAGGTGTGGTGCTTGGAAAGTTGGTTCACTGTGTCATGCTGTTTTACCAGAATCTATCTTGCACCTTTATAAGTTGTTTTCTTCCATTTTTTACAATCATTGACTATAGTTGCTATATCTGGTCTGGTGCTATATATCTAGAGACTCTTGACAAAATCCAAAAAAGAATCTGCAATGTTCCTGACCTGGCATCTCAATTTCAGTTACTTTACTGTAACACAGCTTCACTGTATCTTTTCAAGAAATATTTTTATGGCAATTGTTCCAATGAGCTTTTCTGTTTGGTACTTTGATTTCATGAATTTAAGCATAGTACTAGATTAGCAGCTAGTCCTCATTATTTAACTTGAAATCATTCAGTGTAATCTCAAGTTCTATTCTAATAGTTTCTTCTCTTGCACTTCTTGCCTGTGGGAAAAGTTCTATTGAAACATATCTCACTAATAAATCTCAATCATTGGAATTGCAATACTTAGTGATAAAACCTTAACATATATATAAATGAAAACTGAATTGAATTTAGTTATAATCTAATTTTTATAATGATAACATTTAAAATAAAACTCAAGCAATTATATGATTAATATGAATCATGTTTTGTCTCACTGATGTAGATTTTGTTGAAATAAAATCCATCTGTCTTTAAAATTTTCTCTAGTTATAGAGGAAAAGTGCTCAATATTAGAGATATAAGATTTATAGATATAGAGAGAGTGGACATAGGGATCAACACTGCATGGTGACTGTCAGTTTCATACCTCTTCAAACTTGATCTGAAGATTGTACTGAGGCATGAAAATGTCAGTTACCATGCGGTGTTGCTTTCCCATAACCACACTGTCCACAATAATATTTGCAACCTCTGCCAACATTAAAAATTAGCAATAATGACATTTTCATATCCAAAGAATCTTTTGAACCAGAAATCTGGAGTCATGAGTCCTTGCATACATACTAAAAAATTCCACTTCAGCTCATATAAGGCTGGATAAAAAAAAATGTACATTTCAATTGACCTCCCCCCTACACTGATACATTTATGATAACCTTTCTTTTCTTCTCTTCCTCCTTTTCCTTCTTCTCCTCCTTCCTTACACCCTCCTCCCCCCTTTCTATCATGCCCAACGTTTATTTTTTTAAATAATATAGCATTCATTAGTTCTTTAAAAAAATAAAATGTTGGGAGGTCAACTGATAAAAATCACCTGAGGATGCTGTAAGGTAGCAGATTCAACTAATCTCCTAATTTTTAAAGTATATATATATATATATATATATATATATATAAATATAAAAGTGAACATTGAAGTCAACACTGAGGCAACAGGCTGTTTCATGCTAGACGCAATTGTCAGACTTGGATGATGACTGCATCTAGCCTGAAACAGCCTGTCGCCTCTGAATGCTGACTTCAATGTTCACTTTTATATTTACATACACTCTATCCCATAAATATAGCACACCTTAAAACTATATTTCTTTATATTTATATATATATATATATATATATATATATATATATATATATAATTGTGTATTTCAGCAGCAATCCCCCTTTTATACAAGTTTCATTAAAAACAATTAACAAGGTACTGCAGTTAAGTTTTTTTTTTATCTAATTTTTCTTGTGTTATTATAATTTTCTTCTTTTCTGGTAATAAATTATGTAAAAACTGCCCAAATATTTTGTATGCCCAAGTGTTTTCAGCTATACTTTTAGCCATCATCAAGGATGATTCGATTTTTTTTACTTTTAACTGAATGCATGGATTCTTTTATGTATGTATCTAGAATTAGAGAAATGTTTCATTCTTCAAATGCAGTCAGCACATTGTGCCATGTTTATAGTTGATGTTATTGAGTGCTGGCTTCCATTAGTTTTAGCCTTTTTTATATGTGGATGAGGCTATTATATTTGTATATATTTGCCAGTCGTTGTTAATGAAACTTACACACACAAGTTTGAAAAGATCTCAACCTTACCAAAAAGAGGTTAAAAATAAACAAATATAAATAAATCTGATGTTTGGCTATTTATAGAGAAATACATGGGGGGGGGGTTAATTTTAAAACAAAAACAAACATTCTGAGTATTTTATCAACAGTGTTTCAACATCCATTTACATAAGTAACAGAACAGATGGAAAGAAGTTCTTTCAAAAATATATTCAGAACTTATTAATATCTGACTGACCTTAATTTCAAATAGAGAGAAGATTGTAATGTGCCAATCTTCCAAGTGGGCGGCACTGAAGTTCATCTCTACCCTTAACCTGGGCTCATACACTAACTTCTGATAGAAAGTATAAAATTATCCTGTTCACCAAATAAACCACTATCTGATTGAACCATTTTCTTTCAATAATTAAGCTCTTCCCAAATACTTTCTCTCTCTCTCTCTCGCGCTCAGAATGAGAGAGAGAGAGCAACAAAGTCTAAAGTATTAAAAGTAATCCAGATTTGATTAAGAAATAAATCCATATGAGAATTTGAACCTATTTTCTCCGATGGGAATTAGGAATTTTATATTTTTGTACTGAAATCTATGTGCTCATATTCGGATCAAATGTCAGATAAGTCTTCTGCTGAAAGATAGCATATTCTTATTTATGCATAATTATGATGGCGTGCACCTTCCTGTCAAGTAGGCCCATCATTGTAAGACTCAGTTGTACAGTGAATGAATATAGCCCTTCAAAACAGAAAACTTTTAAAAGCCCTGGTACAACATTGGCAGATATGAGAAACACACATTTGATTGTGATTAAGTTTATTTTTGTGGATGTTTGCATGTCTTTTCAGCTATAGATAAGGGTATATATTTATATATATATATATATATATGTGTGCGTGAGTGTATTTGGGCAGCAACCCCTCTTTTATACAGGATTCACTGAAGACAGCTGACAAGACAATAATTAAGCTTTTTATTATATTTTGTAGGAATGCAAGAAAAACATAAAAAGCTTAATCGCACTACCTTGGCAGTCATCTTCCATGAAATCTGTGCATCTATACACACACACACACACAAAGGGGTGCAAAATTAGGTATACAGTAATGAAACCAAAATGTTTACATAAAACGTATGTACACAAACATCAATATCATACTGATGTAATACTTAGTGTATACCTACTTTGCAGGCACCTGTGTATGTGTGTGTATATATATATATATATAATAATAATAATATTATTAATTAAAAATGTGTATTCATTGTGACACAGAAATTACCATGTTTCAGAACTAAAAAATAAACTTTAATTTTAATTTAAAGTTTTTGTTCCATTCTCAAGCGTGTTGAAAAAATCAATCATTTCGAAAAAAGATGGATCATTTTTTACAAAAATTATTCAATATCACCTGAGAATGGAACAAAAACTTTAATTTTAATTTAAAGTTTACTTTTTAGTTCCATGGAATATATAAGTGAGAATTTGTTAAAAACAGTTAAATGTTTCGGTTTTTTAATATTTTGTTGTTAACATTTCTCTCTGTCTGAGCATCATCAAAACAACTTATACAGAGCAAAATATTGACAATAAAATAAAAAATTTGAAACAGAAAACTGGTTTTCACAAATTCCCTTTTACACACCTGTGCAAATATTTCATATCAGTTATTTTATCACATGTATGTATAAAAAAGCAGACATCTATGCTTATATGAGATCTTGTAAAAGATTAAAGCCAGACTGTTAATACTGAAGTAACAGACTTGAGGCAATAGCACATCTGTCCACTTCAAAGTACTGTCCTTGGGACTTCACACATTTTTCAACATCTTTTCTACTTGTTGTAGAACAATCTGAGTCCTCAGTAGGTAGTACCATAAGCTGCTTGTCCACATTCTCTTTAATATCATGTATGGTTTGCAATGTCCTTTTTAAAGGAAATTTTATCATTCAAAAACAATTTACACTGTAGTTTGGTACTGACAAACCTGCAGTAGGTAATATTTAGTCAAAAAATACTGCACAAGACATGAATAACAGTAAAACTATTCAAAAGTGTTGTATACTTCTGGACATTCTTCTAATACTTGCACTATCAATTGCTGATTTCCTTTCATTGCAGCCTGCACACATTCTTCAGAGGATCTGCTTGCTGAAGGCCTTGCAGAACATGGGTTGCTTATAACATGTTCCGGGCGAAGATTAACCTTTACTACACTGGAGGCGAATTTTGTCATTGTAGAATTATCTCCCTTTGCTGCTCTAGGTGCATTATGTCACCTTGAGATGGTTGCTATAAACACTTGTCAACTGTTATTCCTGGTATTTTAAGCTGGAAATCGCCTACGACTGCTTTTGAACAAGGTTAAACTTGCATTTTCCAATGCCATTTTGAATTCTTCTAGACCCTACACAAGGTGTAACACTGATTTTTAAGGCTTTACTCAAGAGGATATTGAGAGTGAAGTTGTTGAAGATGATAACCACGAGTCACTCTGTGCAGGAAAACACTGATGATCATTAGATGACCACTAACAGCTACTATCATCCAAGGCTGACTTATTTTATAGAAGCTACAGGCGACTATCTATATACCTGATAGCCTTTCTGAAAGTGAATTATTTTGTCTATTTATAAATGATGAAATAATAACTTTATTTGTCAACAAGACAAATAAATATGCTAGTCAGGTGAAAGAAAGACCAAGCAAATGCTGGTGTTTCTTGTATGTAAACAAAAAGAAGCACATCACTTTTTTGACAAAATGAAAGCAACTTTAGCCATTTTGCTTCTTATTTGCATCCCAGAACTCCACAAGGAGTAATAAAAGTTAAATTACAGTGTTGTTCAATAAAAGTGACTCACCTGATTTTTTTTAACTAAAAATATTTTTTGTCTATTGTTTTTGGGGTTAAAATAATTTTTAATCTTACTAATATAAAGACCCCTTCACAACCACCTAGGAAAAAAGTTTATTCACCCTAAGGTATTCTATTGATAATTATAAATTTGGATATAAATGAGATTCAGGAAAAAACTGTGTGCAAAAAAAGTAACTCAGATATCGCATTCTAATGATTAAACTGGTAAATTTAAAGAGCTTTTGACAAAATATTGAAAACTATTTTACAACACACTCAACAATATTCTAGAACATCTTAAATTAAATCTAGAGTATTCCAGAATATTCCAGAAAGCCTCATACAATATAAAAACCGCTTGAAATAGCCACTCAAGTCACTAACCAGATGAAAGGGTACAAACACGCATCAGAACCACTTAAGCCATCTATTATTGCCCTCTCAAAAGCAGGCAAGTCTATGAGAGAAATTGCTATAACCTCGCAATCAACTGTCTCTCAAGTGCTTAAGGCACGTAATGATGCCACTCCTGCTCCAAGGAAGGAAACAAGGGGACGAAAGAAAAAGATTAATGATAGAACTGGCAGGGTAATCAAGAGAGAAGTTGCGAAGAATAGGACTATAACTAGCCAAGAAATTGCAGCCAATCTAAGCGAAGAGCAAGGTGTTAGTCTTGCCTCTTCAACAGTCCATCGGTGGCTGTTAGAACAAGGCTACAAATCTTGTACACGAATGTTTAAGCTTCTAATAAGCAAAGCCAACAAAGCCAATAGACTTGAATGGGCTATTACAAAAATTTCACCGTAGAAGACTGGAAGAATGTTCTCTTCTCCGATGAAACGAAAGTTGAGCTAAACTCAAAGAATAAGGTGAGTCACTTTTATCGAACAGCACTGTATGTTAAATTGTTAATGTATTTGTTTTTTTTGTTTTTTTCAATGTCAAAACATGCATGCAAAATGCATTACATCAAAATATTACTCATCCATTCTTTTATTAGAATACAAAACATGAAATCTATACCGACAATACAAAGAAAGTTGTTATAATTTTAAAACAGTAGGTGTTTATGTTTTTGCACCCTCAAAAAATGCAGTGGCAGGGGAAACAATTTTAGAAAGAAATTAGCATGGTAATGGTTAAAATTCTCAATAACAAAATTTTATCTATGATTCATTATAACGATTTGTTCTCAAGAGCTTTTATAATCATTCAAATTATTCCTGCAGTTGAATGTCGAAAATGCTTCACTGCAAATATGACAATCATGCAATACACAAGCACAATAAATGGCATCACAATGCTGACTGGGAAACCTCATAGGAGAGTTCCATATTCAGTGCCAAGTTGCACAACCTGTTTTCAAGATATTTCAAATAGCTGGATACTTTCCAGAGAGACATTTCAAGCTGAGAGAGAGAGAAAAAAGAGCGATGCAAAATGTGCAGCTTTATATATATATATAC